>JBBPBR010000008.1:33075649-33095584 GCA_037974775.1 Cicer pinnatifidum
ACGTTAAGGATCAATTTTTTTTTTTTTGATATTACAGTGATGTAAAAAAAAAAAATTACGGCGACCAAAATCAAAAAAGATTATATTTACATGGACCAAAAACATATTTAAATTTTTTAAAAATAAATTTCCTATTTTAAAAAATATATTTTCTATTTTATTAAAACATTAAATTTCAATAGGTTTTTTCGTAAACAAATATATATTCAAGCCATGCATCTGAAGAGTTTATATAAAGCTATTATTAACACTGAAGAAATTGTTCAAGCCATGCATTAAAAGCTCGTATTCCGCTAATCAAAAGTTACAACACACTCAAAATGTTGCCTCAGATATGCAACTTCTAATATTGCTCTAACTTTGATAATTCAACAGTGTGATTTGCTTAAGGCCACTAAATCTAAATCACACAATTCTACCTTTGACTTTTATTATCCAATAAATACAACATATCACTCCAATAAGAAAGTCAACGAAAATGATGGAAAGTCGACGATTTTGATTGAAAGAATTCAATATGAAGATAAGACTTAGCCGAATCAAAATTTCTGAATATTCAAGAACAAATCCAAATATAGTCCCACTCCAATCAATCAAGAGTATGAAGGAAGATTCGTGCGAATAAGTGTTTGAACACAATTTGAAATTAGATATGATTCAGAATTATAATTGAAGGAAATCTATGACCAAGGTGAAAAGAAGATATGACCAAAATATTGTTCACAAGAAGATATGGTCAAAATATAATTCACAAGAAAATATGCTTAAAATTTCTTCACAATAAGATATGTTCATAATTTGCTCACAAGAAGATATGCTCATAATTTGCTCACAAGCAGATACACTCATAATTATTCACAAGAAGATACATTCAAAATTATTCACAAGAAGATACACTCATAATTTATTCACAAGAAGATACGTTCATAATTTGTTCACAAGAAAGATATGATATAGTTTTACAAGGACAAAAGTGAAACCCTAATATATTCAATAAATAGATACTCAACGATTATGAAGAAAACGCGAACTCATAAACTCGTAAATCTATACAATTCAAAAAAAGTTTTTAGAGCTCAAATTTCCTAAGTATTTAAAGTTCAAAGGTTTAAATTCTAGAGAAACACTTGCTCAAAGATATATTTTCCAAGTGACTAAGTGTGAGAAATCAATTGAAGCAATCTGTTTAGTAGAAGCAAAACACAAACCGTTTTGAACTTGTGTAACCCAACTCGAAAGTGGTTTTAGTGTTCCTCAAGAAATCTGTGAATTTCAGGTTGTGTTGATAAGACTTGACTTGTAGGGCCAAGTTGTAGTTGCCTTCAACAATATGTGGTTTTAAGGTTGTGTGAAGAAGACTTGACTTATAGTGTCAAGGTATTTGTTTGTCTAAAAAAGGTTGTAGGTCTCAGGATATTTTGAGAAGATTGACTTGTAGGGTCAGGTGCTAGATAATTCAAGGATTTGTATTAGTGATTAAATCTTTCAAAGTGAAGGAATTGGATGTAGCTATCAAGTTGATGGTGAACCAGGATAAATCTGCTTGTGTCACTTTACTTATGCACTTTTTACTTTACTGCTGCCTCTGATTACTTAAGCCTGATTTGCTAATGCCTCCGTTTTAGTTAAAATCACCAACCTGAACCAATTCTTTAATACATAATAAAAAATAATCCAACTTAGACAAACAAAATTCAACCTCATTATCATGTTTGTACCTCCAAAGACTAATTGACATCAAAAGCTAAGACGACTTCAAACAATGATTCCTTTAACCATTCTCCAACTTTCAATGGAGATGGAAGACTAATAATCTCAAGAGCTAAGATGACTTTAAACAATGATTTCTTTAACCACTCTCCAACTTTCAATGAAGATGGGTATATTTATTGGAAATAGAGGATGCAAGTCTTTATTGAGGGTGTTGATTATGGTATTTGTCTTTCCGTTGTTAATGGTTCATTTATGTCTTAACATCAAGTCAATGATTTAGATGTGGACAAACTTAGAGACCTTTGGACCAAAGATGAAATAGAAAAAGTGCAATACAATTGCCTTGAATATGGATGAGTTCTATTGAATCCACATTGTAAAAACACATAAGAAATGTGGGACACCTTTCAAGTGACCCATGAAGGTGCTACCGATGTCAAAAGGGCTAGGATGAATGCATTAATCTATGTGTATGAGTTCTTCAGGATGAAACCCGATGAAAATATCTAAGATATGAAAAAAAATGTTTCGTCCACATTTTTAATCATCTTAGAACTCTTGGAAATGTTTTCAAAAATAAGGATTTAATTAACAAAATTCTTATATGCTTAAATCGTAGTTGGTAACCTAGAGTAAATGCGTTTGCAAAATCTAAGGACTTAACTTCAATCGATTTAACCACCTTTTTTGGTAAATTGTAAGAACACAAGCTTAAACTATATCTCCTTTCTCCAAGCGAAGAAAGTGACAAGAAAAAGAAAGGCCTTGCACTTAAAGCAAATTCAAAGAAAGTGACGTGGATAACTATGACAACCTCGAAGACGAAGACACAAGCTTGATTGTTCGAAAGTTCAAAAGGTACATGTGACTCAAGGCAAAAGCATGTAACCTTGAAGGCTATCCGAAAAGAACGAGAAAGCAACCCCTTTCAATCGTACGTGCTACATATGTGATAAAAAATGTCACATAAAACCCGAATATCCTCTAAGTCAAAAGAAACATGACATGATGAACAAACACGAATAAAGGAACCCTAAAGGAAGAAGGACATACGTTGCATAGGAGGACAATAATATGGATTCATCCAACATTCCGAAAATGAAGAATCAAACCTATCTCTTGTGGAAAACCATTAACAAAATGAGGTAAACGCTTGTGAAACTGAGTGTAATTTAACTTATGATCAATTACTAACCATTTGGAAAGAAATGAACGATGAATCAAATAAACTTAGAGATTTTTTTTATCTACTTTTAAGAAAACTATTTCCACTCTTGAATAAAAAATAATCATTTTAAAAAAGGAAATTTAAGGTCTTAAAGAGAAACAAATTTCGTAAGTGAGGTCCCTCTTAATATCTTTAGTGAAAACAAAGAGGAAAAGATTCTTAAGTGTGATGAATGCTATGTTTTAAAAACCAAAATTGAAGACATACATTACACACTTGCAATATTCACTATGAGGAGAGATAATTTGAACATCATTTTCGGAAATCAAAAGAGAACCTATTATAAAGTCGATTTGGGATATTGTCCAAAGAATCATGAAAAATTTCAATAATTTTTTTAGCCCAAACTCGACTTCTAGTAGTCCCTTTTCCAAATGCTTTTCTTGTTGTAGAAAAAGGCATACATATTTTATTTGCAATGTTATAAAGGAAATGAACTACAAGAGTAAGTGGTCCGTAAAGGGTATAATGCCCAAAAATAAGAGATAAGGACCCAAAATGGTTTGGGGTACTAAAAGTTAAAATTTGATCTTGTGATGTAGGTGTTCTTGAAGACCAATAGCTAAATTTGGTATCATAATATTGGTTGTTCAAAGCACATGAGCGGAGACAAACACAAGTTCTTCTTCTTGACTCCCAAAAAGGGTGGTTATGTCTCTTATGGTGATAACAAAGGTAAAATAATCGGTATTGGTACAATTGGTAAGAGCCCTAACCCTGTAAATTCAATCTTAACAAAAGACTAGAGTGCAAAATACTTGTAAAACTCTAACAATGAATCAATAGAAATCCTTCTCCAACACTCTTCAATGGGAAACATTCAAAAAACAACGTAGAGAGAGTAATGTCCAAGAATGCAAATTTTTGGACTTAGATTTTCTAATCTGAGGAGTGAAAGTTTCATTTTTTTTTTGTTTCTCTTGGATAATGCAGGACTCACCAACTTCATGGTTATACCAAAAGATGCTTATCTGGAATTAACCTGAGTTTTCTACTACAATCTTTGATTCATTTATGGCATCATGACCTTTGAGGTTTGTCAAAAATCCATCTCTGACTTTGTCTCAGAATTGTACTAAAATTTGGGGCTGCCCTCTAAGGGTCTTTGTGTAAGTGTTGATGATTATGCTGTCTGATCTGAACGTTTTATTCGCACTAACATTACTATGTTGTTGTTGATTGATCCTACCGATGTGCGTCAATTGAAACCACTGCTTGGAAGTTGAAAATGGAGAGCATCAATTATGCTATCTGTAAGTCCTTATTTCCTAGACGCAACAATACCTCTCAAATATTCTGCATTGGTGTGGTCGCCATGTGGATTTTTTTGAATGGGCTAACTGTCGATTGGGCATTCTTTATCATGGCCCATATGTACAACATGAAGACAAATAAATCATTTTCATTCGAACATCAAGTGTTACGTCTATTGGTACATATTGGTGTTGATTTATCTATTGGTACATATTTACATCAAGTGTTACAACCAGCTGTAGTAGAAGATATCATTGAGCCAGAACCATCAACTCATTCGATGGACTTTTACGCAAATATCCTTCTTATTCCTCCACTCGAACCTCATCTAAGATGCTAGAATTGATCAGCATAATGCTTGCCGAAGTGAGGACTATCACATACACTATAGAACACCACACTAGCACCATTGAATGCCACACTGCGACCTTAAACAACCACTCAGAATCCATCACTACAGCCATAAAAGGGTTAAGCTCCCGAGTGGATTGCATGAAACACTTTCTTCATGAAAGAGACATCATTTTGGCTAGCCTTGTAAGGCAAGATGTGGAGTAGGAACATGGAGATGAGACTGATGATGACGACAACGACGACGCAGGAGATTAGCTCTAGATACTTTTATATTTTCTTTCATTGCTTATCTTTTTGCTGCATTTATATTTGTCTGTTATTTTGGATTTATGTTGCAAACTTTCAAACACTTACTTTTGAATATATGCCTTGTTTCCTATTTTTTTTTTGAATTCTCAATTTTTGATAACGCCAAAAGAAGGACATAAATAATTATTGCACCATTTGAGGGGAGTGTTTTTGTTAACTCTGATATATCTATTTTTTCTACTAACCTTTTGTTTGAGAAAATTTTCCCTTGAGATGTTTGTCATCATCAAAAAGGGAGAAAATGTGAATATATTCCTTCACAGGTATATTCTTTTGATGATGAACAAAATGAATCTTGAGATAAACCACAATACAAAAAACAAAAAGGTATGTGAAAGAAAACCTTATGCGATCTATTTTGTTTTATGTATTGGTTGTTTTTAGGATAAAATGTAAGTAGAAAAAAAACTCTTTTGAAAATTACTCACACACACAATGTTTTTCTGTTAAAAATATTTTACAAAAATCAAAATTAAATATTTTTTATTAAAA
This sequence comes from Cicer pinnatifidum, assembly GCA_037974775.1. NCBI lineage: Eukaryota > Viridiplantae > Streptophyta > Magnoliopsida > Fabales > Fabaceae > Cicer > Cicer pinnatifidum. The sequence continues at coordinate 33,081,000 of JBBPBR010000008.1, forward strand.
ACTAGAAAATATATGTTTTGAACGTTTATGACAAGTTTTTATTAAAATATTCTATTATGGATGACACCATAATGAATTATGAGTGCGAAAGCCACCTCCATGTTTTCAGAATCAACCAAATAATCGATTATGGTTGCAAAAGCCTGTTATGTGTTTTTCAATGGAAAAAATAATCGATTATGTGTTAAAATAATCAATTATAATGATAGATCTGACAGAAAATCACATGTGACGAATCATAATGTTTATTTCTCATCATTTCTTCTTTTTCCCCTTACTAATTGGGTTGACTCTGAACTCCTATAAATAGGAGGTGCTTCTGAACATGTTTTACACACCAATTCACTTTCTTCTCTTCTCTTGTCTTCTTTCTTTCTTGCTACTCAATGCTATAATTTTCTTTGAGAGCTTTATTTTTACAACATAGTTTGAGTTGTAATATTTAGTTTTGGACTTCAAATTTTACTCAAAGTGTAAATTACTCTTTTATCTTGTTATAACATTATTAGGATTAATCCTAATTGTTCTAGAGGTGATATCTCTTGTAGTTAGAGTCTCTTCTTCAAAGGATAAATTTTGTTTGAAGAGTTCTCTTAGGTTTTCCGCGGTTTCTTGTTAATCCTACATTAAAACATGATATTAATAATATTTTAATTGTTTGTGAATTGAACGCATGCCTTAGGTTGTTAGTGGCTGAATTGATATAAATCTATTTGTGCTATTTCTCTTTTTTATTTTCACACTTTTACATCTCACACTTAATTTTTTTTTCCTGGTCTCTTACTTTATTTTATTTCTTAAACATTGCACTTAAAATTACTCAATACTTTTCAAATTCTAATTTTATTCTTAATCTTTTTAAATTTATCATTCACCCCTCTTGTATTTGGAGTCACTTGTTCAACAAACTTTGTCCTAAACTATGATTCAAAGCTTGATATTAATAATACTTTAATTGTTTGTGAACTGAACGTATGCCTTAGGTTGTTAGTGGCTGAACCGATATAACTATGGGTGCTCTTTCTCTTTTTTATTTCCACACGTTTACTTCTCGCACTTTATTTATTTCTTGTCTCTTTATTTTATTTCTTAAACATTGCGCTTAAAATAACTCAATAATTTTCAAATGTTAATTTTATCTTTAATCTTTTTAAATTTACAATTCACCCTTCTTATATTTAGAGTCACTTGTTCAATAAACTTTGTCCTGAACTATGATTCAAAAAAGTGAAGAAATTTAAATAAGTGATATTTTGGTTCAAACAAAGAAGAAGAAAGATGACAAAAAATCCTAATTTCATTTTTTAAATAATAATAATAATTAAAAAGTTGATTAATATAGTTAATTAAGTTACGGGGGTTGTTTGAATTTGAGAAATAGAGAAAAAGGGAAAACAAAGAGAAATAGATTTTGGAGATGAATATAGAATATGGAGATGAAGCTCTATGTTAAAAATGAATTTCAAAAATATCATAATTTTTAATTAGTGATAAGTAATAGGAATTATGAATCATTATTAATGATGTCTAGTATTAGTTGATATGTCATCATATTTTTGTCTCCAAAAGAAATAAAATGAGATGGAGGACCAAATTTAAAGTTATTTGAAATTACAAGATCAATTAAAAAATGGTTTTATATTGACTAAAATTAAAATGATAATAAATTACAGGGATCGAAAATATATTTAAAATCTTTTAAAAATAAATATTTTTGTATTATTTTTGTTATCAAATTTAGTACTACCACTAATTTTATTAATTCACATGAATTTTAACAATGAAGTCTCACATATGAAACACTATTGGTTAAGTTTATTTATTGAATCGGCTTGATGCGTGATTTAGTAAGTAATATTGAAGGAATACTAATTGTTTTTTTTTACACTAAATAAAGCTTATAACTTTTTATTTATGATAGTATGAAAATTAATTAGAGATGTGACCTATAAAGCAAGAGTACGAACCATCTCATTGATAAATCTTTTAATAAACTCAACACGAAAGTTTATAAAATGAGGGAAAAAAATACGCCTACAATGTTCAATAATAGTGCTAAAATCAGTGACATTTCTCTTTGACCTAGGAAAATAAATCAAGTACGCTTTTAGATGGAGTTCATGAACCCATTCCAATGCAAGGAGCAACTTGGTTTGTTTCACCTATCTCAATAAAGCAAATATATAATATCCATTCTGTTTTAGCAAGCACAAATAGACTTTCATCGTTGCAGATACACAATACTGGCTCTATTTGAGCTTTGTGAGAAAGAAGCATCAACAGTACACTTATATCGACTCGATGGCAGTTTTTGTCACTAAATGTGTCTTTTTTACTATGACCAACCATGGAGAAGGGAGACCCAAATTCTTCCTGGTACCCATACAACATGTACACCCTAGCTAGAATATTAGGCACTTGTTGCCTCATAGGTAATAAAAATATTTTTCATAGTCAAAGCTTTATTAGTATTAGCTATGAAGAAAAGGAATCAGTCATATGCAAATAATAAATGAGTAATTAGGTATGCATTTCTACAAATTTTGGTTGTATGAATCTCATCTTGTGCTTTAGCTTGGCGAATAAGCACCAAAAGACCTTATGCGCAAATAATAAACATATAGGAAGAAAGAGGATCACCTTTGACAGATATCCCTGTCGAAAATAATCGGTCCAAATACATCCTCATTAACTATAACAATATGATTTACTGTTTCAACAATGAGCATAACCCATGAGATCCAGTGATGCAAAGACCCCATCTGAAGCATTATCTCATGAAGGCGATGAGGACGTAAAAAAAGCTAATTAAGAGGAAAAACAAAGAATATTTCAAGTCAAGACTTTATTTAGTTTTATTTGTATTTAATTTGAATTGTAATAATTTTGGTTAAGTGGTGTATGGGTCTAGAGATTTGTCCTTTGGCCCATTTTAGGAATAAGACAAATCCTTCTTAAATACTTTGTAAGAGTCTCATTTGAGATAACTTTGAAATGAATTATAATCACTAGTGCAATTAAATATTGTTAGATCGGTTCCAAGCAGCTAAAATAATAGATGTAACAAGTCACATTCAAAAATAATTTATTAGATCGGTTGAATTTGAACCAATATAACAAGTCAAATTCAAAACTAAATTATTAGATCGGTTCAATTTGAACCAATATAACAAGTCAAATTCAAAATTAATCTATTAGATCGATTAAATTTGAACCAATATAACAAGTCAAATTCAAAATTGATTGATTACATCGGTTAAATTTGAACTAATATAACAAGTCATATTCAAAATTGTTTATTTTATTGAGCCAAATTGATTTAAATAATTAACTTTTTAATTTTTTTCTTCATAACTTTCACCCCTTACTTATTCTTTCTTCATAAATTTCTTCATAACATATTGGACTTGTTCTTTCTTAATCTTCGCAACTTATTATATTCACCCAAAGCTCTATAAAAATAAAATATTCATTAAAGTGTAGCAAATAAAATCACATAGAGATGAATTAGCATATAAATAAATAAAATAAAAAATAGCATGTTTTAATGAATGCAATTGGAACATTTTTATCACTTTGTTCATTATAGAGAGGAAAAACATTGAAACTTGAAATTATGAAACATCATTCTCTCTGTTCTTTGATGGTCAGAGATACAACTCATAGATAAAAAGGTACTAGTACTAGTACTTCCAAAACAAAACGTTAAAATTATTTAATGAACTAAGATAGTCAGCATTCACGGGCGTATTTATATATTTATCTATAACCTTCTATAACATGGTCCATAACAAGATGAAATATATCATCTTTATATAAACATAAATGTGTTACTTATATATAAGGAAAAATTACTTATATATTTCCACTAACTAATTATTTCCCTTTCCCTCTTTATGCCTCCAACTTCTTAAAATTCAGAGGCTCTTACATCAACAATGAGAGAAAGGGATCGTTTACCAAATCATGCCATGCAATAAATGGTTAAGAGAAGAATACTGAGATAGAAACCCTCAAAAAGCAGTAAAGGAGTTAAAGTACAAGAATTCAAACTTTAGTCAAAATGAAAAAAATATTAACTTAGCTAACTACAAAGCGCCAATAAATAAAATCAATAAAGGAAAAACAAATTATTGTAGCAAATAAACCACATAGAGATTAATTTTGTTTATACTGAAAGTAAGAGGAAGTATAAATAAATCAATTACATGAAATAAAGAATTAATTTTACATAATCAGTGTGCATCAACCAGTTATGTAAATCAATTACATGTTCTAGAAGAAGCTATGGTTATGCAAGAGGAGATTTTTGGGCCAATTATCCCAGTGAGTACTATATCATAACAGAAAATACATTTAGGACTTGTTGCCAAGGAATATGACTATGTAGGAATGGCAGTGTTCAAAAAGGAAATTTTCTAAATGCATGCTTTAAATATATAATCACTATGTTACTATGTACTTTTTCATCAACCAGTTATTTGCAACCAAATTTTCAATAGATAAATTATATATCAGGAAGGACTTGATATGTTTTTTTTATATTTAACAGTAAGCTAAGTATTTATATCTTTCCCTAACATTCTTTTTTTGTAGGTAGACAACATAGAAGATAGCTTTGGTATAATAAAATCAAGGCCAAAACCTCTCGCTGCATATCTCTTCACAAACAATGAGCAGCTGAAGAAGGAATATGTGGATAAGATATCTTCTGGAGGGATGCTCATCAACGATGCTGTCATACATGTAGATATTCTCTTTCTGAAATTAATTTATACATGAAAATTTATTGAATTCCAACATTTTCTTCAAAAAAATTATGATCCCATTTTCATAAATCTATTATTCTATTGAGAGATTTTATGACGTCGAGAGTAAATCAATTTCACACTAACATCCAATGAGAAAAATTTTTTTGTTCATGTAATACCGTCAATTTCAAAATGCAGATACAAAATGAGATGATAAGACTAAATAATTATATTTTCATTAGATATTAATGTAAAACTGATTTACACTTACAATGCATATCTTTTAAGTCTGACTGATATAATAATGTTGACTTGAATCAATTATAAGTAGTGCTATTGGTTTTCTTATTCTACTAGTACAAATAATCCCTTAATATTTCATGAAAGATAGAAACACATGCAGGAATAGTATGAATCTTAGATTCTCAAGAATTTACTACCTAAATTTTGTATGGCTAACATGCATGATGGCATTAGAGTGACATTTACAGCTCAATGTTGGTGCAGGTTGCAACTCGTGGTTTTCCTTTTGGAGGAGTTGAAGAGAGTGGAATGGGTTGTTACCATGGAAAGTTCTCTTTTGATAGTTTCAGCCATAAGAAGTCAGTTTTGTATAAATTTTTTAATGCATATCCTTCCATAAGGTACCCACCATATACACCTCAAAAGGAAAAATTGTTGAGGGTCATTTTAGGTGGCAATATTTTTGACATAATTATTGCTTTATGTGGATGGTCTAAATGACACAGGTTGTATAAGATACAATATTAGTTAATTAGACTAATTAGATGAATTAATTGTTAATTAAACTAATTAGTGCGGTTAGACTAATTAGTATGTGATTAATATTGTTTGTAATATATTGGTTAGAACTTAAGAGTATTTAAGTATTGATATAAAAAAAAAGAAATGTAGATAAAAACATAGATTCACAGTAAGCAATGAATATATTCACAGTAAACATAGATTCCTATACCAGCCGGTTGGAAAGGCACTTGCATGAATTCAAAAGACTTCAACTCATCCCATTGTAACAGGTAAATAAGTTTTCACACCCAAAAGCATTTAGTAAAAAACATAGATTAATTTAATGTTATACGAATGTGCATCTCCAAAAATTGATTATTTGAAAATGTTTTTCCTGTCTAAAATTTATGAGAAGGGTTTTACACAAAATATTAAGTGTTACAACTTATATCACCATACATATATATTAAACTGTTTTGCACAAAATATTTCCTCCACCCATTTAAACAATCTGCACGAATACATTATAATAGTAGATATATTTTACAGTTTCAAACATAAGAGTATGAACACATTAAGCAACAACCAACACAAATCACAAACTCAAATTCACAAATGTGTTTAAAAAAATTATAGCATTAGACTTATTATTAACAGAGACAGTATCACAAACACATAACATGCAATTTTATAGGATGATTGAAAATTGGGGTGACTACTGCTACTCAAATTTCTCCATCACTTTTATAGTTTTTTTAGACATCATCACTTCTCAAATTTCACCATCACTTATGTAGAAATTTTTCCTTCAAATTTCTCCATCAATTAAAGATTAATAATAAGAATAATTAACAATGCAATAATTTTAGATTGTTGAGTAACAAACAAGAGTTTAGAAAATTGCCGGAGAAAGCAACAAACACTTCTCGATAGTGAAAGAAATTGACATTTCTCGACAGAAATGATCCTTCATAGATGGAAGAGGAAGACAAAGAAAACTCGTCGTCGGTGTTGAAGTAGATAAATGTTGCACCAGACCAACTCGTCACCGGCGATGAAGGCTGAAAGTTGCGTTCGATTCAGGATTCACGTTTTCACTTAAGTATGAAGGTTAAATGTGGAAGGATGAAAACGTTTTCACGGGTAAGATGCGCGTGTTTAATTTGTGGCTGGATTTGATGAAGAACAAAGGTAGAATGATGAAAAATGGGTTTGGATTCGCGGGTGACTAATTTGAGGGTTTGCAAAACGAAGGATCAAGAGACAAAATGAAAGGGTTCGTGCGTGTGATTTCTTATTCTTTGGTTAATTTAAGAATTTTTTTTAAAAGGCTTGTTAGATCGGTCTAAAAGAATATATCTAATAAAATTTGTAACAATAACAAATTTGCTACTGTCTTTTTTTTCTTGCATAGTTTTTTGTGTGTGCAGTTTTAATTTTTATTTTTAATATATATATTAGATCAGTTCAATTAGAACAGATCTAATAAAATTTATTATAATAACAAATTTGCTACAATTTTTTATTTTTGTGTGTGTAGTTTTATTTATTTTTTAATGTGATTGTTAGAACAGTTCAATTAGAACTGATCTAACAAAGTTTACCATAATAACAAATTTGCCATCGTCTTACTTATTACATTGGATGTATAACAACCGATCTAATATCGACGATGTAACAAGGTTAAAATGCACTAGTGAATTAGTGAGATATGTCTCCTCTTTGAGTTTTTGGGTTAGAACTTGAATCTTATCAATGGATTTCTTTACCATTGTGGCGATTTCATATTGACTTATCAATCATCCTTGATTGTGGCGTCTTCTTCATCTAATCCATCTTTGTTTGTTTCTTTTCTCTTTTATTTTATAACTTTATCTCAAGAATTCACTTGGTTAGATCTTCAATCTCATGTGGAAGCACTCAAATCCTCATCATTTGGTATTAAGAGCTTGTCACCAAGTGGTAACATTTGTTCTTAATTTTTGTTTTGAAGGTTTTGATGTTCTTGAAGTTCTTGGAAATTTTGAAATTTTAGTTTAATTTCTTGAAATTTAATCCCTATTTTTGTGTAATCTTGAGTTGTTAGTTGATTATAAGTGTTATAGTATATGTGGGATGGTTTAGTTTGATGATTTTTTGCTTTATTTTGTGTGAAATCCGAAATCTGAAATTGCTGGAAGAAAAAAAAATCGCAGAAAAATAAAAATCTGCATTTATTTTCTTCACTTGCAATTGTTTGATCCAAAATTTCACTTCCAAATTTATTTTTGTTATTATTTCTTCCAAAAAAGTCCGATTCTAGAAATTTAAAAGTCTAAATTGATTAGAAAAATGAGAGGAATTCAAATATGCAGAAAAAAATATAAAAATACAAGTGCTACGAAAAAGTGATTCTGCACAAAAGCACTTTTGAAAACATACATTTTGCTAAAAAAAAATAAAATTTCCAGAGTTGTTCTTAATGAAACATCAAATATATGTTGCATTCTTCTTACCTCCCACATATTTGGATCACTTAACCATTTAATTCTAATATTTTTTTTGTTTCTTTTATAATCTAATTGAGCATGTCTTCATTTACCTAATTTTTTTTGTCAGTTTAAATTCTTAGTTTTGTCTTAGAGTTTTCCTTCTTGAAACTATTGTGTTGATAGCTTTGGTGGATTTTTTACATTGTGTTTTGGTTCTTTGATTTGGATTTTTATTTGGTTCTTTTTAAGAACTTCAAAGAGGAGTTTGAGTGAAAAAAAAGGCAAGAGTGCATATCATTGAAAAAAACGTCATCATTGAGTGATACACACGAATAATACATTTATTGAATGTAAACACTTAGTGAGTGGTGAGGGCCTTATTTTTATTTTGTAATCTTGTTTTTTGCTTGATTATTGTGATACTCGTTGATTTTTTGTTTTGAAATCATGAGTGAAAGTGAACCAAACCCCCTTTCTCCTAGAATCACTTATCTTATGTGTCACTTTACAAAAATATTAAATACTCAAATGAATGCCTTGAGAGAATAGTTTGTGAATAAAAGAGATACGAGATCTCATCATGGAAGATCTTCTCAAAACAAAGAGATAGGTTTGAAATTGAGAAAAAAAAGAGGATATAGATGTTATGATGAGAAGGAGATGAGGTGTGAGAGAAAATTTAAAGAAATAGAAAGAAGATGTGAAAATTATGACGAGGAGGAAATGAGGTATGAAAGGAGAGATAGAGAAAAAGAAAGAAGATATAGAGATAATGGTGAGGATGAAATGAGATATGAAAAGAGAGATATGGAAAAAGTAATGAAGAAAAAAGATTTTGAGAGAGATGATATGAGGTATGTAAAAGAGAAAAGACACAAAGAATATAAAAAGGAAGAACAAGAGAAAAAGAAAAGTATATCATATGAAGAATATATTCGAGATTTTGTATTAGATTTTTATTTGGTTCTTTTTAAGAACTTGAAAGAGGAGTTTGAGTGAAAAAAAAGGCAAGAGTGCATATCATTGAAAAAAACGTCATCATTGAGTGATACACACGAATAATACATTTATTGAATGTAAACACTTAGTGAGTGGTGAGGGCCTTATTTTTATTTTGTAATCTTATTTTTTGCTTGATTATTGTGATACTCGTTGATTTTTTGTTTTGAAATCATGAGTGAAAGTGAACCAAACCCCCTTTCTCCTAGAATCACTTATCTTATGGGTCACTTTACAAAAATATTAAATACTCAAATGAATGCCTTGAGAGAATAGTTTGTGAATAAAAGAGATAGGAGATCTCATCATGGAAGATCTTCTCAAAATAAAGAGATAGGTTTGAAATTGAGAAAAAAAGAGGATATAGATGTTATGATGAGAAGGAGATGAGGTGTGAGAGAAAATTTAAAGAAATAGAAAGAAGATGTGAAAATTATGACGAGGAGGAAATGAGGTATGAAAGGAGAGATAGAGAAAAATAAAAAAGATATAGAGATAATGGTGAAGATGAAATGAGATATGAAAAGAGAGATATGGAAAAAGTAATGAAGAAAAAAGATTTTGAGAGAGATGATATGAGGTATGTAAAAGAGAAAAGACACAAAGAATATAAAAAGGAAGAACAAGAGAAAAAGGAAAGTATATCATATGAAGAATATATTCGAGATTTTGTATTAGATTCGGAGTATGTGAAATATCTTTATGCAAATGGATATACAAAAGAGGCAAGAAAAGTAGAGAAATTAGTCTTGAGAGAAAAAGAGAAAATCAAAGAAAAGAAAGAGAAAAAGGAAAAAGAAAATAATTTAGCCTTGAGAGAGAAAATGAAAATTAAAGAAAAGAAAAGTGAAGTGGAACAAAATTTGAGAGACACATAGCAAGAAATTGAGTATAACTATTTTCCTAACTATGTTGATTCTTATGTTTAAAAGCTTGAAAATAGGTCTTCAAAAGAGAAACACCCACAATCCATTGAAGTTAAAGGTGATTGGCCAAATGTTTCTCAAAATGATCTTTGCAAGAAAAATATTGGTTTGAATCCTAGCAACTTTAATTCTTCTACTACTCCTTTAATTCATGTTTCTCTTAAATTGTTTGAAAAATTTATTCCTCCTATGCTTGATAGGTTTTTAAATATTCATGTTGAAATGCCTAACTTGTGTTATTTTCATAAGCATCATTTGAAAGTTGAAACCATGATGCATCAAGTGTTTGATCCATATTATTCTTCTAAACTTGATTTGAGAATTATGAGCCAAGACTTGAATGATTTTCTTGATAATTGTGTTGTTGTGCTTTCTAAAGTAACTTTGGTTCATGACAAAAAATTTAAAGAATATGTTGGGATTCTTAAGAAACATTGGTTTGCTAACTTAAATACTTACTCTTGTGTTAAGAATAAAGTTAGTATATTGAGATTATCTATGAAGAATAAATGTTTGCATGTGGAATTAGTTGATAGTTGCACTACTACACCTCTCCTTACTCTTTATTTTAGTGACAAATGTTTTAAATTTTCATGTGGTACTCCTAAGTTGTTTAAGAGACTTGTCTTGTTTCAAAAAGAATATTTATATGTTTATGATAAAATGAATGTCCATGCTCAACTTGCGCTTAAGCCTTTGGAAATACAAAGTAACTTTTTGTTCGTCTCCAATTCCAATTCAAGAAAGGTAACATTGGTACTTAATGTCAATTTCAAGAGGTATTATTTTATCTCTATCTTGAAAACTCCTTATATTAGAAATGAATATGTTGAATGCAAAAAGTGAAATTGCGCTTCAACTACTTGACACATTTAGTGGTTTTTCATAGTTTTCATTTGACCCCGGTGGTAGCGTTAACATTGTCCTTCATGTCTTTGACTTGTGTTATTTTGTTCTTGTAGGTTATGATTGAGTTAAATTTGAGGTCGAATTTCTTATAAGAAGGGGGGAATGATGGGGACCTAAAAAGAGCTAATTAGAAGGAAAAACAAAGAATATTTGAAGTCAAGATTTTATAATAGTTTTTAGTTTTATTTGTATTTAATTTGAATTGTAATAATTTTGGTTAAGTGGTGTAAGCCGAATATGGGTCTAGAGATTTGGCCTTTGGCTCATTTTAGGAATAAGACAAATCCTTCTTAAATATTTTGTAATAGTCTCATTTGAAATAACTTTGAAATGAAATAGAATTAGTGAGATATGTCTCCTCTTTGAGTTCTTATATTAGAACTTGAATCTTATCAATAGATTTCTTTACCATTGTGGCGATTCCACATTGACTTATCAATCATCCTTGATTGTGGCGTCTTCTTCATCTTCTCCATCTAATCCATTTTTATTTGTTTCTTTTCTCTTTTATTTTACTACTTTATCTCAAGAAATCACTTGGTTAGATCTTCAATCTCATGTAAAGCACTCAAATCCACCTCAGAAGGTTATACCAATTTGGTTTTATTATCAAGTGCTCTTAGTTCTCTTATTAATGAATTCAAATTTAGAAGTTTTGCATTGAAAAGAACAAATTTTAAGCATTTAAGAAATTGAAAAAACAACTTCCAATGTATTTCCTACTAAATATTTTTATAATATTTGATTTCTTAACAATTGTTATAAAGAAAAAACATATAGTAATTATTGTCATAAAGAAAAAATAATTAAGCACTATATATGTGGGGCTTTATCTGCTCGTTAGTCTTAGAACAATCTCTGTCAAGTTAGGCATAAGACCTTTTTCACTTTAACATGTACGAGCCATGCCATCCATTTGTTTTTTACCAACCAAACTACTACACAATAGAGATGGTGGTTCTCTATCAGTATAGAAGGAGCTGTTCGCAGATCATTTTCTGCATAACCTATTAAATTTATTTAATATAAAGGTTCTATATGATACGGTTGCACACCTAATTATAGGTATGGCTTTTAAAGATGGAGCTAAAACGGATCAGCTTCAGGAAATTGGTATAAAAAATTCAAAGAGTTTTCCATATATTGGGATTAGTCTAGCTTCTATGGAATCTTTGTCCATGCCATTGGTATGGATTTCATTTACTATATTTTGTGTTTTGGTCATGGATTTTTAGAATATTTAGCCTAATGGCTTGGTTGTGCTGTTTTGAAAACAGGTTCAGGAGGTTGTTCTTTCTGCAGATATGAAGTGTGAAGAGTGCCGGATGAGGGTTATTGACATTATTACAAAAATGAATGGTCAGATTATTTTTATTATTATTTTAAAATTCATTTAATTAAGGATGATACCTTTTTGAGATTGTTTTTTAATACAATAAATATTATTTGGATATTCATACACTCAAATGATACATTTAAGAGAGAAAAAAATTGAGAGATTAATTGATAGATGCGGTGTGTTGGTAATGTGATCATAAAAGAGATATAAAAAAAATCGAGTTTTTAGAAATTATGGATTTAAGAAGAAATCACATTAGTGGATTAGTTTGTAGCATATGTTTGCCAAATTGTTGAATAAATTGAGAGTAATTCTTGAGTGTTTACAACCAAAAATTCAAATTATTTATGTGCATGTATAAAAATACACATTATTTAATTTTTTTAATTTCTTTTTAAAATGGCTAATGTTGGTAAGCTAATTGTTAGTTTGTTAGTATATACTAGAAGTAAAAATCAAATCCGAGACCTTTTAATCACTCAACTCTTTTAGTTAGATACTCACTCACTCAACCACTAAGTCACCTTTATATCCTCATTAATTTAACTCTTTCTATTTGTTCAACATTTTTCTATCCGTGTCATTCTAAATAATTTAGATTTGTGACCATAAATGCATTGTTCATGAATTCAACTTTGAAGCTTTCAAACATTTCTTATCAAAAGTACCAATTAGATTTTCTTTAAAACTTTGTTAGAGTTTAGAAGACGAACGAAATGACTTTAAAAAAAAAGGAAGAAGAGAAGATTTTTAAGGGGATGATTTTAAAGGTCTTTATTTATTTATTTATTTATTTATTTATTTTATAGTACAAAATTTCTCTAATTAAGAGGCATTCCAAAAATATATTAAATTATAACTTTTTAGGATTTAACACCTCTAAAATGAGAAATTGGTGAAGATGAATGATTAATATTATAACCACTCATAATTAATTATATATGTGCATAAAATAAAAATAATTTATTTAATGATTAACGATGATATTATTGATTTTATTATCTAAAGTGAATTGTTCACTTTATAAAAGTTAAAACCATTTTTTAGAATTTCGATAAACTTTTCACAACATCTTCGAATTGTTATAAGACTTCAAAAATTTAAATATATTAATCATAATTATTCTCTTACCATTTTTTAAAAATTAATCTTTTGGATTGACATGAAATATTTCTTATATTTTCTTTCTCTTTCCTTTCCTCTAAAGCCCTCTCATTCTCTCCCCTTCAAGCTCCTAAATAAATCCTAAGAATATTCCATAGAAGAAATATATAGGCGGACGGTAGAACATGTCATATGAGGAGATTCTTGTTGGTTTCTACTGAGGAACAACTTGATATTGATAATTGTTCGGCACTAGGTCTATTCCTACTTCTATCGGTACATTAAATTTACATGCAAAAAGAACATATTTATTTATTATTTAAAATTTAGTTTGTTTTAAATTTCATGAATCGGCGTACTTTTTTAACAAAACCAAATTCTTTTTTCTTGAATTCATTTTCCAAAAGTGTGAGGAAACTGTAATATAAAATATTTATTTATTTTGTTATTATTTTAAGTTTTATTTAGCCAGCCTCTGGAATCTTCTATTCTTAATTTTTGTCAAGATTGTTTCTTTATTTTTATTTTATTTTAATTTTTATGATATTGGTAAAATCGAAACTGCAGTTGTTAATTACGATCTTATCTTCATCTTCTAATAGTATCCAAAATTCCTAATTAAACTTACACTTTGATGGCTCGTCTATAAGCCACAAAGCCACCAAGTAAGAACACACTGCAAAGAACAAAGCCGTATAAGCTTTTATCCTTTTGTCAAGCGTGATGCAAATAATTACAAAATAATAATTAATGCCAAAATAAAATACTGAAAATAGTCCGTGCTCTAGAATTTTGGGACAGTTGACTGCTCTCATTTTATTAAGAATATCTTTGAAAATTTAATTCATCGTTTGGCTAAAAACAGGTTAAGTCGAAGTAAGCTTTTCCATACGCAAATTTTAACTGAATTAGTTTTTTATCCTATAAATATACATTTTTATCATCTCTAAAATATTCTTTTAACTAATGGTTATTCAAATGTTTTTATTAATAATTTTATTTTTTTATTTTTATAAAAATATTAAATTATTTAAAAAAGATGAAATTAAATATAAATTTTAAAGTGTTAAATTTTAAAAAATATCATATTTAATGTTTCCTTTATTAAAAAATTCTACATTTTTATATAGTCCCTTCTTATATTTTCTAAACATTCCTCCAAAATTCATTTAAGAATTCAAACGAAATATATGAATTGATTTAAAAGTAGCAACAATAATTATTAACAAAAAAATATTTGAGAGACTGTTGTTTAAAGAAATCTTTTAGAGAATTGAAAAAGAAATGTTAAATATTAATTATAAAGACAAAAAATTTATTTTACTTAAAAAAATTAAAG
>JBBPBR010000008.1:33103393-33153885 GCA_037974775.1 Cicer pinnatifidum
TTACTTTTGAAAACAATCACCTCAAACTTAAAAGGTTGTTATCCCATGACTAGTTCCAAACTTTTGAGGAACAATCTCAAACTTTTGAGAATTTTACCAAGACAAGACAAAAACGTTTCTACCTAACTCCAAGTAAGGTGAGTTAATTAATATAAGGTCTTTGACTTGTAATGTGACTAGTAATAGAAAGAAAAGGGAAAGACTCAAAGGGAATAGCAAATGATAAAATTTTCACGTGGTGGTTCAAAAGGTTCCAACGATCAAACAAAATTGCCTTAGTGTATGCATGCATCACCTATGATACAAGTCAAAATTAATGAAAATTCTTAACCAGCAACACATGTCTGAATAATCACACATAAAAAAATTAAAGTGTTTAAGCTCAAAAGCTCATAAGTAGGATAATAAGGGATTGTATGAACTATCAAAATGATGCCAAACATGTGACTGTGAAATTTATTTGTTAAACAATGTTAAGTAAGACTTCCACAACCAAAGAGTAATTAACGATGTATGCTTAAGTGAACATGATCTAAGAATTTGAATTTAAAACTACAAATCACATACAAATAACTTAATACCAACAACAAGTTGTTAAAAATTCTTCATCATAGGACACGTTTAAACATAATTTAAAAGAAACAAATTCGAATAATAAAATAAGATCACAAAAATGAAAGTTACCAATACATATGGGTTGTCTCCCACAAAGTGCTTCTTTAAATTCATTAGCTTCACACATCAACCACTACCAACGTGGCATATATGTTAGAAAGAACACATCATCATTCTTCTAGTTTTTGTTTGGTAGAAATCATATGAGCTTGAGAAATGGATTATGTTGTTTTCGTGTCCTTTTCAATTGAACATTGGTGAGCAAGACATATATCAAATTTAGAACTTCATCAATCTATTCCTTTTTCTTTTCATTGTTACTATTTTCCTCTTGCTTATCCTTTTATACAACAACAATGAATTCGTATTCAATCTTCAATTTCTTGAAGGTGCAAACACGAGGAGAAAAACATCAAAAAAAAAAAAAGAAAATAGTAACTCAAGCTCAAAGTTATCAATTCTTCTTAGAGTTTAAAGAGATAAACACTTGTTCAAGTTAGAAGTTCTCAATTCTTCTTAGAGTGTGAGAGTTATTATTATTATTATTATTATTATTATTATTATTATTATTATTATTATTATTATTATTATTATTATTATTATTATTATTATTATTATTATTATTATTATTATTATTATTATTATTATTATTATCAGTTTTGTTAGAACCAATTACTCAAGTTCCAATCTTTTGTATCCAACCCGATAGTAGTTTAGTTCCTTCTTCAATCTGGGGTTGTCAGGTTCTTAGGAGAAGATTTGGCTTGTAGAGTCAAGGTGGTTAGTTTCTCAAAAGTCTGGGGTTGTGAGGCTGTTTGGGAAGACTGACTTGGAGGGTCAAATGCTTTGTAATTCAAGGTATTTGAATTAGTGGATTAAAGCCTTTTGAATAAGGGAATTGGATGTAGCCAAGTTAGTGGTGAACCATGATTGCTTGCTACCTCTGAATCTGATTGCTTCTACTACAAGTAAGTCACCAAAACTAAACTAGTTATTTATTTATTTATTTATAAATTATTAAAAAGTTATCAACTTTGGCAAACACAATTCAACTCTCTTCTCGTGTTTGCACCTTCACTAACAAGTTGATTATAATATGACTATCACACTCTAAGAAAAACACTTAGAAAATTATTTCTCTCTTTGAACTCTCAAATGAAATTGGAATTTTGAGCTTGTGTTCTTATACTCTTTTCTGATTTTTGGATCATCTTCTTCTTCAACCTTGAGTATCTATTTATAGATAAAATCAGGGTTTTAATTTAGTTCTTTAATTCTGAATTGTATCTTTATTCCTAGAGTGGTCAACAATGATCTTATTCAAAAATAATTATGAACAAGATGTTTTTTGATAATATGTTTTGTAGTCAATTCTTTATTTCTAAATACAATTTGAGCAATTCTTCTAGATGTATTATGTTCGTATTTTGTTCATATTGAGTGTGTAAATTATTTGGATGAATTATGTTTGTATTTTGTTCAGATCGAGTTTGTAAATTTTCAAATTGATAATGTTCGTATTTTGTTAAGATTGAGTTTGTAAATTATTCAGAAGCAACTTCCTTCGTATTGCTTGTTTTTGTCTGGGCGGGAACATAATGTTGGATCGGTTCTTCAACTTTCACAAGTAGGAATATGAGTAAGTCCACTTCAGTATTTTATCCTTTGTCAAAACCTAAACCATATCTTGGCAAATAATAAATGTATGTTCTTGTAAACAATTATGGATCATATCTTCTTATAAATAATTCATATATTCTTGTAAATAATTCATATCTTCTTGTAGGTAAATCTTGATCAAATTTTCTTGTAAATAATTCATATCTTCTTGTAATAAATCTTGATCAAATCATCTTGTAAATAATTCATATTTTATTGTAGATAAATCTTGATCAAATCTTCTTGTAAATAATTCATTATCTTCTTGTGATAAATCTTGATCAAATCTTATTGTAAATAATTCATATATTTTTGTAGATAAATCTTGATCAAATCTTCTTTTAAGTAATTCATATCGTCTTGTGATAAATATTGATTAAATCTTTTGGTAAACTTGGTAAAATATTTTCTTCAATTATAAATTTGAATCAATTCTTATTTTAGATTGTCTTCAAAACACGAATTTTCTTTCATACTTTATGCTATCAAATATATTGTTCTCATAAAATACTTTTGTTAACATCAAAACTCTAAGTATAAAACCAAATTGGTTCCAACACTTCTCATCCATATTCTGAAACTTAACCACTTGCACTAATAACCTCTCACATTGACTTTCAAATCTTTCAATGGAATTCATGTTAATATTTTGAATTCAACCAAAACATCCTTGATGTGAAATTCCTTGCCATATGATTCTTTGGATTGAATTTGAGAGGTTAGATTTGGTTTCCAATTGATATTTTTTCGTATTACACTCATCATCTTCTACTTCTATGACCAATAGAGCTTCATCTTTTGGTGGTGGGACAAGGTAACAAAAATAAGTACCATTCCTATGTTCTTCTCCAAAAAAAACACATCTAAGAGGTCGCATCTAAAGGAGGTATTTTTCAAATGTATCTCTCAAGACAATCCCCGATATTATTGCAAAGCAAAAAAATTCTAATTGATTGAATAAATTATGACTCAATAGTGATATGACAATCCCCGATATCGGCATCAAAAACTTGATAATTGTTCAACAAGAGAACTGAATCGTTCCGAGTAATAATAAAATGATAATATTGAGTATCGAACTTGTAACACCCAGATTTTTAACAGCGCGAGTGTATTTTTTTTTTAAAAAACAAACAAATAAAACAAAGAAACAAACAAAGAAATAAAGAAGGAAATACTTTTGGATAAATATTTAAGTCATAACATAACGACCAAGTCAACAAATATTTACAAGCAGCGGAATAGTTTTTTTTGAAATAAAAATTCAAAGTATTTAAACATCAAAATACACCGGGGCTGTGAGGCCTATCAGACATAGCTCATACCCTGGGGTATTCTCGGCAGATCTGTACAAAAGCACTGCCCCAAGAATTTTAACTTTCTGCACGTCACATCAAAAAGTGGAACATGAACCCATCAAAAGAAAAGACATCAAACAGTTTAAGCATAGATACAATCTTTCAAAATGAAATAAATACAATCACAAAAGAAAGACATCAAGTCCTTATACAACCGCCTAATCTGATCATGCTACAAAAACTATACAATCCGAGTAATCTCCATGCTCCCCGCAAGATCCTACTGACACAGCTTCGGTCAGATATGACTAACTACTTTCCCATCTCCAGGGTACTAACCGATAGGATGATCCTGTTTCTCATTTGAGGGCAAAGCCCAAATTTCCACAATAATTGTAAAGGTCACCAACCGAAATTAACAAATATCACATAGCAAAATTCTTATACTCTCATATGTTCAAAAGAACCTTTCGTATTAGCATATTCCTCGAAAGGGTTTTCATATGTTAAAAAATGCATAAACAATGTTGAAAAATGAAGTTTTAACAAACTGCACTGTAATAGCCGAATACAACTGAGAAAATGCAGATTTTCAATTCTAAAATGGCTAGGTATCAATCAACACTTTATACATTAATATTACCAATTATGAACACATAATTAACACCAAATTAGCCTCCACAAATTTACACCTCAATCACACATCGAATATTCATAACATCAATTATGAACACATAAATACATTGAAACTTAATCAACCCAACATCACACCTCAAAGCAATTACAAAAAATCACAACACCAGCCGAATATATATATATACAATCATCATAGTATAACAAACATACCTCGCATTCCAAACACTCTAACACATTGTGTATATGCCAAAATGCATGATTCCGGAATTCCAAACCAAAGCCCTCCTTGAAGGGCGTAAATCATAATTGTACAGCTTCTCATAGACCAGTACTAATTACCAAGGTGCAATCTCTGACAGATCAGCACTATTTACTAGCGTGCAATCGCTCATAGACCAACACGACATACAAGAGTGCAGCCGTTCACAGACCAACACAATTTTCTAGAGTGCAATCGCTCACAGATCATCACATTCTAGAGTGCAATCTCTCACAGATCAACACGATTTACAAGTGTGCAGTCGCTCACAGACCAGCACGACATACAAGAGTGCAGTCGCTCACAGAGCAGCACAATTTTCTAGAGTGCAATCGCTCACAAATAAGCATATTCTACAGTGCAATCTCTCACATATCAGCACGATTTACTAGCGTGCAGTCGCTCACAGACCAGCAAAATTTTCAAGAGTGCAATCGCTCACATATCAACATATTCTAGAGTGTAATCTCTCACAGATCAGCACGACGCGACAATCCGGACAAGGATAAGATGAACGAACAATTCACATGGCATCATCCCGTGGTCCATCACAGTCACCACTATCACCATGACCCCATTGCAGTCACCATGTACTATGAAATGCATAAGCATACTCTGACTCTTGTCACCACAATCATTAAGTAAATACAACTATTAAAAGATTTCCCTTTTTTAATACTCATTTAACACTAATGATTTTTCAAAATCACCACATAGCATACTCATACACATCAAATTCAATCTCCACGATTTCACACCAAATTTACTCATAAATCGCCCATTTTCGAAACTCCACATTTTCACACACAACCAACCAAATTCATTTTCCATAAACCCACATAAATCACATCTCCAAAAATTCATAATAATCGTTCTGAACACATAATTCACACCAACCGTAAATCACCACAACCCACACCTCAAACACACATCAAACATTCATAATATCAATTATGAACACATAATCAAATTAAATTTAATTCTCCCCAAATTCAACATAAATCACTCATATTAATCTCCAAAATTTTCAAACATTAATCACCAAATTTAATCTCCACAAATTTCAACCATAAATTACCAAATTCAAAACTCCACATCTTCAAACATTAATCATCAAATTCAATCTCCAAAATTTTCAACCATAAATCACTACAACAACATTAATATATCAGAGTTCTCCCCACCGCTAACTCGGTGCCAACGGTCTCGATTCCTTTTCGAGACTCAAGGAGCTAACTACATAAACATAAATATTTATAACAATTTGTTCACAATAAAATTAATCCAAACACAACAAAATTCCCAAAATTAAATATTTCTCACACACCAAACTCTTAAAACCAAATAATCTATATTATTTAGTTAAAACTAAATAAAACAAATATTGCCCAAATTTCACATACACACACTCGAGTATTCAAGCACCGAAATTTTTGAGTTGATAAAATACTCTAAACTTTTTTTCTTTTTAAACTCAATCAAAGAGTAATTAAAAGAGTAACATTTTAAACTCTAACCATTTTTAATTTCAATCTATCTTTTTGCTCAAACTCTTTAACTTAGTTAAAATTTGAACTTTTTCACAACTTTAACAACGCTAATTTTTTTTGTAGAATTTCAATTTTAGATCAAACTCATTTATTTGAAAATAACTCATTACGTAACTCAAACTCATCAAATTTATTTAATTCAATATCCACAAAATCCACACCTAAATCACATCTAAAAAATTCATAATAATAATTATGAACATACAAATCAAACTAAATATGGATCACCACAAACCACACATCAAAACACACCAAAAACAAATCCCACTAAATCCCACATAAACAAATTAAATTCATTTTCAACAAATTCACAAATCAAATACATCAAATTTCATTTCCACAAAATCACAAATAATGTCCTAAATGCAAACTAAAAGTTTGGAAGGATCCCTTACCTCCGTTGTAGCTTTAACAAGCGATTACGGCACCGCGATTAATTCCGGTAAAATTTAAGTATGTGACATCGCTTCAAAAACTAGCTCACTAGCACCGTAGCGTGACAATGAAGGTTTGTTTTTGAGTTTTTTTTGAAAAAACACTAACACTTGTGTTTTGTTTTCTTGAAATAGAGAAAGAAGGAAGAAAAATGAAAGGTGAATTGACGTAATGCTTTATGTTTTGCTTCCTTCCTTTGCGTTCTATACATACATACATATATATATATATATATAATAATACTAATAATCATAATAATAATAATAATAATAATAATAATAATAATAATAATGATAATAATAAATATCTAAACAAATATTTAGATATTTATAAATATCTAGATATTTTTATAAAAATCATCATTACGCCTGTCACCTCACTTCACGTCACAAATCACTTTTTCAGAAAAATATGTACTCTCGCCGTAATTCAATAGACAGATGAATTTTTCTGAAAAATGCTGCATCTCTGAAGTTTTTTTCTTCGACAAAAGATTCACCGTAATTAAATAAAATTATTCATTGGCGAATAATTTTAATCGGGTCTCCAAAAAGATATTTTTGGCATTTAACTCACAAAATACCATAAAATTGGCTAAAAAACCTCAGAATCATCCACTTGGTACGAATCATCCAATCATTACCGTCTTGAACTCCTAAATATCTCCATGGTCCACAAATCCACTATTTCTCTTTAGTCGCACAATTACGCCAAACCACTGTGTTCTTATCCGTATGTTGTTCTAATTATAACTCTAATAATTTCATCCCCACATCTGCTTGGTGATCTAAGCTTCCTCAAATTTTTTCAATAACATGCCAAAACTATATTACTCATGATACACAAACTTCCTTTCAGTTTTAGTACTTCATTTCAAGAGTCACGTCTTCAACAAAAATCCAACTTGAATTTCATTCCCTGATTAAGACCTACATTTGTCTCATGCCTAACACCTTAAATTCACGCTTCACTAGTCAAAATTATTTTTACATACTTCGCAATTATGCACAAACTCAAAAATAATTCTCCTACATCTACTGCCAACATTCATTTTGATACTTCTTAATTTCGCCGCGTCCTTTATTTGCAGCTTAATGATTATCCTTTCACTATGATAGGTCAAACGCATTGTATTCACTCCATCACTTTTCATTTATACAAACCTTAAATTCCTGCCTCTCTTAAGCTTTATAGTACAAGAACTATCTTATTAAACGATTGCCTATGCAAATAATTCAATTGGTTTAATGATCTGCATCTATTCCTAATTTCTCATCTCAAGCATTCGTAAAGTCCACTTCTGTTTCCAAATGCATATCGTAAAATAGTTTAAAGTTGATCAAGTAATAAAAAATATTAAGCATAAAGATGAGAAAAACAATTCAATAAAGTCATTCATATAACTAGAAATCAAATGAAACATATAAGGGGTTCATCTTGTTTCACTTATCCATAACAAATAGGATTTAGTTACACATGACAAAGAAACAAAACATTGAGATTAAAGAAGAATTACAAGAAAGATTCATGAATGATTCTTGATAAAACTCCTTCAACGGTGCTAGAACCAGCCTCCATTGCGTTTCTTTGGTAGGGTACATGTCTCCACATTTTCAAATAGCCAAAAAGATCTCTAAAAAGTGAGAAAAACTCACTTTAATGCATTATGGGGCGCATTGTGCACGTCAGTGCAAGCCAGGGACGTTCCAACGCTCATGGCAGGAACAAATTGTCAAAATATGCATTTTGATGCATTCGTTGTTTGATATTTGTTGCATTTTGTCCTCTTTTGAGTTTAAAATTAATTATGGTGTCTTTATTAAAGCTATAACATGAATCTTATATTTTATTTCCACTTTGTTGAACTCCATTTGGACATATACATTCATATATTTGGCTAAAATACTCCACATAGATGATGTTTATTTCTCTCCAAATTCCACCACTTCACTAAAATAACGAAACAACGTAAAACTACGAAAAATTTATACTTTATCAAGGAAATAAGAACATAAACATTTCATAAAATTCAAGAACTAAAATTGACAAACTACAACATCAAATAACTCTTTAAATTAACTAGTGATTAAAGACAAATAAGAAAAAAAATCAATGAAAAATATGCATATAATGAAGAACTATCACAACCCCAAACTTAGTTTTTGCTTGTCCTCAAGCAACAATAAAATTCAAATTGGCTACAAATTAAATTAAAGCTAAACTCAAATTTTCAATTGTTTTCAAACTCAATCCTCAAATTTCATGTTACTACAATTCATTAATTAGGCTCTAAGGTTGTTTAAAATCTCATAATACATAAATTGGAAATTTTGAACCACACATTTAGCATTTATCTAATAAGTTCAACTGTCTATTCACATGATCTCACCAAAGTTTCTCTCAACTGTATAGAAAGGGTTATGAATTTGTCACTAAAGCCTTAGAACATGCATCACGCTACGATAGACTTGAAAAACAATTCTAGTTTGTAAACACAATGCAACAAACAGAAACACTTTAGGCGGACTTTTCGATTTTAATGGGGATTATTTAATGGTAGGCATAAGACGAAACTCAT
Source organism: Cicer pinnatifidum (assembly GCA_037974775.1). Classification (NCBI taxonomy): domain Eukaryota; kingdom Viridiplantae; phylum Streptophyta; class Magnoliopsida; order Fabales; family Fabaceae; genus Cicer; species Cicer pinnatifidum. Next base: position 33,112,424 of record JBBPBR010000008.1, read on the forward strand.
CAAATTGAACAATGAACATGATCCAAGTGTTATAATTTAAAATTCCAAATCAAAAACAAATAAAATAAGATCAACTAAAAGTTGTTAATTTTTTATTTATTTTTATCATTGGACACATTTACACCCAATCAAAAAGAAACAAATTCAAATTCTTCTACATGATCCCGTTTTTATGCATCATGCAGTTTGTTGGTACCCCAACACAAAAACATATTGCAAAAATGCTGCAGAAATGGGGCTCAAGTGCATGAATTTGTGCTCCAGTGCACAACATCTGTTGTCTGACTTTTACTTGGCATTTCTACTTTTTTTAGTTATAATTTGGCTTTGGTGTCGGTATGAAAGTTGTAGTGTAACACCCCGTTTTTCAAAGCGAGGGTGTATTTTATTTTTCAAAAGAAATTAAAATAAAACAGAGAAATAATAATTAAGTCATTATAATTCACAAGCAGCGGAAAAGTTTCTCGAAATATGAATCCAAAATATTTACATATCAAGAAGTGGTACATGTAACCCATCGAGAATAACATGTCATGCCGACAATATTAGTATAGGTACAGTCTTCCAGTTTAAAATAAACACAATTCAGAAGAAAGACATATGTTCCCTCTATGTCAACCTAATCTGATCATTCTACAAAACAAACTAAACATCCTGAGTGATCTCCACGCGCCCCGTGAGAACCTCCTAACGTAGCTCCAGTCAAGCATTCCCATCTACATCCCCATCCACAAGGTATGAACCGGTAGGATAGTCCTGGCTCTCATCTGAGGGCAAAATCCAGATTTCCACAATAGTTGTAAAGGGTCACCAACCGAAATTAACAGTTAACACATAACATTTAAGTTTTTAAATGCACAAAATACCCTTTCCACTAAGCATGCACCTTAAAAGGATTTTCCATATGCTAAAAGTTGATGTCATACTTGCCAAATAAAATGAAATCAAAATAAAGTTCTCAGTCCATCAAGTAATACATAACTGACCAAAACATTGATAAATCAATTGAGCAATCGATTATCTAACTCAAAATGAGATTTTCTACTGAGCCAATCGATTGGGCAAATCAATTTCCTTAAAGTTTTTAGTGAAAACTGAACTTTGGGCTTAAATAAATCGATTGGGCAAATCGATTTAATGAAAAGCTGGCCCCTGTATTGAAGCCAATCGATTGGGCAAATCGATTTCGTGAAAGACTGAGCCCTTGTATTGAAGCCAATCGATTTACCAAATCGATTTCGTCAAAATGGCTGAGTTCCTGGATAGCCAAATCGATTTGGTCAATCGATTTCTTCAATACATTTTCAAAATTCAAGAAAACAGGAGACATATCAATCGATTCATTCAATCGATTTCTTAAAGGGTTTTGAAAGACTATTTACAAAATCGATTTGACAAATCGATTTGATCAATTTAGAGAAGTCCCTGTAACTTATCCAATCGATTGGGGCAATCGATTTCCCTGCGTAATCTTCCAAAACTACATAAACTAACTCAATCACATTCATACATAATACCAAATCTTAACACTTAGCAGTTCCCACGCGATCGCCACGACAAATTGGGCTTCAAAATAGTTTCGCAATCAAACATGCTATCACACTATTCCAAACAAAACACTTAGCACTTATAACGCAATCACTACAACATCATGAGTTTCGAAATAGTTTTGCAATCAAACATGCTATCACCAAATTCGAAAACATAACACTTAACACTTATAACACAATCACTAAAACATCATGAGTTTCAAAATAGTATTGCAATCAAACATGCTATCACCAAATTCAATAACATAACACTTAACACTTATAACACAATCACTACAACATCATGAGTTTCAAAATAGTATTGCAATCAAACATGCTATCACCAAATTCCAAAACATAACACTTAACAGTTACACCGCAATACCCACACGGACAAGATGAACCAACAAACCACATGGAATCATCTTGACGCGACAATCCCCACACAGACAAAATGAACCAACAATTCACAATTTACCAAGGTGTAGTCTCTCACGGACAAACACCTGTGCAGTCTCTCACGGACAAACACAATTTACCAGGGTGTAGTCTCTCACGAACAAACACCTGTGCAGTCTCTCACGGACAAACACAATTTACCAGGGTGTAGTCTCTCACGGACAAACACCTGTGCAGTCTCTCACGGACAAACACAATTTACCAGGGTGTAGTCTCCCGCGGACAAACATCTGTGCAGTCTCTCACGGACAAACACAATTTACCAGGGTGTAGTCTCTCACGGACAAACACCTGTGCAGTCTCTCACGGACAAACACAATTTACCAAAAACATAAATCGTAAACGTACCACCTATCACGGGTCAGTACTGTTTACCAAGGTGCCACCTATCACGGGTCTGCACGATTTACTAAAATACGTAAACCATAAACGTACTGCCTATCACGGGCCCGTACCGTTTACCAAGGTGCCACCTATCACGGATCTGCACGGTTTACTAAAACAACATAAATTGTAAATGTACCGCCTATCACGGGCCAAAGTACTATTTACCAAGGTGCCACCTATCCGGGTCAGCACGATTTACCAAAACAAACATTAAGTAAACAAGACATTAAGAGATTCCCCATTCTTAATACTTATTTAACTTAAACGATTTTCAAAACAAACATTAAGTAAAAGAGACATTAAGAGATTCCCCATTCTTAATACTCATTTAACTTAATGGTTTTCAAATTCCACCCAAAACAAACTCAAACATATTATCAAATCCAATCCACAACTCACACCAAAATACATCAATTCATTTCTCCACAAAATCCAACATACACATATCAAATTTCATCAGTATTAATTTAGAACACGTCAAATACGACGAACACAAATCAACACAACCCACCACTCAAACACAACAAGTTTCATTTACTCAAAATCATACATAAATGAGTTTAAATTCATTTTCCACGAAACATTACTTTAACCCTAACAAAATTCTTTTCCACACAACCACATATAAGTCCCTAAATGCAAACTAAAAGTTTGGAAGGAGCCTTTACCTTCACTTTAGCTTTTTCGTTCGATTACGGTACCGTGAGTAAGTCCGGTAAAATCTCCGTTCGCAACGTTGCTTCTAAAGTTGGTCCACTAGCACTGTAGCACGGAGGTGAACAACCTTCCCTTCTATCACTTCTTGAAAGGAGGCTTAGATCTAGATGAAACGGGGAGGTTTGTGTTTGACGGTTTTAGAAATCCCTAACTCCGTTTTCGAATTCGGGAAGGAGAAAGGAGCTGGGAACTTGATCTTTCTCACCCACTAGCCCTGGGTTTCAATTCCCGAACTTAAAGGAAGCAAAGAAAGCAAAAATGAATGAAGATGGAGGAAAGGGGAATGAGCTTTGCGCGAGGCAGAGGAAGAAGGTGGAACGTTTTCCTTCCTTTTGTTTTTCCTTTCTCTTTCTTTCTTTCCTTTTTCTTTCTTTTCTTTCTAATTTCCTTCTTTTTCCCTCCACACAAACATATATACATATATATTAATATATATATTATTTCCTTTTAACAAATATCTTCAAAACTAGATATTTATTAAAATTACCATTTCACCCATAACGCATTAAATCCTTCGTAAAAAATTCACCGCAGTTAATTTAATTTATTCATCGACGAGTAATTCTATTCGGGCATCAAAATATCTTTTTGGTCATTTAAACTCCCAAAATATTAATAACTTGGCTAAAAGCCCCTGAGTTCAATACCAAAATCCACTAAAATACATAAAGTATAATTTAAAATTACGGGTCTTACATTACTACCCCCCTAAAATTAGTTTCGTCCTCGAAACTATGCATCGATAAATAATTCTGGGTGTTGTTCTCTCATCTTGCTCTCCAGTTCCCAGGTCGCATCTCCAGTAATTGGGTTCCAAATCACCTTGACCAACGAAACATCCTTGGTCCTCAATCGCTTAACCTTCCTGTCATCAATCCTCACAGGTGGTACTTCGAATGACAGGTTATCCTTTAGCTGGATTGTGTCTGGTTCGATCACATGAGATAGATCTGCAAGATATTTCCTCAGTTGTGACACATGAAACACGTCATGAATATTGGACAGTATCGGAGGCAATGCAATTCGATAAGCAACGGGCCCAATTCGTGCAGAAATCTGATATGGTTCAATGAATTTCCGAGTCAACTTCTTCGATTTCAATGCTCTACCAACTCCAGTAGTGGGTGTGACTCTTAGAAATACATGGTCCCCGTGTTCGAATTCTAAAAGTCTGCGACGCTTGTCCGCGTAACTCTTCTGACGATCCTGTGAAGTCTTCATTTTCTCCTTGATCTTCCTTACCTTAGCTGTAGTCTGTTGCACCATCTCTGGTCCGACAATCATATTTTCACCGTCCTTATACCAACACAAGGGCGTTTGACACTTGCGCCCATATAAAGCCTCATATGGTGCCATTCCAATAATTGCGTGGAAACTATTGTTGTAGGTGAACTCAATCAACGGAAGTACATCATCCCAACTTCCTCTATCATCTAACACACATGCTCTCAACAGATCTTCAAGGGACTGATTCGTCCTTTCAGTCTGTCCGTCCGTTTGTGGATGGTAAGCTGAACTCAATCGTAGTTTCGTTCCCAACGCTTCGTGCAATGCTCCCCAAAAATGTGATGTGAACTTCAGATCACAGTCTGATACAATACTCGATGGTACTCCGTGTGATCTCTAACGGTTGCAACACCCCAGCAGGTCGCTGATGTTCCACCTTGTACGGAACATCCGTCTAGTACCAAACCTAAACACTAAGTATGACACCAACACATTGAGTACAATATATCATTACCTAATGATAGGGCTTCCAATCCATACCAAGAATCATCTTGGGTTATTGTAGAGGAAAACAAATCAGATTAATCGAGAAGTCCCTATTCTAAATAGTTATTTGACAATGTAAACATGCAGAATTTACTGTCAAAGTCTTAGCAGGTGTGGAAACAACCAAATCAAAAGGTAAAGCAAACACAGCAAACTTCAAACAATTTACACAATCCATAGCAATGAAGGAATGGGTTTCCCCCGAATCAAAAAGTGCAGTTAGAGGGTTACCTGTAATCGTACAGTCACATTGAATCAGATTGCTAGATGAATTTCCAGCTTCAGCACCGATGCAATAAACACGTCCTCTAGCAGTAGGAAGAGTAGTCCTAGTTACATTCATTATTGGCTCCACCTTCGGAGCCTTGCAATTCTTTGCAAAGTGCCCTGGTTTATGGCAATTGTAGCAAGTTGGACTGTTAAAGGTACAAGCATTAGCATAATGTCCCTCTTCTCCACATCGGAAACATCGTATCACTTGTCCCACTTGTCTCCCAAAGTCTTGGTTCCTTGGGCGATTCTGCCCACCGTTGTTATTCTGTGGTCGATTATAAGGTTTAGCAAGTTGTTTCCCTTTGTTGTTCTGATAATTCACCCGACTGGGCTCTCCTGTACTAAAATTCTCTACTCGACTAGCCCTCTTATTCCTCATATCCTCCACTTCCCTACATTTTTCCACAAGAACTTGGAAACGTTGAATTCCCAAGGGTAAGACAGAGTCTTGAATCTCATACTTTAGTCCATCTTGGAAATGATGACACAAGAATGGCTCATCAATCTCTTCACGAAAAAATCTGAAATGCCTTGATAGTGATTCAAACTTAGCAGCATATTCGCCCACAGTCATGTTCCCCTGATGCAGTTTTAGGAAATCCTCACCCAGTTTAGTCATGGTACTCATCCGAAAGTATTTGTCTAAAAACTTCCTTTTGAAAGATTCCCAGTTCACCTCCTCGTGAGCTGATCTCATCAACAATCTTGCACTCCTCCACCAGTACTCAGCATCTCCTAGTAGCATATAAGTGGCATAGTTGACCTTCACTGCCGCCTGACAGTTAATCATTTCGAAGATCTTCTCCACTTCTTGGATCCATTGATCAGCTTTCTCTAAATTCTCATCCCCCTCAAACTTGGGAGGATTGTAACGACGAAAGTCTTTTAATCCTCTTGACTCTGCAGCACGGATCTCTCTTTCCCTCTTTTCAAGATCACGTTGAGTTTTGGCAGCAGTCTGTGCTGCAACAGAAGCAGCCATGTTATTCATAGCTTCTGCCATTCGATCATCCCTATTAGCATTGGCTCTCGGAACATCATTCCTTCTTAGCAGCATGGTTTTCCTATGAAACCATCATCAAGTAGAGTCTTAACACTACTTCAAATAATTCCAAAAATAACTTTCGAACTCATCAACACAAAAAAATTAGTGCGGACCTAACAACTCAAACCACTCAGATAACAACTGCCAACCTACAGGTTGACCTACAATCTATAACCAAAGGTTCCACAGCCCCCAAAGAAAACCAAACCAAAGCTCTGATACCACAATGTAACATCCCGTTTTTCAAAGCGAGGGTGTATTTTTTTTTTTTCAAAAGAAATTAAAATAAAACAGAGAAATAATAATTAAGTCATTATAATTCACAAGTAGCGGAAAAGTTTCTCCAAATATGAATCCAAAATATTTACATATCAAGAAGTGGTACATGTAACCCATCGAGAATAACATGTCATGCCGACAATATTAGTATAGGTACAGTCTTCCAGTTTGAAATAAACACAATTCAGAAGAAAGACATGTGTTCCCTCTATGTCAACCTAATCTGATCATTCTATAAAACAAAATAAACATCCTGAGTGATCTCCACGCGCCCCGTGAGAACCTCCTAATGTAGCTCCAGTCAAGCATTCCCATCTACATCCCCATCCACAGGGTATGAACCGGTAGGATAGTCCTGGCTCTCATCTGAGGGCAAAGCCCAGATTTCCAAATTAGTTGTAAAGGGTCACCATTCGAAATTAACAGTTAACACATAACATTTAAGTTTTTAAATGCACAAAATACCCTTTCCACTAAGCATGCACCTTAAAAGGATTTTCCAAATGCTAAAAGTTCATGTCATACTTGCCAAATAAAATGAACCAACAATTCACAATTTACCAGGGTGTAGTCACTCACGGACAAACACCTGGGCAGTCTCTCACGGACAAACACAATTTACCAAGGTGTAGTCTCTCACGGACAAACACCTGTGCAGTCTCTCAAGGACAAACACAATTTACCAGGGTGTAGTCTCTCACGGACAAACACCTGTGCAGTCTCTCACGGACAAACACAATTTACCAGGGTGTAGTCTCTCACGGACAAACACCTGTGCAGTCTCTCACGGACGAACACAATTTACCAGGGTGTAGTCTCTCACGGACAAACACCTGTGCAGTCTGTCACGGACAAACACAATTTACCAAAAACATAAATCGTAAATGTACCACCTATCACGGTTCAGTACTGTTTACCGAGGTGCCACCTATCACGGGTCTGCACGATTTACTAAAATACGTAAACCATAAACGTACTGCCTATCACAGGCCCGTACCGTTTACCAAGGTGCCACCTATCACGGATCTGCACGGTTTACTAAAACAACGTAAATTGTAAATGTACCGCCTATCACGGGCCAAAGTACTATTTACCAAGGTGCCACCTATCACGGGTCAATACGATTTACCGAAACAAACATTAAGTAAACAATACATTAAGAGATTCCCCATTCTTAATACTTATTTAACTTAAACGATTTTCAAAACAAACATTAAGTAAACGAGACATTAAGAGATTCCCCATTCATAATACTCATTTAACTTAAACGATTTTCACAAACAAACACACATTAAGTAAATAAGACATTAAGAGATTCCCCATTCTTAATACTCGTTTAACTCTAATGGTTTTCAAATCCCACACAGAACAAACTCAGACATATTCACAAATTTATTACACAATTCACGCCAAAACACAACAATTCATTTCTCCACAAAATTATTTTCAAGACGACATTAAGTAAACACAAATATTAAGAGATTCCCCATTCTTAATACTCATTTAACTTAACGATTTTCACAACAAACATTAAGCAAACAGAAACATTAAGAGATTCCTCATTCTTAATACTCTTTTAACTTAAACGATTTTCCAAAACAAACATTAAGTAAACAAGACATTAAGAGATTCCCCATTCTTAATTCTCATTTAACTTAAACGATTTTCCCAAACAAACACACATTAAATAAACAAGACATTAAGAGATTCCCCATTCTTAATACTCATTTAACTTAATGGTTTTCAAATTCCACACAAAAAGAACTCAAGCATATTATCAAATTCAATCCAAAATTCCCACCCAAAACACATCAAATCATTTCTCCACAAAATCGTTTTCACGACCACATTAAGTAAATAAACCCTAAACCCTAAACCCTAAACCCTAAACCCTAAACCCTAAACCAAGGTGCCACCTATCACGGGTCAGCACGATTTACCAAAACAAACATTAAGTAAACAAGACATTAAGAGATTCCCCATTCTTAATACTTATTTAACTTAAACGATTTTCAAAACAAATATTAAGTAAACGAGACATTAAGAGATTCCCCATTCTTAATACTCATTTAACTTAATGGTTTTCAAATTCCACCCAAAACAAACTCAAACATATTATCAAATCCAATCCACAACTCACACCAAAATACATCAATTCATTTCTCCACAAAATCCAACATACACATATCAAATTTCATCAGTATTAATTAAGAACACGTCAAATACGACGAACACAAATCAACACAACCCACTACTCAAACACAACAAGTTTCATTTACTCAAAATCATACATAAATGAGTTTAAATTCATTTTCCACGAAACATTACTTTAACCCTAACAAAATTCTTTTCCACACAACCACATATAAGTCCCTAAATGCAAACTAAAAGTTTAGAAGGAGCCCTTACCTTCACTTTAGCTTTTTCGTTCGATTACGGTACCGTGAGTAAGTCCGGTAAAATCTTCGTTCGCAACGTTGCTTCAAAAGTTGGTCCACTAGCACCGTAGCACGGAGGTGAACAACCTTCCCTTCTATCACTTCTTGAAAAGAGGCTTAGATCTAGATGAAAAGGGGAGGTTTGTGTTCGACGGTTTTAGAAATCCCTAACTCCGTTTTCGAATCTGGGAAGGAGGAAGGAGCTGGGAACTTGATCTTTCTCACCCACTAGCCCTGGGTTTCAATTCCCGAACTTAAAGGAAGCAAAGAAAGCAAAAATGAATGAAGATGGAGGAAAGGGGAATGAGCTTTGCGCGAGGCAGAGGAAGAAGGTGGAACGCTTTCCTTCCTTTTGTTTTTCCTTTCTCTTTCTTTCTTTCCTTTTTCTTTCTTTTCTTTCTAATTTCCTTCTTTTTCCCTCCACACAAACATATATACATATATATTAATATATATATTATTTACTTTTAACAAATATCTTCAAAACTAGATATTTATTAAAATTACTATTCGGGCATCAAAATATCTTTTTGGTCATTTAAACTCCCAAAATATTAATAACTTGGCTAAAAAGCCCCTGAGTTCAATACCAAAATCCACTAAAATACATAAAGTATAATTTAAAATTACGGGTCTTACATGTAGCCTATTTGGACATATACAACTCAAGATATGGCTGAAATACTCCGCATAGATCATGTTGATTTCTCACCAAAATTCAACACTGCATTAAAACAATGAAACAACACAAAACTATGAAAAATCTCTAATTAATCAGGGAAAGAACATACAATTTCATAAAGTTCAAGAACTAAAATCAACAAACTATATCAAATAATTTCTTAAATTAATTAACTATTAAAGACAGATAAATTTAAAAACAAAGAAAATATGGATATGATGAAGAACTATCACAATCCCAAACTTAGTATGTTACTTGTCCTCAAGTAACAACTAAATTCATCAAATATATCTAACTAATCTAGGGTTTATATAGGTTGATAAACCACCTACAACCCTAAGAACATGAGTGTCTAGTCAGGGTAACTCAGTGTACGGAATGGAACTCTCACAACAAGAATACATTGATTTTGTGAGAACCAAAAGCCCTCACAAAGGAGGGAAAACAGCCACAAAGGAGACCTTTGTGGCGGTCTTAAGCAGCCACAAAGAAGGTGGTCACAAACTTTTGTGGCGGCTTAAACGACCATAAAATGTGAAAAATTCGTTGCCATTTGTGAGGGTTTTGGCCGCCGCAGAGTCCTACTTTTGTGAGGGCTTAGGCCGCAACAAATGTCTCCTTTTGTGAGGGCTTAGGCCGCCACAAAGGTTAAAGCTAATTTTTAAAAATATGCTTTTGTGGGGGTCCAATCTGCCACAAATTTCTCCCTTTTTGAGGGCTTAGGCCACCACAAAGGATGACACAGATTAAAAAGTAAATATTTTGTGAGGGTTTAGGCCGCCATAAAATATTCAGTTTATTAAAAAAATATTTTATTAAACTCGAAATTAATACTAAAAAATGATATTACATAAATTTAAAATTTAAACTCGAATATAAATTTAATACTCGAAATTAAACTCGAATATAAATTTAAAATTTAAATTTAAATTATAATATTGTAATTTAATTAAAATTTAAATTAAATTTAAAATATAATATTTAAATTTAAATTAAATTTAATATGTTATATATAATAAACTAATATCAATATAAATTAAAAATTTAAATTTAAAATATAATATTGAAATTTAATTATCATTTAAATTAAATTTAAAATATAATATAATATTTTAATTATAATTCTAATTAAATATTAATTAAAATTAAAATTAAATTTAAATAAAAATTAAACTATTTATTATATATAAAAATATAATATTAATATTAATTAAAATAATTACTACCAAACCAAATAAAACATTCCAAAATTAATAAATCATGTCTTACAAACCAAAAATTGAACAGACCATAATTAACTAGGACAAGATATAATGTGTTCATACAAACCAAAAATAAAATTATGAAATTATTCAAATACAATAATAATTCATCTGATCAGCTCCACTCCCTCCATCATTATTTGCTGGAATGTTACCCGACGACAGAAGTCCCTCAAAAGTATTATTAATTTGTGCTGGAAGAGACATCATGGTTTGAAATTGGATATTATCTTCAATTACACCACCACTAGTTGAAGGAGGAGCCATAGCTGGTTGAGGTTGATTTAAATCTGGCCTGATCAAGCCAGCTGTTGGCATATTTGGTCGGTACGGAGTTTGATTTGGTTGAGGTTGAGGAAGTTGATGTGAAGATAACGGAACATACTGATAAATATTAAAATATTGTTGTTGCTAAAATATTGGTAGCCATTGTTGCTGGAAGGTAGAGTTCGTAGGATCCTGGTATTGCTGTTGGAAATTTGGAGGCAGTTGCTGCTTCTTGGAGTATTGAGAGTAATTTTACTGCTGCTGGAATAGTGGTTGTTGATGCAAGTACTGAGGCCAAGGCGGGAACTGCTGATGAAACACAGGAGGAAATGAAAATTGTGGCTGTTGAAATTATTGTTGCTGCTAAAACTGTTGCTGCTGCTCTTGAAACTTTTGCTTCCATTCCTCATTCAGTTTATCAATTGCTGCTTGTATCAACTGCTGTGTCTTTTCTTCTTGCTCACTTTTCCATTGCTCCTTTAACTGGTCAAGATTATCTATCGACGAACGATGAGATCGATTCGTACTAGCATAAGAAGAAGACTTCTCAGTCTGAATATAGCCTGTTGGACCTTTCACGAATGTTGACGATAAAGTAGGAAGAGTAGCTTGATGATCATCCCATTTTTTCATGACTTGTTGAAGTTGTTCCTATATAAAAAATAAAAAAATTAAAAAAGTTAATTAATATATAATAATTTAGAAGGCTAATAATTATATATGATAATTACCAGAATCATTTGTGATAATCCATCAGTATACTCATTTGTTTCAAGATTAACATGAAGATAGCGAAGTATCTCTGCCTGAGTGACCACCCTTCCAAGTTGCTTTTTCTAAAATATTAAATTAATGTCAAGTTTAGTTGGTGAAATGTGATGATTAATTGAATAGTCCACATCAATAGTTGGTGAAATTAATAGTTTAATTGAATAGTTGGTGAAATTAATGTCAAGTTTAGTTGGTAAATTAATAGATATATATTATAAGCGAGGAAATCATTAATAGTCCACATCAAAGCATCTCTCATCATAAAATTTTCTCTCCGAGCAATATCATATGTCAAGACACCACTCCACAACGTCTTCAAAACGTCAATCAAAGGTTGTAAAAAAATATCAATACCAGTTTTAGGATTAGAAGGACCTGGTATCACATCAGCTAAGAACATATAAGGTTTAGACATACACATATCAGGAGGAAGATTGTAAGGAGTAACAATAACCGGCCAACAAGAATAAGGAGTATACGATGCTTGTATGTAAGGCGTAAATACATTTGAGGATAATCCAAGTCTTACATTGCGTGGATCTGACGCCAAATCATGATGCATTTGATCAAAGTGTTTCCATGCCTGACCATCAGACGGATGTCGCAAGTCACCTGAATTTCTTCTATTCTCATAATGCCACGTCATCTTTCCTGCAGTTTGTATTAATGCAAACATTCTCTGCAATCTTGATGCAATAGGTAGGTAAAACATTGCTTTCCTTGGAATTGATTTTCCGCTACTTATCCTAGAGTTATTCTTTTGGTGATACCTTGGTTGTTGACAAAACTTACATTCAACTAAGTTGGCATCATTTATACCAAATTCATTGTCATAATACAACATGCAACCTTTAACACAACAATCAATCCTCTTGACACCTAATCCTAACTTTAACACTAACTGTTTAGCATCGTAATAACTTTGCGGCAAACCATTTCTAACAGGTGTCGCGTCTAGTGTGACACCCTAAATCCCAAAATAATATATATAATAATTTATATCATATTCCTATAAAATTTGCAGCGGATAAAAAAAAATATATTTCTAAGAAAATAAAAACTTTATATTTAATTAAGAATATCATGTTTCCCAAAAATAAAAATAAAAATCCTTATTCCCGGTATCACCTATCAGAGCGGTGTTCCTCCCAAACTTGAACTTCAAGACTCATTAACTTGTAATAACTGCGATTTCACAAACGTAGGGCCCAACCAGTCAAACACAAACAACGAAGGAGGTGAATTTCGAAATCATGATGACAGTATAATACAAGTAAGAAGAACACGCAAACAATCATAGTAGAACCGTATCATTACAAAAATATTCCATCAAGAAAATATCACATTCAAAGGTCAAAATCACTCAAGGAGAATCAATGTATTTTACTATAACATCAAATTGTCTAAGAGAAATTATCACCACACACGATACATATTAATAACAACAAAACAATTACAATAAAATGCAATGCTATGCATGATCTTAGAATTTGCTTCACATTGTGGTACCATTCTAACTCTGAAGTACTTGGTTAGGAGGCTTGATAGTATGCCACCATCTCGGTGGACCGACAATTCAATTTGGCCCTGTCCTCATAGATCCCCTCAACTCAACTCGAGACACATATACATCACAATCGAGGTAAACGTGTGTTGCGTGGTAGCTCCCGACATTTGGAGTGCTACCTCCAAGTCACCTAGGAATTCCCCACCTGAATACCTCCAAGGTCTAACAATCTTGCCTTAAGGCTCGACAGCAGACCGCCACGATCAGGGTCATTCAGTTGTACTTCCCCGAAATCACTAGGCTTGTCAGGCCCTACCTATATGATGACAAAATAATCTCCACTTCACAAATTCACAATATTTATTTTCTCCCCTTGTTGATATATGATACTCCATTAAAATTGTCATCTCAAACACAAATTGAAATCACCATTATTTCATCAACTATGGAGTGAATTCAATATTCTCATCACAGTTTAGAACATCACGATCATCATCATCACATAAACTCATCACAAATTTATAGCATCACTATCATCAATCAAACATTATCACATAAACTTATCACAAATTTATAACATAAGAATTATTAATCGTACATCATCATCATCATTACATAAAATTATCACAACATATCCATATTTTGTTATCACATCACATAAACTCATCTAATCACACATATATATAAATTTAATTCGACACTCAATATCACAATAATATCAATATCACACATTCAAATAAATTAAATCAATCAACACCCTACAAATATTTCTATTCTATATTTTAATCTCACAATTTCCATATTTGCACATTAATCGTTGGGACATATGGTTTTCCCGTTTATCTCACAATATATTATACTCATGAATTCAAACGCTCTCTCACCCCTTACCTTACTTTGAAGCTTTCACACACGAATATGATTCCACAAGCAAACAACCTTTGTTCATTGACTCTTTGACCTTCAATCGATCTAACTCGACAGTTTATGGGTAAATGTTAAAAATAAATTATGAGAAGATACTCCAAAAACTAAATTCGAAATTCGGTCAAGGAAAATTACCATAAATTAGAAACCCAATCAATTGATAATATAGCCACTTTTCACACAGTTGTTTTGGCGTTAGTTTCACTCAAATCAGACTTACGGTGAAGTAGAACGGTGCAAAATAACGAATTCTATAAACGAAGAAGTCGAGTATTTTAGAGAGAAATTGAGGTTGTTAAAAATCTGGAAAATTATGTTTAATTGACGAGTTAAATGAATGAAATAACATACTCAAATTTGGATTAAAACGGATAAACTTTTACGGAACAGTTACCGATCACCGGATAAATTGGGGTTCTACGGCTGTCCATCCAATTCCATTCCCTTTTCTTTGTTTTGTTTTATTTTAGTACCAATCAAGGTTCACAAGGTCTCTTTATTTATGTTTTTGTTTTACTATCATTATTTTTATTTTGTTGAAATAAAATTAATAATTGTGTAATCTCCTTTTTAATATTCCTCCAAGCATCATTTAGTTTTCTAAACGTTACTAATATTTTATAAATTAGAGTAATTAAAATAATTAATATATAAAAAACATATTACTAATGACAGAAACTTTCACATTCAAAATAATCCCTACAATTATACTTTTTCTCAAAATATTCATATTATAATAATAGTCTCATATTAGAAAATAGTCAAAATTATAAATAGATATAACAACAATATTTTATGTTAATTACTAGATCATAATATATATATATATATATAATCACAATTCCAAAATAAGTATATAAAAATAAAGAAAACCGAACACAATATTACTACAATCTCAAGATAATTATTTATAGAATAAATAATTAAAATAAGATATACTTAAAAATGTTTAAAATATAAATATGTACACATTTAACATTAGTCAAACATATAAGAAAATATCATATTAATTACCAACTCACATATACACTTAAAAAATCATATAAAATCTTGTTCTTTAAAATATTACACTAAAATACTATTATTTTTAGAAAAATATACAAAATAATAAAATAAAATATTTATTATTTATATTGCTCATTAAATATAATATCTATCAAACCAACACATCATAGAAAGCATTCATATAACAAAATTTATCAACATATATTCTAAAATAATTTTAACATCAAATTAATTATTTAAAATCCTATTTAATTAATAAAATAGTTTATTATCAAATTTAGGGTGTTACATCTAGCATCATTTTAGTCATCAAATCTAAAGCTAAATCAGGAACTTGAAATTGAGACTTTAGACCTAATAGTCTAATAAACATTGATAACTTTGGGTTTAGAGATCCTTCAAACAAGAGTTTATTTGTCTCTTTCAAAAGACCATAAAATCTATGAGCTTCTTCATTCGGAAATCCATCGGTATCGTCATATTGATCTTGATTGAATGACAAATTAACCCCAACAACATCCGAAATCATATCATTCATCACCTCAAAGTGTTGATAGTTATAATAATCTATACCTAACATATTAGTTCTACTTGAAGAACCTATGTTATTCTCCACACATGTACTAGTATTAGGCGCCGTCAAAGACTCTTCCCCATGATTAGTCCAAATCCAATAGTTAGGCATAAATCCATTTGCATATAAATGCACTCTTATTTCATCTTCACTTTTAAATTGTCTACATCAACATAAACAACACGGAGATCTCATTTCCCCTTCATCTTCGACAATTTTGTGCACTATCGCAAAATTGAGAAAGTCTTCAACTTTGTTAGCAAAACGTTGTTTAAGACCGTTCCTTCTAGGAAAATTTCTATCGTACATCCAACTACGGTCTATATCCATATATGTGTGTATATATATATATGTTTATTTTGAATATTAAATAAATATATAAATTATGTGTGTGTGTGTATATATATATATATATATATATATATATATATATATATATATATATATATATATATATATATATATATATATCGATGTTTTATGTATTAATTGCTTTATTTTTCAAAAGCATTATATATAACTTTTGACATACTTTTATATGTCAATTTGGGGAGCATTTGCAAACAATATAATAAATTATTATCAAGACTATAATTATATAAATCGAAATAAAATTTTAAATGATGTTTAATGAAATTTTTCATAAAATAACTCCTTATATATTAACAAAAATAGAGACCATTAAAGTATATAAATTTTTTATACTAACTCAACTACAACTCTTTTTAATAACTAACAAAAAATATTAATATCATCAATTTAAATAATATTTTTTTAAAAAAATTAGTTATATTAAAATCAATAAGTTTTACATGTGTTTCAAATTTTTATTTATCATATATTATGTAAACAACATAATTTCTATTTTTTTTTTATAAATAAATCTATAATAATACATATTTTACTGATCAATATTTTAAAAATAATATAAATATATTTATAATATCACATATTTTACTAATCTATATTTAAAATGTATAAAATACTAACTTGATGACGGGTAGTGTCTGACTTGAAGCTTTCACAGAGCTGAGAACTCTTCGAAGTAAACACAATATCACCACTGTCAAAATAAAATTCAATAATATTAATTAAATAAATAACTTCAAATCAAAAATAAAAAAAAAATTAAATATATAATATAAACTTACCAAAATTCAAGATAATAAAGAAAAAACTTGGAGGAATAATTTTTGTAAAGAGAAGGTTGAGAGAAAATTTAGAAAGAAGGTTTAGAGAGAAGGGAGAAGGTAGAAGTGAAAAATGATAAGAAGAGTGGAGTGATATTTATAGAAAATGGTCGATCCTATGTGGCGGCCAAAACAACCACAAAGTGCAACGGATCTATGGATTTTGTGGCGGCAATAACGGTCAGAAAGTCAGGCTTTTGTGGCGGCTTCGGCGGCTACAAATGTCAACGAAACTATGGGATGTTGTGGCGGTCTTTGCAGCTACAAAGTGTAACGGATCAATGTGTTTGTGGCGGCCTGGGCGGCTACAAATGACTTGCCTTTGTGGCGGCCTTTACCCTCACAAAGGATTGATTTTGTGGCTGAAAAAACTCTCACAAAATCTTAAAAATTTAGCTGAATTTTGTGACTGCCTAAACTCTCACAAAATCACAAAATATTTATAAAGTGTATTACAAATTAAGGAATTTCTTGTAGTGTGTGCAACAGTGCACATCACATTTACAAAAGAACTTCCTATTAATGATATCCCCTAGATCTTCTTGATCGCCGAGCTTCCATTTTTTCATGCTATAACCCCGCGACATATCCTACTTATTTGAATGCGACAAGTAGGACATAAACCACATAATCCAATCAATGTTAGATGTCTCTCAGTACATATTTTCCACTTAGAACCATTTTGCATCTCTTAGTCCATACCTACGATTAAGGACGACATACAAATTAACGGGTATTATCATCAACAATAATAATTTATTCCGTAACATAAAACCCATATATGCACATCATCAATGATTATCAACAATCATATCAATCAAATATTGTCAACATTAATTTAATAATTACATATTCATGAATTATTATTTTAACCCTTAACTATCAATAATCTGTTAATAACCATGAGATTTAAAGCTACCGACTATATTCTAATCGTTTAATATAAAGGCCTAATCAAATGATCATTAACATAGATTATTCTTAGCCCTCATCAATATTCCGATCGAGTAACTAAGTTTCTTAACCTTTAATGATAACTATTATCGGTATGTAATCTCGTCACTTAAAACTGATTTACGATTAATTACTAAGCAACAGTTAACATTATTAAATAAAATAGTATACCAAGAGACAAGAAAGAAAAAAGCATCTTATAAGGGATGAACCAAAGATGGTGTAGAAACTTCGCAATCTGTGGTTTAGTCTGATGGGTGGGTGGGTGGGGGGAGAAAGGTCTTTATTTCAGCAGTTGATGGTGAAGATCTAAAGGTGATTCTTGAAGAGGCAAATGAAATATTTTTCTCATTTTTTTGAGCACATAGAGAAATGGTCCAAGAATGCGGCCAACGTGAGAGAGATGTATATGAGTGCGTTTTTGTGGTGTGTTGGTTCATGCTTGTAATGAATCTTTATTGGGCAGTTTGTGAAGTTAGATGATTGCTTTGCACTTAAATAGTGTTTTGATTTTGCAAGAGTTTTATTAATATTTTGGCATTCGAGTTGATTAACCGTGATATTAAAATCAAGATTGACGAATGGTTTGTTTTATTGGAATTGTGGAGGAACCTTTTTCGGGTCCATCGTATGAGGCTAAAAAGAGTGTGGAATGAGTCACTTGATGTTGATTCGTGGTCATTTTTAAGCATTTGTCCAGTTTCGTTGCAAAATCTTTGTCTGAAGATTTGGATCCTAAAAATTTGAATTTTTTTAGGAACTTAAATGAAGAATGGGAATTTTTAGAGAAATGGGATGGTTATGGAAAATAATTAAATGAGGAAATTCTGGTGGAGAATAATAATGCAATTGTTCCATTTCTCTTGATTAGTGGAATTAATTCAATAAAATGGAATTTGAATGATGAGGATAACAATAGGTAGTTGACTGAGTCGAGGAACGTGGTGGACCAAGGTGTTAGTTTGGGGGAAGTAGAAGGTATGCTTGAGTTAGATGGGGGTGCAACATAAGTAAAGAAATATGCTTTTGTTGTGTTGGGCTAATTTTGATTGTTGCAGAAGCTGGTGGTCAAGGGGTGCATGCACTCAACATTGAGTTGCATATAGAAATTTTAAAGGCTATATGGGTCGTGACAATTCGGTGGGAATAGGTCAGGCCAGGTCAGGCTTTAAAAGGCCTGGGCCTGACCTACAATTTAATTTTTCGGCCTAAGCCTTGCCTATGGTCTATTATAGGCTTTTTTTTTTTTTTTTTTTTTTTTTTTTTTTTTTTTTTTTTTCCGGCCTGGCCTGACCTTTTTAATAGTTTGGTCTGACCTGTAAGCCTTTTTAAAAGCCTTTTTAAACGCAACCATTATTACCTCTTAAACAAATAAGGAACAACTACTGAGTGATTGACTAATTGAGTGGTTACCGAATATGAAACGACTACCAAATATAGAACTGCTATCAAATATGGAACGACTATTGAATATGAAATGATTACTAAGTGATTGCCTAATTGATAGAATTTAAAATAGAAAATAATATTATTAATATAATAAAAAAAATAATATTAATAAATAATAAATATATATAGGCCGGCCTGTCAGGCCTAATAGGCTTTTTTATAAGCCTGAGCCTAACATAATTAAATAAATAGGCTTTAAAAACAGCCTGAACCTAGCCTTTTTATTAAATAGGTCAAGCCAGGCCAGACCATAAGTAGGTCAGGCCATAGGCCCCTACGGACGGCTTAGCCTATTCCTGTCACTAGTGACAATCCAAGCCCAATTTAAATTTCTCTTTCTTTTAATGAGGTTGGTGCAAAGGTGGTAAAATTAAATGATGAGGTGCCATCCACCCTTTTGACACGTGTTAAAGAAATTACTCATCCGTCAATAATAAAGAAAAGAAAATGAGATTTTCCAACAATGAAGAGTGTAACACAATGGCTCGTTAAAGAGCACAAGGAGAAATTGGAAGAGATGTCAAAGAAAAAAAGAGAGTTGTGAAATCAAAGTAATTAGGGAGAAAAAACCAAGTAAGTTCTCTTTCAGAGTATGGAGAAGAGGAGACAATAAAGAAAGAGATTAGAGAGGTGATCTGCAGTAAAAAAACCATATAGTATTCATGATATAAAATTAGAGATGATTGATAAAAATTTGTGAGTGTTTGTGGGGATTCGTGAAAGTATGCGCTTCTTTTATATCATTTATTGGATGTTTTGATTGCTTACTTACAATGTGTGATCCTAATATCGTGGATATTATATCTTCGGCTGTGACGTCATATGCTCTTGCGAATGCTGGAATTTGGAAATTGTCTCTTGAGTGGGTGTAAGTTTCTCACGTTGAAATGTGGGAACAATTGTGTCGTAAAATCTCGGTGCCTCAAGAGAAGTGCTGGAATCATAAGGATTCCTTATGATGGAATTTACTTTGAGACGTGGCCTTAGGCAAGGGGATCCTTTGTGCCCTTTCTCTTTTTATAGGCAACATAAGGCTTAAGCTCTTTGCTGACATCATTAGTCGAGGCTGGTTTGTTTTCTGGTTAAAATGTATGGGGACACTTAGGGTTTGAAGATTTCTCATTTGTAATATGCAGATGATACTATTATTATGGGTGACAAGAATTGGTCGATTGTTAGGTCCATCTAGGATAATTTACTCTTGTTTGAATTGGCATCTAACCTAAAGGTTAACTTTCATAAAAGTGTTTTGGTGGATGTTAATGCCTCTGATTTGTGGTTGGAGGAGGCAACTAATTTGTTGAATTGTAAGGTGGGAAAGGTTCCATTTAAGTATCTTGGCTTATTTATTGGGTACAATACAAGGAGACTCTCTTTTTGGAATCCTATGGTGAAGAAAATTAGAGGAAGGTTATCTGGGTGAGGGTATCATAAGCAGTCTAGGGAGATCGTCTGGTTCTCATTGAAGTTGTCTTATCTATAATATCAATATATTTTATTTCTTTCTTCAAGGCTCCATTAGGTACTATCTCTAAAATTGAAGTGTGCTAAGGGTGTGTTAGGATTGCGAAATTTACGTGTTTTTAATGTGACATTTCTAGGTAAGTGGCTATGGAGACTTAAAACTAATAAGGATGGGTTATGTTTTAAGGCTCTTTCTTGTAAGTATGAGAGTGTCAATATGGAGGTTTGTTATAATACTTGGTTTGCCTCGCTGTGGTGGAAGGTTATTAGGGGTGCAAAGTTTGGTGGTGGGGCAGAAAGGGGAATTGGTTTTTAGACAATTTAGTGAGACGAATAGGCAACATATAGGATAATTTGTTTTGACATGATCCATGGGTGGAAGTGAGGCTTTTGACATTTAGGTTTAGTTGTTTGTTCAGTGTGTCTCGGGCTAAAGATGTTTTGGTGTCTGATATGTATAGGTTGGGTTGGCATGTTGAGTGGTGTAGTTGGTATTATAACCTTTTTGAGTGGGAGGAAAATTCAGTGGTGGATTATGCTATGATGTTGACTTTTGTTCATTTGCAAATTGAGGTTATAGATGCATGACATTGGATTAAATCACATAACCACCCATACTCTATTAAAAAGACATATCTTTGCTTGATGCATAATTATGATGAAGAACTCCCCAATTTGTGGGAGGTTGTGTAGAACAAGATGTTGTCTTTCAATTTTTTTCTTTTTGCTTAGAAACTTTTGCAAAATAGGCTATTCACAAAGGATATCTTGTTGTCTTGCGACATATATGAAAAATGTGGTCTGGATGAATATAGTATACATTTGTTTTTTGATTGTCAATATTTGACTTGATGTGAGGCTTATTGCTTGGGTGGTTAGGTATTCAATGGACTATCTCTAATGTTGCCGTAGTTTATGCCCAAGAGTATTATTATAAGGGTTTGGTGTTTTTGGAAGGAAATGACGTACTATTTTTAATCTTATCTGAATGTTGCGAACCTGCTGTCCAAAAATCAGTCTGATCCAATTGTTAGCGAATGCACAATCTATGTTTTTCTGAGACTAATTTAACAAAATCGGGAATAGGGTTACTCTTCTCTTTTCTCTTGGTGGTTGTCTTTTCTATCAAAATAGTCTCTCTCTTCTTTACAATAGATCCCAAAATCAACCAAAGCTCTTTGATACCATGTTAAAAATGAAAAGAAGAAGAAGAGAGACAACCACTCTAAGGTTTCATAACATAGAATGAACCAAACTTGAGTTAATAGGGTTACAATGAGTATACATACAGAAGAATAGAAATGTCTAAAATACTCTTACTATTAATATATAATAACATTATCTAACAACTATAATAACCCTAATAATTACACCTTCAAAATCTAAATACACATCCAGTCAAGAGAATGAAGTCATGAAAGGTGGAAAGCTCCTTGACCCTCTGTTATGGCATACAAGAGCTTCTCTTTCATCTTTTCCTGAAATTCAATAAATTGTTAAGATTATATTTTGATCTTTTTTTTAATGTTTGTTTCAAGTGTTTAGCAGATAAAAATAGTAGTTTGCTATCTTTTTTGCCATTGGTTCATGTCTTTGATGGCTTCTTTTATAGGATAATATTTATTGTTGTGCTACCTACTAAAATATTATGATGGTTTTGTGTAGTTATGTAGAGGAAAAAATATGAGTAGATAATGTAGCAAGAATTTAGGTGAAGAAAGAGTAGGTTTTGTAGTAGACTCTGATTCCCTAGCAGTAAGTATGACAAAGTGAAAAGCTCCAGCTACCAAAGGTTAAACACTTTTCAAAGTTATAATCAAAGTTATAATCAAGTATAGTTTTGTAAACTTAATTAATAAGTAGTTCACATTAAAGTCCTTTAGTACCAAAAGCTGTTTGTTGCATCTGTTTCATTGTTTGTAATTATTGTGCTTCCTGGAAACCTGGATGAGTTTGTCTTTCTTTTTTACCACCCTGACCTGATTTGGTTGCTTAGAGTCAGTCTTATTATGCAACTGTTGAATTATTCATGCCATAGTTTCAATTGTTCTATTTAATTATTATCGTTTTTTTATATTTCTAAGTTTTTGGGGTATGAAGCTTGTCTTTTTGTTTTGTTGAGGATGGATATTGATCAAGTCACTAACAAAGGATGTATACTAAGGCGAAAAAGATATTTATTCTATATTAAAGAAACTAAATTAACATAGCTGTTGAGGGTGTTAATATTGACATAAATATCCTATCATGCCTGTTGCTGAACACAAATTAGTATGCTGATTTCTATTTGTTATTTTTTTCATGTGAAATATGATTGTGATTTTTCTGTTTGCACTGATTGATCATAATTTTTATGATAATTTTTATGATGTGTTGGTTTTCTTTTTGTGACGTTGTACTTATCCCAGTTAATTATTATTTAAGCTTATGATGTTTGTGCTAGTTTTGTATAGGTACGTACGAGTTCGGTCGTCAGCCAACAAGCACTAAATTATCAAGCAACAAGACAGTCAGAAGGATCAGTGTTCGAGGGGGTAATGTGAAGTGGAGAGCTCTTAGATTGGATATTGTAACTTCTCATGGGGTAGTGAAGCAGTAACTCGCAAGACTCGTCTTCTGGATGTGATTTACAATGCCTCAAATAATGAGCTCGTCTGTACGTAGAGTCTTGTTAAGAGTGCTATTGTCCATGTGGATGCTGCACCATTCAAGCAATATGGTACCTTCAACACTATGGTGTTGAAATTGGTAGAAAAAGAAATCGGTTGCAACCAAGAAGGATTCCGCAAAGGTGATAGTTTTGGAAACTTTCTTGTTATACACACTTAAATACATTGTCCTATGGTATATGGCTTCATTTATATTTGTGGAAGGTGTTGTTATTTTGGATATCTCATTTAGTTTCGAAATGACTGCCTTTTCAAATATTTATACAAGAAAATATATCGTGTACTATATGTTGAAATTGAAAGTAAGCACTAGTCATATTCTAACAACATGTTTGCCTTTAAGTGTGTACTATAATTTATCATTTTGTGGATTAAGTTCTCGTGCATTCTATTGTGCAATAGTTGGCTATTCTTTCAAATCGGATTTTTTTTTTCTCAACCTTTCATATCTAATTTTCAGGAGGTTGAAGCAGTTGCTGAAGAAGCCAAGAAAAGTAATCATGTGTGGCGGAAACTTGAGAACCGTCAAAAAGATCGTCAGCTAGATTCCCACATTGAAGAGCAGTTTGGTGGTGGTCGTTTGTTGGCCTGTATTTCATATCGTCCTGGTCAATGTGGCAGGGCTGATGGGTATGCATAATTCTGCTTGTTTCAAAATATTTTGAGTTGAACTTCATAATTGTTTTATTGTTTACACTGGTTTTGTTTTATTTTATTTTATTGTTTCCATCTTATATATGACTTCATTTGTTTCTAATAGTGCAACAGTATTTGGTACCTTTCCAAGTTGATGTCATTTACTTTGGATGAGACAATGTTTATCGGACAACCTTTAGGTTGATGCCCTAAGACATCTTTAATGTCAAACCTTCACTAGTTTTGTGTAGAGCTGTCAATTTGACAAGCCCCCTAATTATTGGCCCCAGTCCACATTTTGAAGGGGCCAAAAAAATTAATAATTTAAAAGGCCTCCAAAAACAAGGCCCCCTAAACTAAAAGCCCCCTAAAAATTTGTGGGCTTAGGAGGCTCATAAGCCCACTTTCTTTTTCAATTGATTTTCTTTTTTGAGAAATAATGTTTTTCAATTTTTTCACCGATAATTTTTTTTTCGATAAAAATTTCCGATAAAAAATTTCTGATTTTTTTCGATAAAAAATTTCCGATTTTTTTCGATAAAAAATGTCCGATTTTTTTGATAAAAAATGTTCGACTTTTTTTGGATAAAAAATATTCGATTTTTTTCGATAAAAAATTTTCCATTTTTTTTCGATAAAAAGTTTCTAATTTTTTTTTTCGATAAAAAATTTTCATTTTTTTTTTGAATAAATTTTTTTTCAAGAAAAAAATCTTAAAATTAAAAAAATATTGGGGGCCTATGGGCCCCTAGAGCCCCCTCCCTTAGGCCCTATGAAATAATGGGCCGAGATTAAGGGGCCCCTTAAGAGATTATTTTGATAGTGGGGCCTAATAATAAAACAAAAAAAGTAAGGGGGCCTTGTAGTTGGGGGCTTTTTTTACGGCTCTAGTTTTGTGACAATTTATCAGCTCTAAATTTTATAACTTTGATTTTGTAAAAAAATTATAACTCATTGTTATTGATTTTTAAATGTAAAATTTCGTATGAATTTTTGTGTTTTATGGTTGAATGAGAAATTTTAGTTAATAGGGTAATATGTGAAATTATGATGATACACATGTTAG
The DNA here is from genome assembly GCA_037974775.1 of Cicer pinnatifidum. Classification (NCBI taxonomy): domain Eukaryota; kingdom Viridiplantae; phylum Streptophyta; class Magnoliopsida; order Fabales; family Fabaceae; genus Cicer; species Cicer pinnatifidum. Next base: position 33,137,747 of record JBBPBR010000008.1, read on the forward strand.
GGGTGAAAGTTATGAAGAAAAGAAATTAAAAAGTTAATTATTTAAATCGATTGACTCATCAATAAAATAAACAAGTTTAAATATGACTTGTTATATTGGTTCAAATTTAACTGATGTAATAAATCAATTTTGAATTTGACTAGTTATATTGGTTCAAATTTAATCGACCTAATAAATTAATTTTGAATTTGACTTTTTATATTGATTCAAATTTAACTGATCTGATAAATCATTTTTGAATTTGACTTGTTATAGTAGTTCAAATTTAACCGATCTAAAAAATTATTTTTGAATGTGACTTGTTACATCTATCATTTTAGGTGATTTAATAATTAACTATTTATTTCAACTATTGATGTTAGATCGGACAAGAAACTGATATAACAAGTACATAGGAACCGATCTAACAAGATGTAATTGCACTAGTGTATAAAACCACTCTAAAATATCTAAGAAACAACGGTACAAAACCAATTTAAAATATCAAAGGAGCTTAAAGAAAGGGGAGAAATGACTCTGGAATAAGTCGATCAAAATAGAAAAGAGAAAGATGAAAATGCATTCAAAAGCTTGACACTCTTTATATAGTAATGAAAACAAATCCACATATCTTTTCTATCCAATATGGGACTTTAGTATTTATAGAATTGAAAATTACTTGATATATAAGATTTGTTCAATATAGGACTGCAACAATTTTTAAATTTACACACTAATATACTCTATGTTCCAACAATACTTTTGTTCACTTTTTTCTCATCAATATCTTCTTAAAATTTTCTCTCATCAATAGCTTCTTAAAAGTTTCTTTAAGAAAATTTTCATTTAAGCTTCGTTGATTTGTTTCTACTTTTCTATTTTTTATTTGATTCTTAAGGTGTCCTATCAAGATTTTAGTTGAATACAATTTTCCTTTTCCAATTTTTTGTTTCTGTAACATATATACTAAGGTTAAGAACCAAGAAACACATGGCATATGCCGTTTATGATGCAAATTTATTCTTCCAAGGCATCCATGAGTTTTCCCATGCATACGTTTTTCTCCAATCTTAAATGAATCGAAAGTTGTCAAAGACTTGATCAGTAAAGATGATTGAAAATGTGCATAAAGAGGATTATGCCCAAGATTTTTCAGCTTGTCAACATAGGATACTGATAGAATATTTTGAGATGTTTCATTTTGCATTATATTTGGCTTAAGTAATTTATACATGGACTTAATATTAACGAAATGGTTGAGTTATGCGTTGATGTATTTCATTAGACTTAATTATTAAAACTTAGTTAATTTTGGGATTTGTTTCTCATTTCACATGTCGGTCTTTAGCAAGCTATATCTTGAGCTACAAAATACCAAATTGGGTGATTTTAAAGGCCATAGAAAGCTAAAAGACAAAGTTACATTTGTTGTAGACACAGAAATCATCAAAATCTTCCAGATTCAAGTGACTTCATCAGCGCACCACTTTTATAAGTAGTCCGAACTTAAAAAATCTTAGAAAATTTTAACGACAATTGACAATACTCTTTATAAGTAATAGCTCGTGACCCTCATCATCTTTATGATTAAAACTGTGACATAATTTATTTCACTATCTCAATCATAAAAATGAAATGTCTGCTTTTAATAGACAATGCATGTGATCGTTGAAATTTTAAACTGGTTAATTGTTGACCATGGACCATATTAGAATTTTCCCTAGGTTCATTAATATCTAATTAAGCCTCAATGTCGTAGTAGAGTTGCTATTACCAAATCATGACCTTCCCTCACTTAAAAGAGCATATCTCATCCCTTTCAAATCCAATTAAGGCATATAATATCTCTTTGTGAATCTATTTAAGAGACCTTTAAGTATGGAATAGGGATAACTGCAGTTACACAATGTTTTTGCCTATATATAGAGGATACATAAGTAACCAAAAATGTGAACTAGTGGGAATCACTTTGTGAGAATTCTTGAGAGGTTAATACTTTTCTAATTTCTTTTTTGTCTTATTAATTTCATTTTTGCTGAGATCGAATTATACTCGTTGAAGCTTATTAATTGGTGATGATTATGGAAAGCTAAAACTATATTCAATTAATTTGGTTTGAATTTAGAGTTCCATCCTTTTGTTGTTAATTTATATGCATATTCTTCACTTTTTATATTCAATTATGATATCAGTTTTGAATGCATGATTATGCTTGATTTATGTTTGGATAGATTTAGGGTTGTTTGTGTTATTACTAATTTGAAATTAGATAATTCTAGAACGATGTAGAATTTCCATGTAAGAATCTATAAGTGTTTTAATTACAGAAAAATGTGGGAAGCTCCTTGAAGTCGGTATTAATTAGGAAGCTCCTAGAAGTCGGTATTAATTAGGAAGCTCCTAGAATTCGGTATTAATTAGGAAGCTCCTAGAAATGTGTCTAGAGTTTTCTATTTGTACCTATAAATACCTACTTGTACTTGACATTAAGCATCATGCAAATTGAGAGTTTTCTATTAGAAATACCTCATTTCTCTAACAAAGTGGTATCAGAGCCTGGTTGTGAGAGTTGAGAAATGACGACTCGCGATTACACTACTTTTCACTTTCCTCTTCTAAAGAAAGAGAATTATGAAAAATGGTGCCTTTGTATGAAAGCATTGCTTGGCTCTCAAGCTGTATGGGAGATTGTTGAAAAAGGCTATGATGAGCCATATGATGAAGAGGCATTGTCTCAAGTAGCGAAGGAGGCTTTGGCAAAAACAAGGAAGAAGGATCCACAAGCTCTTACTCTCATTCATCAATGTTTGGATGATTCTATGTTTGAGAAGGTTGCCGATGCTACAAATTCAACGGAAGCTTGGAAGATTTTGGAAAAATCACTCCAAGGCATTGACAAGGTGAAGAAGATAAGATTTCAATCTCTAAGGGGAGATTTCAAAGCTTTGAAGATGAAGGATACCGAATCAATTTCAGATTATTGCTCAAGGGTGAAGACAATTGTTAATCAAATGAAGAGATATGGAGACAAGATAGAAGATGTTCGTGTAGCGGAGAAAATTCTTCGTTCCTTGACTCCTAAGTTCGATTATATGGTATGTGTTATTGAGGAATCGAAAGATCTTGACTCAATGTCCATTGAGGAATTACAAGGTTCATTATAAGCTCAAGAAGAAAGAAAGAAAAGGCAAGAGGAGCCATTAGAGCAAGTTCTCAAGATCAAAGATTCGTTGAAGGATAACAGAGGATTCAATAGTCAAAACGGACATGGACGTGAACAAGGAAGAGGAAGAGGACGTGGTCGTGGCCAAGGAGGAAGAGGAAGAGGTTTCAACCGTAAATCAAACTACGAAGAAAGAAGTCACTCATCACCAAGAGTTCTTGGAAGAGGAAGAGGTTATGGCTATAATCAAAGTTTTAGGAGGTATGACAAATCTAAAGTTGAATGTTATAACTGTCATGAATTTGGCCATTTTTCTTGGGAATGTCGTAATGCTCCTAATCAAGAGAAAGAAGAGGCTAATCTTATTGACGAAGATGAAGAGTCAACTTTGTTGCTAGCACTCAAGGAAGAAGAGAGAGATGCTAATAGTTCATGGTACTTGGACAATGGTGCAAGTAACCATATGTGTGGATGCAAAGAGAAATTTGTGGAGCTTAATGAAAAGACGAATGGAAATGTTTCCTTTGGAGACTCATCAAAAGTGAAAATTGAAGGAAAAGGTACAATTCTAATCTCTTCTAAAGATGGGACCCATAAGTTGATTAGTGATGTATACTATGTTCCTAAATTCAAGAGTAACATTTTGAGTTTGGGTCAACTTCTTGAAAAAGGATATGAAATTCTCATGAAAAATAAATATCTTTGGCTTAGAGATCAAAATAACAATTTAATTGCTAAAGTTCTTATGTCAAAAAATAGAATGTTTATCTTGAACCTAAGAACTATTGAAGCAAAATGTTTGAAGATAAGTGTCCAAGATGAAGCATGGCGTTGGCATATGAGGTATGGCCACTTGAACTTTAGTGCACTTAAAATTATGGGAAAAAAGGGTATGGTGAAAGGGATGCCCTCAATCAATCATCCAAGTCAATTATGTGAAGGTTGTCTTCTTGGCAAACAAGCTAGAAAAAGTTTCCCTAAAGAAGCAACATCAAGAGCAACTAAGCCACTGCAACTTGTGCATACTGACTTGTGTGGACCAATCAATCCATCATCATTTGGTAAGAGGAAATATTTCATTCTCTTTATTGATGATTTTAGTAGAAAAACTTGGATTTATTTCTTAAAACAAAAATCAGAAGCTTTTGTTGCTTTCAAGAACTTCAAAGCTCTTGTAGAGAAGGAGAGCGGTCATGAAATCAGAGCATTGAGATCTGATTGAGGAGGTGAATTCACTTCGAAGGAGTTTAATGAATTATGTGCAACTCATGAAATTCTTCGTCCATTAGCAGTTCCAAGATATCCGCAACAGAATGGAGTGTCCAACAGAAAGAACAAAACTATTTTGAACATGGCAAGATGCATCCTAAAACCCAAAAGGATGCCAAAGGAGTTTTGGACTGAAGTAGTTTCTTGTGCGGTCTATTTGGAAAATTGCTCTCCAACTTCAAATGTCAAAGAACAAACCCCGCTAGAAGCATGGAATGGAAGGACGCCTAGTGTTAATCATTTGTGTGTCTTTGGGAGCATAACATATGCATGTGCCACAACAAGAAAGATCCAAACTTGATAATCGAAGCATCAAATATGTCTTTGTTGGCTATGATCCACATTCTAAAGGTTACAAGTTGTACAACCCATGCAACAATAAGGTAATGGTGAGTCGTGATGTTGAATTTGATGAAGATGCTACATGGAATTAGGAGGATCAAAGAAGAAACAAACTATAATTTCATTCCATATTTTGAAGAAGATCAAGAGGCCACAACACCAGTTCAAGATGAACTCCACCTTCTCCACCTCCGTCTTCACCTACTTCTCTAGATGAAAGTTCAAGCGAGAGACCAAATAAGATGAAAGATATAGAAGACATTTATGAAAGGTCAACTGAAATTACTTTTGACCTTGAAGAGTTGTATTGTCTCTTGGTGGATAGTGAAACATTAAATTATGGAGAAGCAATGAAAGATAAAAGGTGGAGACAAGCCATGGACGAGGAGATCAAATTAATTGTGAAGAACAACACTTGGGAATTAGCAACTCTTCCAGAAGTCCATGAAGCAATTGGAGTCAAATGGGTGTACAAGGCTAAATAGAATGCTAATGGAGATATTGAAAAATATAAAGCAAGACTTGTTGCAAAAGGCTACAAACAAAAACATGGAGTTGACTATGAAGAAGTTTTTGCACCAGTTGCTCACATGGACACTATTCGTTTTTTAATCTCTGTAGCAGCTAAAAAAAAGTGGAAACTTTATCAACTTGATGTAAAATCGGCATTTCTAAATGGCTATCTTGAAAAAGAGGTCTATGTTGAGCAGCCAATGGGGTACGTGATTAAAGGACATGAAGATAAAGTTTTGAGATTAAGAAAAGCGCTGTATGGATTAAAGCAAGCACCAACACAATGGAATAGTCGCATCGACAAATACTTCTAAGACAATGGGTTTGCTCATTGTCTCAATGAATATGCTCTTTATGTTAAAATTTGTGATAATGGAGATATTTTGATTGTTTGTCTTTATGTGGATGATCTTATATTCACTAGGAACAATCCAAGTTTGTTTGAAGAGTTCAAAAAGGCCATGGCGCTTGAGTTTGAGATGACTGATATCGGGCTCATGTCATACTACTTAGGCCTAGAAGTAAAGCAATTGGAATAAGGTATATTTATTTCTCAAGAAAACTATGCAAATGAAGTTTTGAAGAAATTTAAAATGCTTGATTGCAATCCGGTGAACAAACCAATGGAGAGCGGATTGAAGTTGTCAAAGTTTGAAGATGGACAAAAGGAGGACCCTTTTTTTTTCAAAAGCCCCGTTGGAAGTCTAAGATACTTAACATGTACAAGACCTGACATTCTATATGCGGTTGGAGTAGTGAGCCGTTTCATGGAAGCTCCTACTACTACACACATGAAAGTCACTAAGAGGATACTTCGATACCTTAAAGGCACGCTTGATTATGGACTATTTTACTCTTCTTCTAATGATTTTAAATTTTTTGGATTTTGTGATAGCGACTTTGCGGGAGATATTGATGATAGAAAGAGTACTAGTGGCTTTATATTTTTCATGGAGCTCAAAGAAGCAACCTATGGTCACACTTTCAACATGTGAGTCAGAGTATGTAGCTGCAACATCTTGCACTTGTCATGCCATTTGGCTAAGGAGATTATTGGAGGAACTTCAGATACCACAAAAGGAAGCTACTGATATTTATATAGACAAAAAGTCGGCATAAGCACTTGCAAAGAATCCATTGTTTCATGATCGTAGCAAGCACACAGACACAAGGTACCATTTCATTAGAGAATACATTGCTAAGAAAGAAGTTGTGCTTAAATATGTGAAGACTCAAGATCAAGTTGTAGACATTTTTACAAAGCCGTTAAAATTTGAAGACTTTCAAAGGCTAAGAGCAAGACTTGGAATGAAGAAGAAAATTTCAAATTAAGGCGGAGGAATGTTATTACTAATTTGAAATTAGATAATTCTAGAACCATGTAGAATTTCCATGTAAGAATCTAGAAGTGTTTTAATCATAGAAAATTATGGGAAGCTCCTAGAAGTCACTATTAATTAGGAAGCTCCTAGAAGTCAATATTAATTAGGAAGCTCCTAGAATTCGGTATTAATTAAGAAGCTCCTAGAAATGTGTCTAGAATTTTCTATTTGTACCTATAAATACCTACTTGTACTTGATATTAAGCATCATGCAAATTGAGAGTTTTCTATTAGAAATACCTCATTTCTCTAACAGTTTGAATAATTGAATTGAAGTTAGAAATTGAATTGGTTAATCTAGTATCTAATTGAGAATAGGTAGCCGATTGTAAATCTATGTTAATTGAATTTTGCGCTCAAATTAGTATTACTTAGGAATTGCAAATGTGATTTAGTTTCTATCGATCAAATCATAAATGAATCAGAGTGACATAAATTATGATCATAAGGAACCAAGAAGAATTCTACCAAATATCTTGGTGTCTTGGATTACTGTTTCTTTTTTTTTTTTTTTGGATAAGGTCTTGAATTGATATTTTAATTCTATTTTTAAATTGTTATTATGAATTTTGATTTCCGGAATTGAGGTGGTGTGGTTTATTTATAAATCGTGGTGTAGGTCTTCTGCTAGATGTGACATATTCATAAGTGTGGTGTATGTCCCCTAAAGAATAGTGGCCTTATAATAAATCCATCATGGTATATAATTGGTCTTCTAAGTCCATATATTTTAATTTTAAAAAAATCATAAATAATATACACAAATCAATCATTGAAATTGCTCACTTACTTTCAATTTGATTCCTACTGTCATATTAAAAATTGCAAATCATTTAGTTATCATTCCTTTTTCTAATTCTTATTAAATTTTTAGAACAAGAAATACAAGAAAGGGGTTTCATTTTTTTAAAAAAAAAATTTATTCAGAGTGATAAAATAGAGCAAATAAAGTAGTATGCACATAACACCACAAGTCAATTTATCTTAGTTCACCACCAACACGATAGTTACGTCGAGTCTCTTCAAACTGAAGGATTTAATCCATTAATTCACCAACTGTTTCACATGTCTACTGGAAACTCATTATCTTCAAAGCCAAGAAGTTATTTGACATACACTTCTGCCTTTATATAACCAATTAAGAAAGCAAATTTTACATCCATTCGATAGAAAATAATTTTGTTAAGTACTACAAAAGAAAGTAAAATTTAGATTGCCTCTAGCCTTGCCACATGGGCAAAAGTTTCAGTGTAATCAGTGCCTTCATTTTGATTGTATCTTTCAGCTACAAGTCTAGCTTTGTTTCTAATTAATTCACCTTTGTCGTTCAATTTAATTCTGAAAACCCACTTGGTTCCAATTGACTTCTTTTATTTAGGCTTGGGTACAAGATCCCATACATCATTTCTTTTGAATTGATTCAATTCTTCTTGCATGGCCATGGTCCACCCTAATTGAGCTTCACCTATTGTTGTAGGCTCAATTTCAGATCACAGTCCAAACAAAGATGTTCCTTTAAATGTTGACTTGAACTTACAAAGGATCATTTACGCTTCCTATGATCATAGAGTCTAGATGTCCTGATGACTTTGACTTGTAGATGGTTCATCCTTGCTTGTTCTTGAATTGTCAAGTGTAACTTTTGATTCATTAGAAGCTGGTTCTATTGATTCTTCTGATATTTCTAGTTCTTCTAACATCTGTAAGTCTGCAAAATTTACATCTAACTTTGACTTTTTATGGTCAAGCTTTTTGTCATCAAATTTGAGATGAATTGATTCTTACATAATTAGTTATTCTTTGTTGTATACTATATAGTCTTTAAACCTTTCAAAGTGTCCCTAAAAGGTGCACTTTTGAGATCGTGAGTCAAATTTGCCAAGATTCGTCTAGGTATTTGCAATATAGCATATGTAACCAAATTGGTGAAAGTAAGAAATCTAAGGTTGTATTCCTTTCCACAATACATAAGGAGTCTTATTAAGAATAGGTCTAATATATATTTTATTCTTAATATAATATGCAGTATTCACTACTTCTATCCAAAAGTGCTTGGCAACAATCATTTCATGAATCATGGTATGTTTCATAACCTAAAGAGGTCTATTTTTTGTTTTTACAATACCATTTTTTTGAGATGTTTTAGGACAAAAAAAATTGTGTAAAATTACATTCTCTTCACAAAAGTTTTCAAAAGGTTTATTTTCAATTCACTTAATGATCACTACGAATTGTTGCACTACAAAGACCTTTTTCATTTTGCACTTGTTTGCAGAAAGTAGTGAAAATTTTATGTGACTCATCCTCGTGTTTAAGGAACTTTACTTATGCCTATCTAAAATAGTCATAAATAATAGTGAGTCCATAATTTTTACCATTGATAGAGGTTGGTTATGATGGACCAAATAAATCAAGTTGTAAAAGTTCAAGTGGTTTAGAAGTGAAAATAACATTTTTTTAAGAAAAATATGATTTATTGGTTTACCTTTCTAACATGTCTCACAAATAACATTTTATTCATATTACAAATTTAGAAAGCCTCTAACTAGATTACATATTTTCAACTTTGAGATTAATCTCAAGCTAACATGTTTCAATCTTTTGTGTTGAATCAATTGATCTTCATTCACAGATATGAGACACTTTATATCTTGTTTTTACGAATTAGAAAAGTTTATTTTGTAAATATTGTTGTTCCTTTGACCAGTAAATTGAATGGAACCATTTGTTTAGTTGGTTGTCTTACATGAATTTTAGTTGAAGATAACATCGTAACCAATGTCACTTAATTAACTTAGGCTTAATAGGTTATGCATTAGTCCTTTTACAAGTAAAATATTTTTTATAGAGGGAAGGAACCATTACCTACTGTGTGATGCCTTATAATCTTACCTTCTAATTTCCTACAAATCCTTCTTCCTTGAGGGTCAGGTTTTGGAATATAGACTTTTCTCCTTTCATGTGTGGTGAGCATCTATTGTCCAGGTACATGACTTGTGTTTCAACTTTGTTACTAATGATATTTGCTAGATAAATTATTTTTAGGTACCCAAATTTGGTTGGGTCCTAGTTATGAATAATATCTTGTCTTTCCATGTTTTTTTCATAGGACAAGTTCTTTTATTTTGACATTTCTTTAAGGAATATAAGCAAACAGTATCAGGTACGTTAAATTTAGGAGTTTCCTCTGGTTCTTCAAAATCACTATCTTGTCTATTGTTTCTACGAACACCATAGATCATAGAACCTATTTGCTTATGTTTATGTCGTTTGCACGAAATTCTTGAAAGGTTTTTTCACACTTAACCGAACTATAGACACTATCCTTTAGGTTTTTGAAACATTTTACTTTAGAGTTAGATTTTCTCTTTTTAGGCTATGAAAATATTTTTCAAGAAAGTTGTGTTTATTTGTTAAGATGACATGAGCTTTTCTAAGATTTTTCAGTTTTGAAGAAACATTGTAATTTTTGTTTAGAAACTCATTTAACATAACTAATTTCTTCATCAATAGACTCATTAAAGATAGGTCAAATTGTGCCTCAATTTCTTCATCAATAGACTCATTTTACAGAATTAGAGCCATATTCGCATGATTTGCATCTTCATCAGAGGGTTCATTAGAGTCATCCCAGGTAGCCATCAAATATTTCTTCTTGACATTGAAGTATTTTCTTTGGGAAATTCCATTCTCAAGTTTAGATCACCTTGATTTGAAATGTCTCGGTTCTTTGCATTCATAGTAGATGATTCTTTTCTTTTCTAATTTTTCACCTTTTTCTCTTTTATTATTGGGATCGTCTAAAATCTATTTTCGGCAAAGACTTATTTCTATTGTTCCACATATGTTGGATTTTCTATGAGATAAAGGATAACTCTTCATCATTTGAGTCTTCAATCTAGTCATTTGATTCATTTTCCTCTGAGTCTTCCGTCGCTTTTAAGGCCTTGGAGCTTTCTCTGTTTCCTTTGGATTTAAGAGCCAACGAATTTGAATTCTTCTTTGGCCCATCTTCAACTAGTTCAATCTCATGTACAAATCCAATTGAAGGTGCAAAAACACGATACAATGTGTTGAATTGTGTTATGCCTTATTAAAAACTTATTTTTTAAAAATCTAATTTGGGATACTATAATTGCTATAACAGATTAGAGGAAACAATAAAACAAAGTAACAAGGTAAAGGGAGAAACATTAGGATTTATACTTGTAACACCCCGATTTTTAACAGCGAGAGTGTATTTTTTTTAAAAAAAAAATTTATAAAACAAAGAAATAAATAAGGAAATATCTTTGGATAAATATTTAAGTCAAAACACAACGACAATTAAGTCAACATAATTTACAAGCAGCGAAATAGTTTTTGAAATACAAATCCAAAGTATTTACACATCAAAAAGTGGTACATGGGACCCATCGAAAATAAAATGTCATGTTGACAATATTGGTATAGGTACAGTCTTCCAAATTAAAATAAACACATCCCAAAAGAAAGACATCTAGTCCCTATACGTCAACCTAATCTGATCATTCTACAAAAAACTATACATCCTGAGTGGTCTTCACGCGCCCCGTAAGATCCTCCTAACATAGCTCCAGTCAGGTGTTTCTAACTACATTCCCATCCACAGGGTACGAACCGGTAGGATGGTCCTAGTTCTCATCTGAGGGCAAAGCCCAAATTTCCACAATAGTTGTAAAGGGTCACCAATCGAAATTAACAATTAACATATAACATTTAAGTTTTTAAATGCACAAAATAACCTTTCAACTTAGCATGCACCTTAAAAGGGTTTCTATATGCTAAACATGCATAAACAAAGTTGAAAAATGAAGTTTTTAATAAAACAACACTGTTGTATTCGAATACAGCATCTCTGTATTCGAATACAAGGTTGTTTCAGCATTCAGCAGCAAAACATCCACACTTGGAAATTATAACACAATCACCATGACGACTTGAGTTCAAACACTCAATCATAATCTTAAATCAAACATGACTCGCGTGCCAAGCACCCTAATGCAATGCGTATATGCAAACTGCATGGACTCGAAATTCCAAACCAAAACCCTTCTCGAAGGGCCATAAATCATAATTGTACCGCCTATCATAGGCCGAATTACTAAATTACTGAGGTGCTACCTATCACAGGTCAGCACGATTTACTAAATAGGTGCAGTTTATCGCAGACCTTACACGAGGCGACAATCCCCGCAAGGATAAGATGAACCAGCAAATCACATGGAATCATCTCGTGGCACATTCGGTCACCCCGTACTATGAAATGCATGAGCATACTCAGACTCTATCCACGATAATCGTTAAGTAAATGCAGATATTAAAAGATTCCCCATTTTTAATACCCGTAAAATGTAACACCCCAATTTCTCATTACTTATTTTAAATAGTATAACGATACAATATTATATTTTATTTTTATTTTTATATATGAGTGTTAATATGTGTTCTAATCTCTTTAGGTGTGTCTATGTGTTTGCCTTAGCAATTGATTTAAATAATTGATTTTAATTGTATGTAACTTAATAAAATAATATATATATATATATATGTATATATATATTTAAATAAAATACTATAAGGAGTGAAATTGTGTTGCTATATTAATTTATTATTTAGCACTAATAGAGTGAGTTAATAATAATAATAATAATAATAATAATAATAATAATAATAATAATAATAATAATAATAATAATAATAATAATAATAATAATAATAATAATAATAATAATAGTACTAATAATAATAATAATAATAATAATAATAATAATAATAATAATAGTAATAAAAATAATAATGAGAATGGACATGGACATGGCCATGAAAAGCCCATGTTTTCTAGCAGGCCTTGATCACAAACCCTACCTTACTAACATATATATATAAAAGTCATAGGCTATTAGATGAAAATCTCGCCGGCTTTCCATTCCAAGCGCACTTTCCATTCCAAGCACAGTGTTGTGTTTTCCATTTCCAAGCACAGTGTCGTGCTTTCCATTTCCAACCACAAAGCACATACATTAATAATTGCCAAAAACAAAGCCATATACATTGCTAAATTCCAAAAAAAGAAGAAAAGAAGGATTTGTTGTTGTTCCTAGAATGGAAAGCGCCTAAATCAGTGACTGAGATTAGGAGTTTCCTAGGATTGGCAGGTTATTATCGTAGGTTCATAGAAGGATTCTCCAGGTTGGCCTTACCTTTGACTAAGTTGACCCGTAAAGGAGAATTGTTTGTGTGGGATACTCATTGTGAGAATAGTTTCGAAGAGCTTAAGAAACGATTGACCTCTGCACCAATCTTAGTATTACCTGACCTAAGTGAACCTTTTGTAGTATATTGTGATGCGTGCGGTTCCGGATTAGGTGGAGTACTTATGCAGGATGGGAAGGTAGTAGCATATGCTTCTAGGCAACTGAAGATTCATGAGAGGAACTACCCCACCCATGACTTAGAACTAGCAGCAGTTGTCTTTGTACTTAAGATGTGGAGACATTATTTATATGGATCTAGATTTGAGGTTTTTAGTGACCATAAGAGCCTTAAGTATCTTTTTGATCAGAAGGAGTTGAACATGAGACAACGTAGGTGGATGGAATTCCTTAAAGATTTTGATTTTGAGCTTAAATATCACCCTGGAAAGGCCAATGTAGTGGCTGATGCCTTGAGTAGGAAGACTTTGAGTGTGTCCGCCTCAATGGTTAAGCATAGTGAGTTGTTGGAACAATTTAGAGACCTTAGTTTAGTTTGTGAAGTGACACCAGAGAGTATTAAATTGGGGATGTTGAAGGTAACTAGTGGACTATTGGAAGAGATTGAAAAGAGTCAGATTTTGGATTTATATCTTTTAGATAAGTTACAGTCGATTGACCAAGGGAGAGAACCTGACTTTAAAATAGGTGTGGATGGAATTTTGAGATTTAAGGAGAGGATTTGTGTTCCCGATGTAGAGGAGTTACGAAAGATGATCTTAGAGGAAGGACATAGGAGTTGTCTAAGTATTCACCCTGGAGCCACAAAGATGTATAAGGACCTCAAGAAGATATTTTGGTGGCCTAAAATGAAAAGAGATGTTGCTGAATTTGTGTATGCTTGTTTGACTTGCCAAAAATCTAAGGTAGAACATCAAAAACCTTCAGGTTTGATGCAACCTTTGAGCATTCCCGAATGGAAGTGGGATAGCATATCTATGGACTTTGTGGTAGGCTTACCTCGAACTCCAAAAAGATACGATAGCATTTGGGTTATTGTGGATAGACTAACTAAATATGCTCACTTTATTCCGATAAACATAACTTGTTCTATGGAAAGGTTAGCTGAGATATACATAAAGGAAATTGTGAAGTTGCATGGAATCCCATCAAGTATAGTCTCAGACAGAGACCCTAGGTTTACCTCTAAGTTTTGGCAAGGTTTACAAAGCGCTTTAGGTACGAACCTTAGGATGAGTTCAGCATACCACCCATAGACAGATGGTCAAACTGAGCGAACCAATCAATCTCTAGAAGACTTGTTGAGAGCTTGTGTGTTGGAACAAATTGGAAGTTGGGATAGCTTTTTGCCACATATAGAATTTACCTATAACAATAGTTTCCACTCTAGCATTGGAATGGCCCCTTTTGAGGCGTTGTATGGGAGAAGATGTAGGACCCCTCTGTGTTTGTTTGAGACGGGTGATAACCTTGTGTTAGGACCTGAGATTGTTCAACAAACTACCGATAAAGTAAAAATGATTCAAGAAAAGATGAGAGCTTATCAAAGTAGGCAAAAGAGTTACCATGATAAAAGAAAGAAAAACCTCGAATTTCAAGAAGGTAATCATGTATTTCTGAGAGTTACTCCAACAACTGGGGTTGGTCGGGCATTAAAAATGCGAAAGCTTACACCTCGGTTTATAGGTCCTTACCAAATTCTCAAACGTGTCGGTAACGTAGCATATCAGGTCGCGTTGCCTCCATCTCTTTCTAATCTCCATAGTGTCTTTCATGTGTCTCAACTTCGCAAGTACATTTTCGATCCCTCGCACGTGATTGAGTCAGACAAGGTCCAAATAAAAGAGAATCTAACTTTTGAGACCTTACCGCTACGGATTGAGAACCAAAAGACCAAAGAATTAAGGGGTAAGGCGATTTCATTGGTTAAGGTTGTCTGGGGAGGTGCTACTGGTGAAAGTGCTACGTGGGAGGTCGAAAGCCAGATGCGAGATTCTTATCCCGAACTATTTCCGTCAGGTAAATTTTGAGGACGAAATTTTCTTCAACAGGGGGAGAAATGTAACACCCCAATTTCTCATTACTTATTTTAAATAGTATAACGATACAATATTATATTTTATTTTTATTTTTATATATGAGTGTTAATATGTGTTCTAATCTCTTTAGGTGTGTCTATGTGTTTCCCTTAGCAATTGATTTAAATCATTGATTTTAATTGTATGTAACTTAATAAAATAATATATATATGTATATATATATTTAAATAAAATACTATAAGGAGTGAAATTGTGTTGCTATATTAATTTATTATTTAGCACTAATAGAGTGAGTTATTATTAATAATAATAATAATAATAATAATAATAATAATAATAATAATAATAATAATAATAATAGTAATAAAAATAATAATGAGAATGGACATGGCCATGAAAAGCCCATATTTTCTAGCAGGCCTTGATCACAAACCCTACCTTACTAACATATATATATATATATATATATAAAAGTCATAGGCTATTAGATGAAAATCTCGCCGGCTTTCCATTCCAAGCGCACTTTCCATTTCCAAGCACAATGTCGTGCTTTCCATTTCCAAGCACAATGTCGTGCTTTCCATTTCCAACCACAAAGCACATACATTAATAATTGCCAAAAACAAAGCCATATACATTGCTAAATTCCAAAAAAAAAAAGAAAAGAAGGATTTGTTGTTGTTTATTGCCTCCAGCCTTGTTTCATTAACCAAATATCAGGTACACTTTCCCAATTCTATCAATTATTTTAAGGCACTTATATCAATATAGGGCTGTTGATCAAAGCATGGTAATGTTGGATAGTATGTATGCAGTCCTAGTTATTATATCGAAATATACGAGTACATAGCATATATGCCGTTATTTCAATTTTCGGTAACATCAGTTTTATAATCAGATCATTGTAACACTAAGTATGTGTTCCTTATTCTAATTTTTAGGATTAGACATACCACTGAACTATGACTGAATGTATATACAAAATTTACTTAATTTACTTATTTATTTATTATTTATTTTATTATTTATTTATTCATTATTTAATTATTCAAATTACTTATCTATTTATTAACTTATTATTTATTTATTTATTTATCATTTATTTTATTATTTATTTACTCAATTACTTATTTATTTATTATTTATTTTGTTATTTATTTATTTAATTATTATTTAATTATTATTTATTTATTAATTATTTATTAATTTACGTATTTAT
>JBBPBR010000008.1:33161669-33188185 GCA_037974775.1 Cicer pinnatifidum
TTTCAATTATTTTTAAAGTTATATGTACAATAGGTTGTAATTATTAGACATATCGTATAAAAAAATTTGTTCATAGATTGAAATTGTAAGCAACTGCAAGGTTTTAGATTTATATTCAGAATATAATATAAAAAAATTTACTGTGTATCAAAGCAAATAATTATTAGTTTAAAGAAAAAACATTAGAACTATAATTTAACCAAGTGTTAGATCCAAAAGCTTTACATAATGGTGGTAAGAAAATAATCAATAATATTTATAAAAGAAAAATATTAGAAGTATTTACACAATAAAATTTTATGACACTAAAATACTTCAAATAGTATAATATGTAGAAAGGTTTTTCCTTATTAAGATATGACATATTTTTTATTATTGTGAGTATATAGTGTTAAAGATTCGATAAAACTAGAAGGATATATGATAAAAATTACTATCCATTTTAAAATTATTACCAATTAGAAGGATATACGATAAAAATTGCTACTATTCTCTTTAAATTTTTCTACATTTATTTTCTTAAGAACTATTTTTCTATTGAGTAAAATAAAAGCTTATTAGACATTTGTATGTGAATGTTTTTTCTTTGTGGGGGCAAGAGCTCCCATACTTATATGCATAGATATGCTCCTGAATTTAGCAACAATTAATTGTAAAAATATTCTACCTTTCATCCTTAGAATTATTCTCCTTAATTTTCTGCAACAAGCATTGCAGTCAACGTTGATCCTCATGATCATACAACAATACTGCAATTTTAAAAATGGAACCAACATTATAATCTATAATAACCAAAATGAAATACTTGACCTTTTGAGTTTGAAATAAGAATAGAACAAAAAACTTGCCTTTTCTGACATGGTGGGGCTGGAATTTACAGAACCCACGATTGGTTTTATTTTGTATAAAAGCCACAAATAAAAGGACTTTAATTTGTGGCGATTTGAGAGTTAATGAATGTTCAGCGTCGTGGATCAATATCTATTTATAATTTTATATTATGTATTGTAACAAATAATATGTACTAAGTTATCTATATTTTGGAATCTGGTTCTGCTTGTAGTTGGACTAGGCCAATAGGTAGTTGTGTATTGTAAGTTTTATTATCCTATACCTCACCTTAACGCTTCATTTATTTGAAAACAACATAGCCAGGGGAAGCATATCTTCAACCACATGATGTGGATTACCTAAAGCAACACTAAAAAGTTATAAAGCGTTTCTTTTTCTACCTACCAATTTTATATCATCCCTTAATGTTAATTAGATATAGATAAGTTGAACAAAAGTTGTTAATAAATTTCCCAGGTAAAATTCAATCAATTAAAAATGCATAAATTTAACCCTTAGTTCAAATTCTACTTAGTTTTCTATTGAACTTCAAACCCATTTAACTTAATAAAAGATTCTTAAAATAAAACAAAAAAAGTATATTATATATTTTTAACACTTAATTTATTATTTTTTAAAAATAAGAATGATTTATTATTTAAAGATGACTTAGAACCCTTTTAGCTCACTAAGTGTGGTCAATGTCCAATTTGTTGATCATGACCAAAGATCATCAAATTGAATAAAAAATAGCTACACAACTCAATTAGATATCATATCATTACATAAATATGAGTTCATTCATTCGTTTATTCATGTTCCACTTCAAATGCGAGTTTTTTTTAGCCATTTGCACCATCTTTAGTATATGTGTCAATTTTACAAATTTACTAAATATTGGTCTCAATCAACGTGTTGGAGGGAAAAACAAATTTCATAGTTAAAAAGACTCCAAAAAAGAAAGCCCAAAACTAAAAAACTTATAAAATTTTATGGGCTTCCATTTTTTCAAAAAATCAAATCAGTATATTTTTGAAAAAAAATTTGGAATTTTTTTTTTCGAAAAATAAATTATTTTGATTTTTTCTCAAAATTTTTTGATTAAAAAAAAATGTACAAATGCTTTTTTTTATTCAATAAAAAATATCAACGTTTTTTCCAGAAAACAAATTTTTGATTTTTTTTCCTCACTTTTTCGAGGAAATAATGGTTTAAATAAAAAATCTCAATTAACATAATATTGGACCTATGAACCCCTCATTTAAGCTCACAAAAATAATCAAATAATGAAACGTGGCTTTAAAAAATGTATTTCAATAGGGGTTTAGTAGAGGATTTTTTAAAGGGGTTTTGTACTTTATGGCTTTATTGATAGCTCTAATCATGTCATTGGAACACGCTGCATGAACATCGCACACAAACTTTCAAAAAGTTGAAAATCGTACCCCCCATTTAAAAAATTTAAGTTTGAAATGACTAAAATAGCCTTAAGTTTCAAAAAAAGTATATTTTGCTTACAATATCTTTACCGAATATTTCAGGAGAAACCAAATTTCCGGTAGTCATTTTCAATACCGGAAATTTCGTTTATCAAATTTCCTGGAGTTTCACCCCGAAATTTAAAATTTTCGATAGTTGTTTTTCAATTCCAGAAATTTCAAATATTTTGTTGAAACTCTTATAAATTTCATAAATGAAATTTTCGGTATTGAAAATGACTACTAGAAATTTCAAATTTTTGGAAAGTTCACCGAAAACTTCATTCTTCATTGAAATTTCTGGAACAATTTTTTGTAAAATTTTTTTTACACTTTTTTTTTTAGTGAGGACCATAGAAGCAAAAAACAGCGTTGAACATTCTCAAGTTCGACCTCCTACACAATTAAATATGAGAGCTACTGTTGAAAAACAGAGAAAGATGGACGAAGAAATGCAACATAAGGATTATAATATTCAGCATGAGTTTGAGCAAGATCTTGTGTTTGATGATGAACAGGGTCAACAACACCAACATAATGAGCACAACAATCAAGAGCCTGAACAACCAATATTTCTTGGAGGTCCTTATGATATTTCCATCCTTAAGGATTATGAGCACTACATTGCAGTGAAAGTGTGGAATGAACAGGTTAGTAAATAATTTATTTTATTATATATTATAGCATAATATGTATATTTTAATAAATTTGTAGTATAGGTTATTACAAAGCTGATTTTAGGAACCCAAACGCATGATACGTATAGTTTAGTTTATACAAAGCTGATTATAGTATAGTTTATATGTATATTTTAATATATTTACAGTATAGTTCATTATAGTTTAATGAAATAATTATATATTTAAATTATAATTTATGGTATGTTATTTTAATTAAACATGATAGACGTACCTTGAAAGTTATTTCAAATGGAAAAACAAGACAAGTTAATTGATATCATATATGTATTACCTACTCATATAGATAATTGGATTACATCCTCTAAAACGATGTAGTTTGATCATGATTGATGGTAATATGATATCTATTTTTGTTGAGATATGGCACACAGAGACTAGCTCATTTCACTTGCCATTTGGTGAAATAACAATTACTTTTGACAATGTTACGGCTCTTTTGAGCATCCCATGTTATGGTGAGTTTTTCACACCTCTCGCTAATGTGAATGAAGGCTTGGGCAATGTTGCTGTTGTTGAGTTATTTGGAATTGATCATGATGAAGCTATGGTTGAAACTAGGATCAATAGAGGTGCCTCATATAGTTTTGATTAGTTGAAAGTTGTGTATTTTAAACAATTTCGTGAAGGACGATATGACTATGCAATGAGGGCATACCTACTTCATTTGGTATGGTGTACCATACTAGCTTATAAAATTTTAATCCTTGTATCTGCAAAATATTTGTTTCTTTTTCAAGACTTTGATACTTGTGGTAAATGGACATGGGGATCAGCTGCTCTTGTTGTTTTATATGACTATCTTAGAGATAGTAAAGTGCTTACGACAAAGCAGATTGGAGGATACTTATCTCTATTTTAGGTGCTATTATATTATTTTTTATACTTATTATAATATTATTTGATAAGATATTTATTTAATTATTTGTATTTTTTATTATTATTTATAGACATGGATTTATGGATATTTCCCTTATATTTGTAAACGAGATCTGAATGATCTTATATCTTCAATGCCATGGATGTTTCGATGGACTAGAAAAGAAACATCTGAGAATTACTACTACTACTACTACTACTACTACTACTACTACTACTACTACTACTACTACTATATCAACTATTAATTTGCATAAAATAAGGTAACATTAGTAATTTGTTGTTTGTTTGAGACTGTAATAACAGGAAGTTTGTTTTGTTTGTTAACGGTTTATGTGAAATAGATATTAACAAACAAGTTATTATAACAAACTTTTGCTACCTAAATGTCTATTATTAAGGAGTCAAACAAAACCAAACAAACAATCCTATATGAATTCAATATGTATTCGTTTTATTTGTAACAACTAAGAGTTTAGTGGGGAAAATATAGGATACCTAGTTAAACTATCTTATAAATAGATACAAAGAAGAAAATAAAATAAAATAAACTCAATAGAAAGAACTATATATGTCACCATAAAGAAGAGCGAAAGTATGATTGTGTTTGCAGCAGCAGCGGTTTGTAACGACTAACACATACAAAACTTTTTATAAAAGAACGCTTCAAGAGGTGAGTAATCACACCCTTTAAACTTTCATGATACATTTATTTTGGAAATTTAGAATGAAAAAAGAGTTAGATGTTTTGATTGGTATTTTCTTATAAAAATATATCTTTGTCGAGAACCTAACTCTATTAAAATTGAGATTTTCT
Source organism: Cicer pinnatifidum (assembly GCA_037974775.1). Lineage (NCBI taxonomy): Eukaryota > Viridiplantae > Streptophyta > Magnoliopsida > Fabales > Fabaceae > Cicer > Cicer pinnatifidum. The sequence goes on from JBBPBR010000008.1 coordinate 33,166,373, forward strand.
GAATTGTAATAATAAATTATAAATTGATTTAATTATTATTGTTTGTTAAATTACCGTTTTTATGATTGTTTGGATTTATATTCTTTAAAAAGATTATTTTATTATATTTTCTTGAATAATTGTTGTTATTATATATTCAAATGACATATTATATTATAAATATGATTTTACAAATATAGTTGTTGAAATATGAATTCTTTAGATTGTATGTGTTTGAGAAATATAAATTCTTTAAAAAGATTGATTTTCTATATTTTCTTGAATGATCATTGTTATTATATATTCAAATATAATATTAGATTATAAATAGGATTTTGCGAATATGATTGTTAAAATTATGAATGATTTTGATTGTGTGTGCTGGAGATGGGTCTTGTACCCCACATATTGATGAGTATTAAACCGCACAAAGAGATGAGGTTTAAACTCCACAAGATGTGTCTTGTATCCCACCTATAGATGAGTATTAAACTTCACAAAGAGATGAGGTTTAAACTCCACATAGATGAGTATTAAACTTCACAAAGAGATTAGGTTTAAACTCTACATGGATGAGTATTAAACATCACAAAGAGATGAAGTTTAAACTCCACACGGACGGGTCTTGTACCCCATATATGGATGAGTATTAAACTTCACAAAGAGATGAGGTTTAAACTCCATATGGATGAGTATTAAACTTCACAAGGAGATGAGGTTTAAACTCCACACGGATGGGTCTTGTACCCCACCTTTAGATGAGTATTAAACTTCACAAAGAGATGAGGTTTAAACTCCACCTGGATGAGTATTAAACTTCACAAAGAGATGAGGTTTAAACTCCACATGGATGGGTATTGTACCCCACATATAGATGAGTATTAAACTTCACAAAGAGATGAGATTTATACTCCACACAAATGAGTCTTTTACCCCACACTCGATGCGCTAGTGCTCCACATGATTAGATAATACTCACTTCACAGAAGTACTATGTCTCCATCATTGAATTGATTGATTATTTTATGTAGCATAAATGTGTATATTGGAATTATTTGATTATGATAGATGTGGATTATCGTTAATTTAATTTATGAGTTTTTATTAATTATTGGAAGTAGTTTGTTATTATAGAGAAATCTTAGTAATATCATGAATAGTTCTACAAAATATTTTTGGATGAAAGCGGGTGCCATGATCGACTTTCCGGTTACCGCTCTGGCTGAGAATAATACTTGTTTTAAAATTGTATGTATTATTCACTGGGATTTTGTATCTCATTAAAGTGTTGTTTTTAGATACTAAGACTGTTAGGAACATCGGGAGATGAGTGTTGAGAATATATGACCTCTATTTTCTAAAAACGTAAATGACAGTCTTTATAAAATCCACAAGATTGCTAATCAATTTAACAAAAACAATTTTATTACACAAATGATCAAACACGGTCCCAAGGAATTGTTTCTAAGCGAAGGTTCACAATTACATGTATTGTCTAATTACTAGTGCAGCATATACAGTAATTGTTCAACGGATTAATCAAGATACAAACATGCCAATTCAACCATTCAAGCAATGTCAAACAAAACAGAATTTTGCTATTGCATGCATTCAAGATTAATCAAACAAAACAATATAGAAATAAAAGAGAAAGGGTTAGAAGATTGTGCACCAAGATTTATACTGGTTCAGCTGTCAGTATGACAGCCTACATCCAGTCCTGAAATCGAACCGATTTCAGCCTTTTTCCAATAGAATCATCTAGAGTATGTTTTACAGATTGTCCAACTAACACAAGCCTATCTATCCAAATCTCTTGAGTCTATTACACAACCATCGTATCCCTCGAGTCAATCGCCAAACTCTCCCAAGATAACGATGAAACTTCTTCTTGATGAATACCTTTACCAACGAAGATAGTTACCAGTTTCCACACTGGGTTTTTCAGTTCTTTCTTTACAAAACATTGTTACAGAAAAAGATAAAAGATTTACAGAAGTTGACTCAATCACTACAATGAATCTCACACAAGATAGTACTTTGTCAAAGAAGTGTTTGTGAGATATTTATTTTTCTCTCAAGTTGTCTTTTTCAACTCTCTAAGATCATGAAGAATATTTGGTTCTGTTCTGAAAAAGTAATCAAAGGATTATCAAAAGTTATGAAGAGTTGAGGAAAAGTTATGAGAAACAGTGATTGAAACCGTTTATATAGTTTCTGAAAAACAACATACAAATCGATTTCCCAATCGATTTATTTATGTTTTAAAGTAGCTCAATCGATTTCCCAATCGATTATCGCGTATCTTGTTTTTCTTGAATCTTGAAACTATATGAACTAATCGATTTCCTAATCGATTATTTTAATGCACTTTTCATAAATTGATATGCAGTTCATATTGGAATCGATTGCATAATCGATTAAAGGTGTTTTGTTCCAACAACGAGATCAAAACAATCGATTACTCAGTCGATTCAATAATTCACATAATCGATTTGGAAATAGACTAAGTCTTTTCCTGTAACTTAGACTTTTGTTCCAATCGATTTACCAATCGATGTCACTGGTCACAGGGACTCAGTTATTTTCATCAAATCGATTGGTCAATCGATTTGGATTATTACAGAGAGTTAGCTTATTTCAAGTAAATCGATTTGCCAATCGATTATGTAACATGTTTCTGAAAAATGATTTACCAGTTAGTTCATTCAATCGATTTCTCAATCGATTGATACCAAACTTCTTACAAAGAAATTTGTTTTAATGGATTGTCCAATCGATTGTGTTTATCACAGAACATGTTCCTGTTGAAACTTTATTTTCGAAATCGATTTGTCAATCGATTAGCTCACTAAAAGGCTTGGTTCTGTGACTTGTACAATCGATGTGTCAATCAATCATTTTACTATCAGCCTGGTTTTGTGATTTGCTCAATCGATTTGCCAATCGATTTGATCACTAAAGGCTTGGTTCTTTGATTTACAAAATCGACTTATCAATGGATGTGTCAATCGATTGCCCAATTGATTGCCTTAATCACATAGTACAGATTTTCATACAACCCCTTTACAGAATCGATTGCCTAATCGATTTCCTTAGTTAATCTTCCAGCTTTGGTTGATTCCTTGAGTTCCAAGCTATTGTCTCAAGTATGTAGGGTTGAGTTGTTGTTCCTGAAATTTTACTTAGTTTAAAATGTTAGATTTATCAAATGTTGTATGGTTGTCAATAATATCAAAATGGACTTATGTCTAACAATGAGAAGTCCTACCTCCCTTGAGAAGACTAATTTCTTTCGATTAGGTTAGTAAATCAAGAATAAGTAGACATAATATCTACATCGTACTTTATGTTGGGATAAGACACTATTTACCCAATTTTGAATATTTTAATTATTAAAGATTTTCTAGTTGTAAGGATTTATTTTGAGATTTCATAATATTACTTTTTTATGTCAATTCATTATTTATTACAATACCTTATTCTTTTACATAATTTTGAAAAAATTTCCGTTATTATCTCAATTTTTATACCCACATAACTAGGCGTTACACGATAGTTGAGGTATACTCAACATATCCCTCATATACCACTGAAGCTCATTGTACGCGATGTTGATGTTGAATGTAGTATGTACAAGAACTATGTATGGTCCGTTTGAACTAAACTGCATCCAGTTGCATATCCACACGAGTCTGTTGAGGGCTACGTTCAATGGTGCTATAGGCTATCTCATCCTCGGATGATCCCTAACGTTATTGACATAATTGACTCTCTCGTATTCATGAACAATATTAGCTAAAGCTTTCTTGGATACAACCCAAGTCAAATTCTCATAGAATGGATTATTGTGTATATGCTCTTTGCGACCCTTAGTTATCTTAAATGAACCTTTTATCTTATTAATTTGGAATTTGAACATATCATTCATACCATTTCATGCGTTACAAAAATATCCTTTACTGTGTTTCAAAAATTTCTTCAATGACCAATGAGAAGATTCAACCATAATATTCAAACATAAATTTTTTTTGATATTATTTCAATAAAAATTCGATCATATAAAACAAAATGCAATTTTTTAATGACATACCTATTAGTCGTAGTATTTTCTAGATGCAATACTCTATTGGTCCATGCTTCAACAAATCTTTCCTTATGAGGACTCCGCTATGTGTCTCTAACATAGTCAAAGAAAATAATATTATCGACACATGTTTGCTCAAAATTTACAAAAGTTCCTCGTACTCCTTTTCTTCAGAACAATAATTAATTTTCCTCTACAACTCAAGAATTGATTCTTACATATCTTTCTTTAATATATATTGTTTGTGTAACACCCTGATTTTTAACAGCGCGAGTGTATTTTTTTTTTCAAAAAAAATTCATAAAAACAAAGAAATAAAGAAGGAAATACTTCTGGATAAATAATTAAGTCGTAACATAAAGACAAAGTCAACAAACATTTACGAGCAGCGGAATAGTTTTTAAAATCAAAATCCAAGGTATTGAAACATCAAAATACATCGGGGCTATGAGACCTACATAACACTATACATCGCGGGTGATCTTCACGTGCCTCACAAGATCCTCCTGACACAGCTCCATTCAAGTGTGTCCAACTACGTTCCCATCTACAGGGTACTGACTGGTAGGATGATCCTGGTTCTCATCTAAGGGCAAAGCCCAGATTTCCACAATAGTTGTATAACTCACCAACCGAAATTAACAATTAACACATAACATTTAAGTTTTAAATGCACAAAATAACCTTTCAACTTAGCATGCACCTTAAAAGGGTTTCCATATGGCAAACAAGCATAAACAAAGTTGAAAAATGAAATTTTCAACAAAACTACATTGTTGTAATCGAATACAACATCTTTGTATTTGAATACAAGGCTGTTTCATTAGTCAGCAGCAAAAACAACATGTTTGTATTCGAATACAGCCATCTGTATTCGACTACACATAAGTTAACATCATGTCTGTATTCGAATACAACCTTATGTATTCGAATACATATCAGACAGCAGTAGAAAAACCGCAAAATTCAGCTTTTAAAAGGGTTTCAAAATCAATAAACACTTACACACAAATCCAGACAATCACACTTAGCAATTATAGCACAATCACCATGACAACTTGAGTTTCAAAAAGGTTTTGCAATCAATCACACTTACACACAATTCCAAAACATTCACAATTAGAAATTATAACACAATCACCACGACAACTTGAGTTTTGAAATGGTTTTGCAATCAATCACACTTACCCACAATTCCAAAACATTCACACTTGGCAATTATAACACAATCACAATGACAACTTGAGTTCAAATACTCAATCATAATCTTGAATCAAACACGACTCGTGTGCCTAGCACCCTAATGCAATGCATATACGCCAAAATGCATGGACTCGAAATTCCAAACCAAAACCCTCCTCGAAGGGCCGTAAATCATAATGGTATCGCCTATCACAGGCCGAAGAACTAATCTACCGAGGTGCTACCTATCACGGGTCAACGCGATTTACTAAAAACGTAAATCGTAAATGTACCGCCTATCACAGGCCGAAGTACTATTTATCGAGGTGCCACCTATCACGGGTCAACACGATTTACCAAAAATGTGCAGTCTATCGTAGAGCTTACACGACGCGACAATCCCCACAAGGATAAGATGAACCAACAAATCACATGGAATCATTTCGTGGCCCATCCGGTCACCACGATCACCATGGCTCATCCGATCGCCATGTACAATGAAATGCATGAGCATACTCTGACTCTATCCACGACAATCATTAAGTAAATGCAGATATTAAAAGATTCCCCATTTTTAATACTTATTTAACTCTAACTATTTTCACGATAATCATTAAGTAAACGCAGATATTAAAAGATTCCCCATTTTTAATACTCATTTAACTCTAATGATTTTTAAATTCCACATAGAGCATACTAAGACATATTCTCAAATTCAATCCACAATTCACACCAAATCACATCAATTCATTTTTCCACAAAATCCACACAGGCACATCTCAAAATTTATAAATGTTAATTATGAACACATCAAACACGTCAAACACGACAAACACAAATCATCACAACCCACCACTCAAACCCATCAAATTTCAAAAAGCCTAAGAAATTCAACGCAAAATACCCTAAAATTGTATCATTTAAGATTTAAAAATCAAGGGTCTTACCTTTTGCATTTGGCTCCAACATTTTTGTAAATACGAAGTTGACAAAGTATATTTGATGAAGATTGAAATACAACTTCAATTGTATTCATTAAAGCTAGTTCTCTGTCAGTCATCATCACCTGAGAAAATGATGTATTTGAAACAAACAAATCTTTTAACTTCTCCAATGCCCAACAAATTTTTTCTTGATGCTCACAATTCATATAAGCAAATGCAATGTTAAATGTCAACCCAGTTGAAGTTACCCTAACAATTTCAAACAATGGTAACCTATACTTGTTGGTTTTGTAGGTGTTATCCATGATCAATACAACAGGGAACTTGTTCAACAAAGCTATGGAATTTGGGTGCGTCCAAAATATGTCCCTCATGTAACACCCCGTTTTTGAAAGCGAGGGTGTATTTTTTTTTCAAAAAAACTTAAATAAAACAAAGTAAGTACATAAGGAAAAGCCTTTGGATAAATAATTTAGTCATTATAATTTATAAACAGCGGAAAAGTTTTTCAAAATATAAATCCAAAGCATGTCCTGATGTCAACAATAGTACATGTACATCCTTCCAACTTAACATAAAAGTAGCCCAAAAGAAAGACATATGTGTCCTGGGTGACAGCCTAGTCTGATCATTCTATACATAACAAAAACTATATGTCTTGAGTAATCTCCACGCGCCCCGTGAGATTCTCCTAACATAGCTCCAATCAAGCACTCCCATCCACATTCCCATCCGGAGGGTACGAACCGGTAGGATCATCCTGACTCTCATCTGAGGGCAAAGCCCAGATTTCCACAATAGTTGTAAAGGGTCACCAACCGAAAATTAACAGTTAACACATAACATTTAAGCTTTTAAATGCACAAATAACCTTCTCAACTTATCATGCATCTTAGAAGGATTTTCCATATGCTAAAAGTTCATATAATGCTTGCCAAATGTAAATGAAGTCAAATAAAGTTCTCAAAATATCAAGTAATATACAACTGACCAAAACATTGATAAATCAATTGAGAAATCAATTATCTAACTCAAAATAAGATTTTCCACTGAGCCAATCGATTGGGGAAATCAATTTCCTGAAAGTTTTTAGTGAAAATTGAACTCTGGGCTTAAATCAATCGATTGGGTAAATCGATTGACTCAATCGATTGGGTAAATCGATTTCCTGAAAGTTTTTAGTGAAAATTGAACTCTGGGCTTAAATCAATCGATTGGGTAAATCGATTTCCTGAAAGTTTTTAGTGAAAATTGAACTCTGGGCTTAAATCAATCGATTGGGTAAATCGATTGACTCAATCGATTGGGTAAATCGATTGACTCAATCGATTGGGTAAATCGATTTCCTGGAAGATAGAGCCCCTGTAATGAATCCAATCGATTGGACAAATCGATTTTTGGAAGACAAAGCCCCTGACTTGAATCCAATTGAATCCAATCGATTTACCAAATCGATTTCTTAAATGATTTTGAAATATAACTTACAAAATCGATTGGGTAAATCGATTTCGTGCAAAACAGAGCCCCTGTAACTCATCAAATCGATTGGGTAAATCGATGTCCCTGTATATTCTTTCAAAAATACATAAACCAACTCAATCATATTCAAACTCCACTCCAAACCTTAACACTTAGCAATACCCATACAATCACCACGACATTACGAGTTTCGAAAACGTTTTACAATCTAACATACTATCACACAAATCCAATACATAACTCTTTGTACAATCAACACAATCACAATTTGAATCAAACATACTTACACATAGTTTCAAACCATAACACTTAGCAAAAATCAACACAATCATAATTTGAATCAAACACACTTACACATAAGTTCAAAACATAACACTTAGCAAAATCAACACAATCATAATTTGAATCAACCACGACTCGTGTGCCAAGCACCCTAATGCAATGCGTATATGCCAAAATGCATGGACTCGGAATTCCAAACCAAAACCCTCCTCGAAGGGCCGTAAATCATAATTGAACCGCCTATCGCAGGCCAAAGTACCAATTACCGAGGTGCCACCTATCACGGGTCAGCACGATTTACTAAAAAGCGTAAATCATAAACGTACCACCTATCACGGGTCAGTACTGTTTACCGAGGTGCCACCTATCACGGATCAGCACGATTTACTAAAAGAAAAAACGTAAGTCGTAAGGGTACCGCCTATCACAGGCCAAAGTACTACTTACCGAGGTGCCACCTATCACGGGTCAGCACAACTTACCAAAAAGTAAATCGTAAACGTACCACCTATCACGGGTCAATACAGTTTACCGAGGTGCCACCTATCCCGGGTCAGCACAATTTACCAAATGAAATGCATGAGCATACACTAACTCCATTCACAACAATCGTTAAGTAAATGCAGATATTAAATGGTTCCCCATTTTTAATACTCATTTAGCTTAACGATTTTCACGCCAAACGTTAAGCAAACAGACATATTAAGAGATTCCCCATTCTTAATATATTTTTGACTTAAACGATTTCCACAACAAAACATTCAGTAAACAAGACATTAAGAGATTCCCCATTCTTAATGCTCATTTACTGAAACGATTTTCAAAAATAAACATTAAGCAAACAAGACATTAAGAGATTCCCCATTCTTAATTCTCATTTAACTTAAACGACTTTTCCAAAACAAACGTTAAGTAACCGAGACATTAAGAGATTCCCCATTCTTAACGCCCAGTTAACTTAAACGATTTTCACAAGTACACATTAGATAAACAAGACATTAAGAGATTCCCCATTCTTAATACTCATTTAACTTAATGGTTTTCAAAACAACATTAAGTAACCAAGACATTAAGAGATTCCCCATTCTTAACGCTTAGTTAACTTAAACGATTTTCAAAACAAACTTCAAGTAAATAAGACATTAAGAGATTCCCCATTCTTAATTCTCATTTAACTTGAACGATTTTCCAAAACACACATTAAGTAAACGAGACGTTAAGAGATTCCCCATTCTTAATACTCGTTTAACTCTAATGGTTTTCAAATTTCACACCAAACAAACTCAAACATAATATCCAAATCAATCAACAATTCACACTATATCACATCAATCAACAACCATCAAGCAAGAACACGCCAAGTACGACGACACAAATTAACACAATCCATCACTCAAACACAACGAGTTTCATATACTCGAAATGATACATAATGGGTTTAAAATTCATTCTCCATAAAACATTACTTAAACCCTAACCAAATTCTTTTCCACACAACCACAAGTAAGTCCCTAAATGCAAACTAAAAGTTTGGAAGGAGCCCTTACCTTCACTTTAGCTTTTTCGTCGATTACGGCACCGTGAGTAAATCCGGTAAATTTTCCGCTCGCAACGCCGCTTCCAAAGTTAGCTCACTAGCGCCGTAGTGTAGTGGTGAGCAGCTTTCCCTTCTTTCACTTCTTGAAACGACGCTTTGATCTAGATGAAACAGAGAGGTTTGTGTTTGAATCCCTAATACAGTTTTTCTTCGTTTTCGAATGAAAGGTGAAGAGTGAAGTTGAGAAATCCTTGTCCTATCACCAACTTTCAATTTTCGAACTCAAAGGAAGCAAGAACAACGAAAATGGATGAAGATGGAGGAAGGAGGAAAATGTTTCACGCAAGGCAGAGGAAGAAGATGAAGTTTGTGTTTTCTTTCCTTTGCTTTTCCGTTCTTTCTTTTTCTTTCCTTTCTTTTTCTTTTCTTTCCAATTCCTTCCCTTCCTTTTCTTTATATACTCATTATTTATATAATATAATTAACAAATATCTAAAATATCTAGATATTTGTTAAATTACCATTTCGCCCATAACGCATTAAACTCTTTGCAAAAGATTCACCACCGTTAATTTAATTTATTTATCGACGAGTAATTCTAATCAGGCATCAAAATATCTTCTTGGTCATATAAACTCCAAAATATTAATAACTTTGGCTAAAAAGCCTATAAGTTCAATACCGAAAATACACCAAAATACATAAAATACACTTAAAAATTATGGGTCTTACATTACTACCCCCCTAAAATTAGTTTCGTCCTCGAAACTATGCGTCGATAAATAACTCTGGGTGTTGTTCTCTCATCTTGCTTTCCAGTTCCCAAGTCGCATCTCCAGTAATTGGGTTCCAAATCACCTTTACCAACGAAACATCCTTGGTCCTCAATCGCTTGATCTTTCTGTCATCAATTCTCACAGGTGGCACTTCGAATGACAAGTTATCCCTTAGCTGGATTGTGTCTGGTTCGATCACGTGAGATGGATCTGCAAGATATTTCCTCAACTGTGACACATGAAACACGTCATGAATATTGGACAGTATTGGAGGCAATGCAATCCGATAAGCAACAGGCCCAATTCGTGTAGAAATCTGGTATGGTCCAATGAATTTCGGAGTCAACTTCTTCGATTTCAATGCTCTACCAACTCCGGTAGTAGGTGTGACTCTTAGAAATACATGGTCACCCTGTTCGAATTCCAAAAGTCTGCGACGCTTGTCCGCATAACTCTTCTGACGATCCTGTGAAGCCTTCATTTTCTCCTTGATCTTCCTTACCTTAGTTGTAGTCTGTTGCACCATCTCTGGTCCGACAATCATATTTTCACCGTCCTTATACCAACACAAAGGCGTTTGACACTTGCGCCCATGTAAGGCCTCATATGGTGCCATTCCAATACTCGCGTGAAAACTATTGTTGTAGGTGAACTCAATCAACGGAAGTACATCATCCCAACTTCCTCTATCATCTAACACACATGCTCTCAACAGATCTTCAAGGGACTGATTCGTCCTTTTAGTCTGTCCGTCCGTCTGGGGATGGTAAGCTGAACTCAACCGTAGTTTCGTTCCCAATGCTTCGTGCAATGCTCCCCAAAAATGTGATGTGAACTTCGGATCACGGTCCGATACAATACTTGATGGTACTCCGTGTAACCTCATAATTTCAGCAATGTAAATCTCTGTTAACTGATCTACTTTATAGGTGGTCTTTACTGGCAAAAAGTGTGCGGATTTAGTCAACCGATCCACTATCACCCATATAGAATCATTCTTTCTCCTTGTTTTAGGCAATCCAGTTATGAAATCCATGGAAATGCTGTCCCACTTCCATTCGGGTATATCTAAAGGTTGCAACATCCCAGCAGGTCGCTGATGTTCCACCTTCGCTTTCTGACAAGTTAGACAAGTGGACACGTACTCCGCTACATGTTTCTTCATTCCTGGCCACCAATAATTCTGTCTCAAATCCTGATACATCTTTGTTGCTCCAGGATGAATACTCAACTTACTCTTATGAGCCTCTTCTAAAATTGTCTTTCTCATATCTGTAATTCCTGGTACACAAATCCTACCATTACATCGCAAGATATTATTTGATCCAATCTTGAATTCAGTTGTTTTCCCTTGCACTATTAGGTTCCTCTTCTCTTGAATTAAGGCGTCATCTTGAGAATTTGCAATGTCTTCAAGCAGTCCACTCGAAATCTTAATCACTCCGAGTTTCAAAATTCCCGGTACAAACTCTACGTTCAAGTGTAGGTCTCTAAAAGCTTCCCACAACTCTTGTTGTTTAGCCATAATTGTAGAAGACACCGATACACTTCTTCTGCTCAACGCATCAGCCACTACATTGGCCTTCCCAGGGTGGTACTGCAGTGTGAAATCAAAATCCTTGAGAGTCTCCATCCATCGTCTTTGGCGCATGTTCAGTTCCTTCTGATCAAACAGATATTTCAAACTTTTATGGTCACTGAACACTGTGAACGTGCACCCATATAAATAGTGCCTCCAGATTTTCAATGCAAAAACCACAGCAGCAAGCTCCAAATCATGGGTAGGATAGTTTCTCTCATGAATCTTCAATTTCCTTGAGGCATAAGCCACAACTTTCTTATGTTGCATCAGAACACATCCCAACCCTTGGTGAGATGCATCACAATAAACTTCATAGGGTACATCTGATTGCGGTAACACCAATACTGGTGAGGTTGTCAATTTTCTCTTTAGCAATTGAAAATTTTCCTCACACTTCTCCGTCCATGCGAACGGTTGGTCTTTTCTGGTAAGTTGTGTCAATGGAGCCACAATCTTAGCAAAACCTTCAATAAATCTCCTGTAGTATCCTGCCAATCCTACAAAACTTCGTATGTCAGTTACAGTCTGAGGCTGTTTCCAGGCAAGAACTGCCTAAATCTTAGCCGGATCTACAGCGATTCCTTCCTTGGTTATTACATGTCCCAAGAAATTCAGTTTTTCTAGCCAAAATTCACACTTCGATAGATTGCCATACAATCGTTTCTCGCGTAAAATCTCAAGAACTTGACGTAAATGTTCTCCATGCTCTTCTTCAGTTCTCGAATAAATCAATATATCATCAATGAATATCACCACGAACGTATCAAGGAATGGACTAAAGATTCCTTTCATGTAACACCAAACGGCATAACCAGATATTCATAATGTCCGTAACGGGTTCGGAAAGTAGTTTTCTGAATATCTCCTTCCCTTACTCGAATCTGATGGTAACCCGACTTCAAGTCAATCTTCGAAAATATCGCGGCCCCTCTCAACTGATCCATTAAATCATCGATGCGTGGCAAAGGATAACGATTCTTAATAGTTGCCTTATTAAGCTGTCTATAATCCACGCATAAGCGTGAGCTTCCGTCCTTCTTCTTAACTAGTAAAACTGGAGCTCCCCATGGCGATACGCTTGGTCTAATAAATTTCCTCTTCAACAAATCTTCAATTTGACCTTTGAGCTCATTTAATTCCAATGGTGACATTCGGTACGGCGCAATCGAAATTGGTCCCGTTCCTGGGTGCAAATCAATGAAAAATTCCACTTCTCTTACTGGTGGCAATCATGGAATTTCCGTTGGAAATACATCTCGGTACTCATTGACAAGCATCACATCTTCTATGTTCACATTTATCTTTGCCTCCACATTAGCCAGAGACAAAAATTCATGAGTTCCTTTAGTTAGCGACACTCGGAGTTTGTTAGCGGCTAAATACTTAACAACTCCTGGTTCGGGGAAAAGAACCAATTTACGAGCACAATCTAAGATCACATAATGGTAAGACATCCAATCCATACCGAGAATGACCTCGAGTGATTGTAGGGGTAAACAGATCAAATTAACCAAGAAATCCCTATTCTGAATAGTTATTTGACAATGTAAACATGCAGAATTTTCTGTCAAAGTCTTAGCAGGTGTGGAAACAACCAAATCAAACGGCAAAGCAGACACAGATAACTTCAAACGATTTACACAATCCATAGCAATGAAGGAATGGGTCGCCCCCGAATCAAAAAGAGCAGTTAGAGTGTTACCTGCAATCTCATAGTCACATTGAATCAGATTGCCAGATGGATTTCCCTCTTCAGCACTCACACAATAAATGCGTCCTCTAGCAGTAGGACGAGTAGCCTTAGCTACATTCACAACTGGTTCCACCTTTGGAGTCGTGCAATCCCTTGCCACGTGCCCTGGCTTCTGACAATTGTAGCAGGTGGGAATATTAGAGGTACAAGCACTAGCATAATGTCCCTCTTCTCCATATCGGAAACATCTAAGTACTTGTCCCAATTGTCTTCCGAAATTCTGGTTCTCTGGGCGATTCTGCCCACTGTTGTTACTTTGTGGTCGGTTATAGGGTTTAGCTACTTGTTTCCCCTTGTTGTTCTGATAATTCACCCGACTGGGTCCTCTTGTACCAAAGTTCCCACCTCGGCTAGCCCTCTTATTCTTCATATCCTCAACTTCCCTGCATTTTTCCACGAGGGCTTGGAAACGTTGAATTCCCAAGGGCAAGACAGAGTCTTGAATCTCATACTTTAGTCCGTCTTGGAAGCGATGACACATGAATGGTTCATCAATCTCTTCACAGAAAAACCGGAAATGCCTCGATAGTGATTCAAACTTAGCCGCATATTCGCCCACGGTCATGTTCCCCTGATGTAGTTTCAGGAAATCATCACCCAGTTTAGTTCTGGGACTCATCGGGAAGTATTTGCCTAAAAACTTCCTTTTGAATGATTCCCAATTCACCTCCTCGTGAGCTGATCTCATCAACAATCTGGCACTCCTCCACCAGTACTTAGCATCTCCCAATAACATATAAGTGGCATAGTTGACCTTCACTGCCGCCTGATAGTTAATCATTTCGAAGATCTTCTCCACTTTTTGGATCCACTGATCCGCTTTCTCTGAGTTCTCATCCCCCTTAAACTTGGGAGGATTGTAACGACGGAAGTCTTCTAACCCTCTTGACTCCGCAGCACGGATCTCTCTTTCCCTCTTTTCAAGATCGCGTTGAGTCTTGGCAGCAGTCTGTGCAGCAACAGAAGCAGCCATATTATTCATAGCCTCCGCCATTCGATCATCCCTATTGGCATTGGCTCTCGGAACGTCATTCCTCCTTGGCGGCATGGTTTTCCTATAGAACCATCATCAAGTAGAGTCTTAACACTACTTCAATAATTCCAAAATAACATTCCGACCATATCAGCACATAATAATTATTCTGAACTTGACAACTCAAACCACCTAAATCGACACATGATCAGACAACAACTCCTAACCTACAATCTGGAACTAAAGGTTCCACAGCCCCCAAAGAAAACCAAACCAAAGCTCTGATACCACAATGTAACACCCCGTTTTTCAAACCGAGGGTGTATTTTTTTTTTCAAAAAAACTTAAATAAAACAAAGTAAGTACATAAGGAAAAGCCTTTGGATAAATAATTTAGTCATTATAATTTATAAACAGCGGAAAAGTTTTTCAAAATATAAATCCAAAGCATGTCCTGATGTCAACAATAGTACATGTACATCCTTCCAACTTAACATAAAAGTAGCCCAAAAGAAAGACATATGTGTCCTGGGTGACAGCCTAGTCTGATCATTCTATACATAACAAAAACTATATGTCTTGAGTAATCTCCACGCGCCCCGTGAGATGCTCCTAACATAGCTCCAATCAAGCACTCCCATCCACATTCCCATCCGGAGGGTACGAACCGGTAGGACCATCCTGACTCTCATCTGAGGGCAAAGCCCAGATTTCCACAATAGTTGTAAAGGGTCACCAACCGAAAATTAACAGTTAACACATAACATTTAAGCTTTTAAATGCACAAATAACCTTCTCAACTTATCATGCATCTTAGAAGGATTTTCCATATGCTAAAAGTTCATATAATGCTTGCCAAATGTAAATGAAGTCAAATAAAGTTCTCAAAATATCAAGTAATATACAACTGACCAAAACATTGATAAATCAATTGAGAAATCAATTATCTAACTCAAAATAAGATTTTCCACTGAGCCAATCGATTGGGGAAATCAATTTCCTGAAAGTTTTTAGTGAAAATTGAACTCTGGGCTTAAATCAATCGATTGGGTAAATCGATTTCCTGAAAGTTTTTAGTGAAAATTGAACTCTGGGCTTAAATCAATCGATTGGGTAAATCGATTGACTCAATCGATTGGGTAAATCGATTTCCAGAAAGTTTTTAGTGAAAATTGAACTCTGGGCTTAAATCAATCGATTGGGTAAATCGATTGACTCAATCGATTGGGTAAATCGATTTCCTGGAAGACAGAGCCCCTGTAATGAATCCAATCGATTGGACAAATTGATTTTTGGAAGACAAAGCCCCTGACTTGAATCCAATTGAATCCAATCGATTTACCAAATCGATTTCTTAAATGATTTTGAAATATAACTTACAAAATCGATTGGGTAAATCGATTTCGTGCAAAACATAGCCCTTGTAACTCATCAAATCGATTGGGTAAATCGATGTCCCTGTATATTTTTTCAAAAATACATAAACCAACTCAATCATATTCAAACACCACTCCAAACCTTAACACTTAGCAATACCCATACAATCGCCACGACATTACGAGTTTCGAAAACGTTTTACAATCTAACATACTATCACACAAATCCAAAACATAACTCTTAGTACAATCAACACAATCACAATTTGAATCAAACATACTTACACATAGTTTCAAACCATAACACTTAGCAAAAATCAACACAATCATAATTTGAATCAAACACACTTACACATAAGTTCAAAACATAACACTTAGCAAAATCAACACAATCATAATTTGAATACACCACGACTCGTGTGCCAAGCACCCTAATGCAATGCGTATATGCCAAAATGCATGGACTCGGAATTCCAAACCAAAACCCTCCTCGAAGGGCTGTAAATCATAATTGTACCGCGTATCGCAGGCCAAAGTACCAATTACTGAGGTGCCACCTATCACGGGTCAGCACGATTTACTAAAAAGCGTAAATCATAAACGTACCACCTATCACGGGTCAGTACTGTTTACCGAGGTGCCACATATCACGGGTCAGCACGATTTACTAAAAGAAAAAGCGTAAGTCGTAAGGGTACCGCCTATCACAGGCCAAAGTACTACTTACCGAGGTGCCACCTATCACGGGTCAGCACAACTTACCAAAAAGTAAATCGTAAACGTACCACCTATCACGGGTCAATACAGTTTACCGAGGTGCCACCTATCATGGGTCAGCACAATTTACCAAATGAAATGCATGAGCATACACTAACTCCATTCACAACAATCGTTAAGTAAATGCAGATATTAAAAGATTCCCCATTTTTAATACTCATTTAGCTTAACGATTTTCACGCCAAACGTTAAGCAAACAGACATATTAAGAGATTCCCCATTCTTAATATATTTTTGACTTAAACGATTTCCACAACAAAACATTCAGTAAACAAGACATTAAGAGATTCCCCATTCTTAATGCTCATTTACTGAAACGATTTTCAAAAATAAACATTAAGCAAACAAGACATTAAGAGATTCCCCATTCTTAATTCTCATTTAACTTAAACGATTTTTCCAAAACAAACGTTAAGTAACCGAGACATTAAGAGATTCCCCATTCTTAACGCCCAGTTAACTTAAACAATTTTCACAAGTACACATTAGATAAACAAGACATTAAGAGATTCCCCATTCTTAATACTCATTTAACTTAATGGTTTTCAAAACAACATTAAGTAACCAAGACATTAAGAGATTCCCCATTCTTAACGCTCAGTTAACTTAAACGATTTTCAAAACAAACTTCAAGTAAATAAGACATTAAGAGATTCCCCATTCTTAATTCTCATTTAACTTGAACGATTTTCCAAAACACACATTATGTAAACGAGACGTTAAGAGATTCCCCATTCTTAATACTCGTTTAACTCTAATGGTTTTCAAATTTCACACCAAACAAACTCAAACATAATATCCAAATCAATCAACGATTCACACTATATCACATCAATCAACAACCATCAAGCAAGAACACGCCAAGTACGACGACACAAATTAACACAATCCATCACTCAAACACAACGAGTTTCATATACTCGAAATGATACATAATGGGTTTAAAATTCATTCTCCATAAAACATTACTTAAACCCTAACCAAATTCTTTTCCACACAACCACAAGTAAGTCCCTAAATGCAAACTAAAAGTTTGGAAGGAGCCCTTACCTTCACTTTAGCTTTTTCATCGATTACGGCACCGTGAGTAAATCCGGTAAATTTTCCGCTCGCAACGCCGCTTCCAAAGTTAGCTCACTAGCGCCGTAGTGTAGTGGTGAGCAACTTTCCCTTCTATCACTTCTTGAAACGACGCTTTGATCTAGATGAAACAGAGAGGTTTGTGTTTGAATCCCTAATACCGTTTTTCTTCGTTTTCGAATGAAAGGTGAAGAGTGAAGTTGAGAAATCCTTGTCCTATCACCCACTATCAATTTTCGAACTCTAAGGAAGCAAGAACAACGAAAATGGATGAAGATGGAGGAAGGAGGAAAATGTTTCACGCAAGGCAGAGGAAGAAGATGAAGTTTGTGTTTTCTTTCCTTTGCTTTTCCTTTCTTTCTTTTTCTTTCCTTTCTTTTTCTTTTCTTTCCAATTCCTTCCCTTCCTTTTCTTTATATACTCATTATTTATATAATATAATTAACAAATATCTAAAATATCTAGATATTTGTTAAATTACCATTTCGCCCATAACGCATTAAACTCATTGCAAAAGATTCACCACAGTTAATTTAATTTATTTATCGACGAGTAATTCTAATCAGGCATCAAAATATCTTCTTGGTCATATTAACTCCAAAATATTAATAACTTTGGCTAAAAAGCCTCTAAGTTCAATACCGAAAATACACCAAAATACATAAAATACACTTAAAAATTATGGGTCTTACACCTCACAATGTTGGATGCACGATTAGAAACATAACAAGCAGTGTTGATGGCTTCACCCCAAAAGTATTTTTCAATGTTGGCTTCATTTAAAATAGTTCTAGCCAATTCTTGTAAAGTTCTATTTTTCCTTTCAATAACTCCCATTTTGTTGGGGAGTTCTTGGACAAGAAAAGTTGTGAGAAATACCATTTTCTTCACAAAGATTTTTTAAAAGATTCATTTTCAAATTCACCTCCATTGTCACTTCTCACCGAGACAATCTTTGATCCTTTTTCATTTTGAATCTTTTTGCAAAAATGGTGGAATGCCTCAAAGGCTTCATCTTTGTGTTTTAAAAATAGAACCCAAGTAAAACGAGAAAAATCATCAACAATTAAAAAACCATATCTTTTTCTACTAAGACTTGGAGTTTTGATAGGACCAAAAAGATGAATGTGAATAAGTTCAAGAGGATGATTTGTTGAAACAATATTTTTAGAGTGAAAACTACTCTTAACTTGTTTTCCTTTGACACAAGCTTCACAAACTTTTTCTTTTTCAAAATTAATTTTTGGAAGACCTTTTACTAATTCTAAATTTGCTAATTTAGAAATAATGTTTAAGCTTGTGAGACCAGCTTGTTTGTGCCAAAACCATTTATATTTTTCAATTGAAACAAAACAAGATTCAGTGGGTAAGTCATCAAGATAAAGTTCATATAAATTCTTTTTTCTAAACCCGGAAAAGAAAACTTTACCCGAGGATGAGTGCTTAACCTCACATAGAGTAGGCTTAAAAATAATTTCAAAAGTACTATCATATAATTGACTAATGTTTAGCAAGTTATGTTTTAAGCCATCCACATATTGAACATTTTCAATTTTTGCAGAATAATTCTTACCAATAATACATGTTCCTTTTATTTGAGTTTTATCATTATTACCAAATGTGACTGATCCTCCATCCTTTATCTTCAATGACATGAAGCATTGCTTATCCCCTGTCATATGCCTTTGGCAACCACTATCCAAGTACCAAGGCTTTCTTTTGTTGATTAGAGGATGAACATGTATTAGAGTTTAAAAGTGACTTAGGTACCCATATAGCATTGTATCCTTGTTGGTTAGTTTTTCCTCTTGTGAGGACTTTCCTTTTGTGATAACAAATAGAATCATGGTGCCCATGTTTACCACAGAATGAACATGCTGACTTTATATTGTTAGCTTTCTTCTTAGCATGACAAATTTTGGAAGTATGCCCAAGTTGTTTTGAGAGCTTTTAAAACCAATACCAGCCTTGTCAAATATTACAGATTGAGATCCCATTATCATTTGAAATGTTTCTGTAGATTTGACAAAGTTGGAAATATCATTTTTTTAGTTCCCTAACCTTAGTTTTCAAAATTTCCTTTTCTGTATCCTCGTTAAGAGGTTGAGGATGAGTTTCGACTATCCTCTCGTTAAGAATTTTTTGTTTCTCTGAAATTTAAAAGTGAGATTGCTGCAAATCTTGAATGATTTTAACTTACTCATCATTCTTTTTTCGAATCTCCTCATTTTGTTTCTTGATCTCAACAAGTTGGTTTTTTTGAAATAAACATGTTTGAGATAAAGTGTTTGAGTCATTTAAGAGGCTATCAAATTCAATTTTTAATTTCTCACAAGTAGGACATAGATAAGAAATACTTTCCTTTTTAGTTTCAGATTTTGCCATGAGACAGAGGTTGGCCTCTTCTTCCTTTTCTTGCTTAGAGGATGACTCGTCACTATCATCTCAAGTAATCATCATGGATTTTTTTTTTGTATGGAAATCTTCTTGAGTTCCTTTTGTTGAGAGGACACTCAGTTTTGTAGTGTCCCATCTTGTTGCATCCATAACAAGTTATTTGACCTTTGTCAATTTTTTCTTTTTGAGGAGGTCTTCTATTATGTCATCTTCTGTTTATCATCCTCTGAATTCTTCTGGAAATAAGAGCGAGTTCATCCTCATCCTCAGACAGAGGATACTCTGCATTTTCCTTTTTTTATGACATCTTGATTCTTTTTAGAGGATGAACTTTCTGTTTGGCTGGTTTTTGGAGCAATCATTCTTCCCTTTTTGTTTGGTTTGTCAGCCTGCAACAATGGTTCATGAGCTCTTAGAGTTCCAAATAAATCTTCTAATTTCATGTTGGTCAAATCTCTTGCTTCTGTAATGGCAGTTACCATTGGCCTCCATTCTTTTGGTAAACTTAGGATTTTTCTTATCCTTTCTTGAACGGAGTATACTTTTCCAAGAGATCTCAAGGTATTTAATATGATTGTTAACCTTGAGAACATTTCATCAATAGTTTCCTCCTCCTTCATTTCGAATAGTTCGAAATCTCTTACTCACATTTCTATCCTCGCTTCTTTTACATGGCTTGATCCTTCATGATGAATCCTTAGAATGTTCCAAAGCTACTTAGCGTTTTTGCACTCTTCAACTCTGTCATACTCTTCCCTTCTCGAAGCACACATGTTAGAAATAAATGAGTTTTAGAGTTTAGGAGTACCTTTTCATTTTCATCAGCCGTCCATTGTGTTTGAGGTTTCTCACCGGAGGTTGCGTCCATTGTGGTTGTTGTTGGTTCTGATGACGTGATCTCCATTTTCCACCACAGACAGCATGTTGTTGTCTTGTGATATGAGAAATAGTCTCATCTTACCTTTCCCGTGGTAGCAATCTGTACCATCAATTTAAATAATGATTTTGATATAAAAATAACTTTTCTAAAACATTTATCTTATATCAATCAAAATGTGAGGTGTAAGACGTTTGTAAAAAATATATAAACTACAAAAATTTCTCTTGTTTAAAATATATCAATTATATATATATATATCATGAATTTTTTACTTCTTAATATTTAATTTAATAAAAGATATTCAAAAATTAGATTACTAAACAATTTTTTTCATCTATAGATCTGTTTTGAAAAATTAAATCACCAAACACAATTTTTTGTTATTCTCTTCTTAAAAGTAGTTTTAAACAACTGATTTACAAAACAAATTTAAAAAACTAAAATGAAAAATTGATTCGAACAAGCCCTATGTATTTTAGTAGTTTTGGTCCCTTTAAATACATGTTCTATATGAATTTGGAAACTATTTAAAGATGTGACCACTTGTGACACCATATGTCCAAATAATAATTATAACATCGAAAATGCAGAAAATTTGTAGAAGATATCATTTAAAATAATTTGTTTTATGAAAACAAATTTAGAGTGAGATAATGAAAACAAATTCATTGTATAATACAATTTTAAATTTACAATATAATATTTTTAGAAATAACTCTGATCTCCAAA
>JBBPBR010000008.1:33188546-33244083 GCA_037974775.1 Cicer pinnatifidum
TATAAATAAAAAATAAATAATGCATCAGTTACATAAGTTAGAATAACAAAAACGAATAGCAACAATAACAATCTAGATAATAATAATTCTCAGTTGTAGTAAGTAACTTTTATATAATATTTGACGTTACAATATAATTTAAATAAAAATGTCTTACAATCCAAATTAAATAAAAATGTCTTTCGATTATATTTTATTAAAAATGATAATTAATTTTGTATCGATTAAAAGAGTAACAATATCGATAATAAGTATACATGATAATAATTGTCAAACGTTTCCACTTTGCGCTATTATATAAAAAATCAAAACATACAACATTAAAGTTATTATTATTAATAAGATCTGAATCTTACCATTTATCAGAATATCAATATATCATTTATTAAAAAATTTGCTGATGATTGTGACCAAACCCTTATTTGGATTAATGTCATGATTCTCTATATCACAAATGTGATTAATGTCATATAGATGATGGGGATGAAACGAATATGAGAAAAAGAGTACACAACTAAACTAATATGAATGCTATTTGAGTTAGATTCATGATAAGGTTAAGTAGTTTCTTTTTATTTGTTTATACTACTGAAAATTTTGCCTATATTGAATATTTTTAGTCACATTGGCACCGAAATAGAGGCCGAAATTTTGAACTTATAAAGTAAATAATTTTTAGTCACTAAATCATTCGATAATTAAATTTAGAGACTCAAATAATTTTAGCGACAAAAAATTCAGCCACTAACTATTACTAATAGAAAATTCATCTTTCGCACTAGACTAAAATTTTGAACATTGAAACTAAATATTATTTCGCCACTAAATCGGTCGCTAAAGAAATTTAGATACTGAAATATCAACTAAATTTTAGCGACCAAATGAAATTTTGATCCTTGAAACTAAATATTATTTGGTCACTAAATCGGTCGCTAACGAAATTTAGAGACTGAAATAACAACTAAATTTTTGCTACCAAAATTTATGTTGCTAACTATTTTATAATTACATAATTTAGTTTTCTTACCAACACATGATAAGCTTTTTTTCTCAAAGAAACCCTAAAAATATGTTTTCTTTCTCAATCGAGAAACTCACCATTTCTTTCTACACCCATAAACACAACCTCAACACGATCAATTCTTCTCACCACCACAAATAATTAGTTCCTCTTTCTTTCTCAACCCACCACAAACCCTAAAACCATTCATCTCGTGCTAATCCCCTCTCATCGCAATTTCATCACGATTTACAATCAAAAAACCATCTAGTTTGGATTTCATCTGTTGCTAACCATCTTATCACTGTCATTCATCACGAAACCACCCTCTGTTGCTAACCCCAACTCACCGCCATTTCATTAAAAAACCATCATTTGTTGCTAACCCCAACTGGTTCATATTTCTTCTATAACCGTGAAACCAACTGGTTCTCTTAAATAATTAAATTGCAATTGCAACGTGAATGCCTCATTGGTTGTCTACTATCGTGAACCTAAAGGTAAAGAATTTATTTTCTAATTTTTTGATTATGCTTCATTCTTCGTGTTTTTTGTTGTGACCTAATCATGTTGCACTTAACTAAAGGGGTAAAGTAATTATGTAAATGATTCACTTGAGAATGTTTATGTTGGTTAATTTCAAGACTTGAATATTGGGTTTTCCAAGTATTTTTTAGTTACAAAGGCATGTTATTGTTCTAGTTTCATAATCATTTTTTGACTGTTTATGCATTATTCTCAATTGTTGGATTTCAATGCATATTGATAGGTAAATTGTAACACCCCGATTTTTAACAACGAGAGTGTATTATTATTTTTTTTTCAAAAGAAAGTAAAATAAAACAGAGACAAAAAGAAAGAAAATACCTTTGGATAAATATTTAAGTCAACATAATTTACAAGCAGCGGAATAGTTTTTGAAATGCGAATCCAAAGTATTTACACATCAAAAAGTGGTACATGGAACCCATCGAAAATAAAATGTCATGCTGACAATATTGGTATAGGTACAGTCTTCCAATTTAAAATAAACACAATCCAAAAGAAAGACATATGGTCCCTATACGTCAACCTAATCTGATCATTCTACAAAAAACTATACATCCTGAGTGATCTTCACGCGCCCCGCAACATCCTCCTAACATAGCTCCAGTCAAGTGTTACCAACTACATCCCCATCCACAGGGCACGGACCGGTAGGATGGTCCTGGTTCTCATCTGAGGGTAAAACCCAGATTTCCACAATAGTGTAAAGGGTCACCAACCGAAATTAACAATTAACACATAACATTTAAGTTTTTAAATGCACAAAATAACATTTCAACTTAGCATGCACCTTAAAAGGGTTTCTATATGCAAAACATTCATATAACACTTGCCAAGTAAAAATGAAATCAAAAATAAGGTTTTAATCATTCAAGTAATAAATCAACTGACCAGTCAATTGATGAATCGATTGGGCAATCGATTGTCTGACTCAGAATAAAAGTTTTTACTAAGTAATCGATTGGGAAATGGATTTCTTAAAGGTTTTTAGTGAAGCCTGTATTCTGGGTTTAAATCAATTGATTGGGAAATCGATTTCTTAAATGTTTTGGTGAAACCTGTGCTCTGGGTTTTAAATCAATCAATTGGACAATCGATTGAGAAATCGATTTCTTAAATTGTTTTATCAGACCTGTGTCCTGTGATTAAGTAAATCGATTAAACAATCAATTGAAATAAATAGCTGAGCCACTATAACAAATCCAATCGATTGGCAAATCGATATTTACTAAATATCTGAGCCACTGTAACAAATCCAATCGATTGGCAACTCGATTTTTACTAAATAGCTGAGCTATTGTAATAGTCAAATCGATTAGTTCAATATATTTTCAAGATTCGAGAAAACAAGAAACGTAATAATCGATTGGGCAGTCAATTGAGCTGATATTACATTTTAACAGAATCGATTGGGAAATCGATTGTTTCTGAAGTTTTTCTAAAACTACATAAACTGAATCTATCACAATAACACACAATTCCAAAACATAACACTTAACACTTATACCGAATTTCAAAATTCTCAGTGCAAACTCTATGTTCAAGTGTAGGTCTCTAAACGCTTTCCACAACTCTTGTTGTCTAGCCATAATTGTTGAAGACACCGATACACTTCTTCTACTCAACGCATTGTCCACTACATTGGCCTTCCCAGGGTGGTACTGCAGTGTGAAATCAAAATCCTTGAGAGTCTCCATCCATCGTCTTTGGCGCATGTTCAATTCTTTCTGATCAAACAAATATTTCAAACTTTTATGGTCACTGAACACTGTGAACGTGCACCCATATAAATAGTACCTCCAGATCATCAATGCAAAAACAACAGCAGCAAGCTCCAAATCATGAGTAGGATAGTTTCTCTCATGAATCTTCAATTGCCTTAAGGCATAAGCTACAGCTTTCTTGTGTTGCATCAGAACACATCCCAAACCTTGGTGAGATGCATCACAATAAACTTCATAGGGTTCTTCTGATTGTGGTAATACCAATACTGGTGAGGTCGTCAATTTTCTCTTTAGTAACTGAAAATTTTCCTCACACTTCTCCGTCCATGCGAACGGTTGATCTTTTCTGGTAAGTTGTGTCAATGGAGTCACAATCTTGGAAAAACCTTCAATAAACCTCCTGTAGTACCCTGCCAGTCCTACGAAACTTCATATGTCAGTGATAGTCTAAGGCTATTTCCAAGCAAGAACCGCCTCAATCTTAGCCGGATCTACAGCGATTCCTTCCTTGGTTATCACATGTCCTAATAAATTCACTTCTTCTAGCCAAAACTCACACTTCGACAGATTGTCATACAATTGCTTCTCGCGTAAAATCTCAAGAACTTGACGTAAATGTTCTTCATGCTCTTCTTCAGTTCCTGAATAAATTGATATATCATCAATGAACACCACAACAAATTTATCCAGGAATGGATTAAAGATTCTGTTCATGTAGTTCATGAAAATTGCTGGTGCATTAGTAACTCCAAACGGCATAACAAGATATTCATAATGTCCATAACGGGTTCTGAAAGCAGTTTTCTGAATATCTCCTTCCCTTACTCGAATCTGATGGTAACCCGACTTCAAGTCAATCTTCGAAAATATTGTGGCCCCTCTCAGCTGATCCATCAAATCATCGATGCGTGGCAAAGGATAACGATTCTTAATAGTTGCCTTATTAAGCTGTCTATAATCCACACATAAGCGTGAGTTTCCGTCCTTCTTCTTAACTAGCAACACTGGAGCTCCCCATGGTGATACACTTGGCCTAATAAATTTCTTCTATAATAAATCTTCAATTTGGCCTTTGAGCTCATTTAATTCCAATGGTGACATTCGATACGGCGCAATTGAAATCGGTCCCGTTCCTGGGTGCAAATCAATGAAGAACTCCACTTCTCTTACTGGAGGTAACCTTGGAATTTCCGTTGGAAATATGTCCTGGTATTCCTTTAAAAGTACTACGTCTTCTATGTTCACATTCACCTTTGCATCCACGTTGGCCAATGACAGAAACTCATGAGTTCCTCCTCTTAATGACACTCCGAGTTTGTTAGCAGCTAGATACTTAACAACTTCTGGTTCGGGGAAAAGAACTAGTTTGCGAGCACAATCCAAGATCACATAATGATACGACATCCAATCCATACCAAGAATGACCTCGAGTGATTGTAGAGGTAAACAAATTAAATTAATCAAGAAATCCCTATTTTGTATAGTTACTTGATAATGTAAACATGCAGAATTTACTGTCAAAGTCCTAGCAGGTGTAGAAACAACCAAATCAAAAGGTAGAGACGACACCGGTAACTTCACACGATTCACACAATCCATAGCAATGAAGGAATGGGTTGCCCCCGAATCAAAAAGTGCAGTTAGAGTGTTACCTGCAATCTCACAGTCATGTTGAATAAGATTGCCAGATGGATTTTCAGCTTCAGCACTCACACAATAAACGCATCCTCTAGTAGTAGGACGAGTAGCCCTAGTTACATTCACAACTGATTCCACCTTCGGAGCCGTGCAATCCCTTGCCATGTGCCCTGGCTTCTGACAATTGTGGCCGGTGAGAATATTTGGGGTACAAGCACTAGCATAATGTCGCTCTTCCCCACATTGGAAACATCGAACCACTCGTCCCAATTGTCTTCCGAAATTCTGGTTCCTTGGGCGACTCTGCCCACCGTTGTTATTTTGTGGTCGATTATAAGGTTTAGCAACTTGTTTGCCCTTGTTGTTCTGATGATTCACCCGACTAGGCCCTCCTGAACTAAAATTCCCTCCTTGGTTAGCCCTCCTATTCTTCATATCCTCAACTTCTCTACATTTTTCCACAAGAACTTGGAAACGTTGAATTCCCAAGGGTAAGACAGAGTCTTCAATCTCATACTTTAGTCCGTCTTGGAAACGACGACACATGCATGGTTCATCAATCTCTTCACGGAAAAACTTAAAATGCCTTGATAGCGATTCAAACATAGCAGCATATTCGCCCACGGTCATGTTCCCTTGATGCAGTTTCAGAAAATCATCACCCAGTTTAGTCCTGGTACTCATCGGGAAGTATTTGTCTAAAAACTTCCTTTTGAATGATTCCCAATTCACCTCCTCATGAGCTGATCTCATCAACAATCTTGTACTCCTCCACCAGTACTCAGCATCCCCTAATAGCATATAAGTGGCATAGTTGACCTTCACTCCCGCTTAACAGTTAATCATTTTGAAGATCTTTTCCACTTCTTGGATCCATTGATCCGCTTTTTCTGAATTCTCATCCCCCTTAAACTTGGGAGGATTGTAACGAAGAAAATCTTCTAATCCTCTTGACTCTGCAGCACGAATCTCTCTTTCCCTCTTTTCAAGATCACGTTGAGTCTTGGCAGCAGTCTGTGCAACAACAGAAACAGCTATGTTATTCATAGCCTCCGCCATTCAATCATCCCTATTAGCATTGGTTCTTGGAGCGTCATTCCTTCTTGGTGGCATGGTTTTCCTATAAAACCATCATCAAGTAGAGTCTTAACACTACTTCAAATAATTCCAAAACTAACTACCGACAACATCAACACATAATAATTACTTCGGACCTGACAACTCAAACCACCTAAACCGACACATGATCAGATAATAACTCCCAACCTACAGGTTGACCTGCAATCTATAACCAAAACTCCACATCCCCATAGAAATCTAAACCAGGCTCTGATACCACAATGTAACACCCCGATTTTTAACAGCGAGACAGTATTATTTTTTTTTCAAAAGAAAGTAAAATAAAATAGAGAAATAAAGAAAGAAAATACCTTTGGATAAATATTTAAGTCAACATAATTTACAAGCAGCGAAATAGTTTTTGAAATGCGAATCCAAAGTATTTACACATCAAAAAGTGGTACATGGAACCCATCGAAAATAAAATGTCATGCTGACAATATTGGTATAGGTACAGTCTTCCAATTTAAAATAAACACAATCTAAAAGAAAGACATCTGGTCCCTATACGTCAACCTAATTTGATCATTCTACATAAAACTATACATCTTGAGTGATCTTCACGTGCCCCGCAAGATCCTCCTAACATAACTCCAGTCAGGTGTTTCCAACTACATCCCCATCGACAGGGTACAGACTGGTAGGATTGTCCTGGTTCTCATCTGAGGGCAAAACCCAGATTTCCACAATAGTGTAAAGGGTCACCAACCGAAATTAAGAATTAACACATAACATTTATGTTTTTAAATGCACAAAATAACATTTCAACTTAGCATGCACCTTAAAAGGGTTTCCATATGCAAAATATTCATATAACACTTGCCAACTAAAAATGAAATCAAAAATAAGGTTTTAATCATTCAAGTAATAAATCAACTGACCAGTCAATTGATGAATCGATTGGGCAATCGATTGTCTGACTCAGAATAAATGTTTTTACTAAGTAATCGATTGGGAAATGGATTTCTTAAAGGTTTTTAGTGAAACCTGTATTCGGGTTTAAATCAATCGATTGGGAAATCGATTTCTTAAATGTTTTGGTGAAACCTGTGCTCTGGGTTTTAAATCAATCAATTGGACAATCGATTGGGAAATCGATTTCTTAAATTGTTTTATTAGACCTGTGTCCTGTGATTAAGTAAATCGATTGAACAATCGATTGAAATAAATAGTTGAGCCACTGCAACAAATCCAATCGGTTGGCAAATCGATTTTTACTAAATAGCTGAGCCACTGTAACAAATCCAATCGATTGGCAACTCGATTTTAACTAAATAGCTGAGCTACTGTAATAGCCAAATCGATTGGCAAATCGATTAGTTCAATATATTTTCAAGATTTGAGAAAACAAGAAATGAAATAATCGATTCGGCAGTCAATTGAGCTGATATTACATTTTAACAGAATCGATTGGGAAATCGATTGTTTCTGAAGTTTTTCTAAAACTACATAAACTGAATCATTCACAATTACACACAATTCCAAAACATAACACTTAGCACTTATAACACAATCACCAAGACATCATGAGTTTTGATATAGTTTTGCAATTAAACACACTATCACACAATTCCAAAACATCCACACTTGACAATTATAACCCAATTACCACGACAACTTAAGTTCGAAATGGTTTTGCAATCAATCACACTCACACCCAATTCCAAAATATAACACTTAGCAATTATAGCACAATCACCACGACAACTTGGGTTCAAACACTCAATCATAATGTTGAATCAAACACGACTCATCTGCCAAGCACCCTAATGCAATGCGTATATGCCAAAATGCATGGACTCGGAATTCCAAAACAAAACCCTCCTCGAAGGACCGTAAATCATAATTGTATCACCTATCACAGGCCGAAGTACTAAATTATCGAGGTGCCACCTATCACGGGTCTGCACGATTTACTAAAAAGCGTAAATCGTAAACGTACCGCCTATCACAGGCTGAAGTACTATTTACCGAGGTGCCACCTATCACGGGTCTGCACGATTTACTAAAAAGAAACGTAAATCGTAAATGTATCGCCTATCACAGGCCGAAGTACTATTTACTGAGGTGCCACCTATCACGGGTCTGCACAATTTACCCAAAACAAACGTAAACCGTAAATGTACCGCCTATCACAGGCCGAAGTACTATTTACTGAGGTGCCACCTATCACGGGTCTGCACGATTTACCAAAAGAAACGTAAACCGTAAATGTACCGCCTATCATAGGTCGAAGTACTATTTATTGAGGTGCCACGTATCACGGGTCTACACGATTTACCAAAAAATGAAATGCATGAGCATACTCTGACTCTATCAACGATAATCGTTAAGTAAATGCAGATATTAAAAGATTCCCCATTTTTAGTACTCCTTTAACTCTAACAATTTTCACGACAATCATTAAGTAAACAAAGATATTAAAAGATTCCCCATATTTAATACTCGTTTAACTCTAATGACTTTCAAATTCCCCAAAGAGCATACTCAGACATATTCTCAAATTCAATCCACAATTCACACCAAATCACATCAATTAATTATTCCACAAAATTCAAACAAACACATCTCAAAATTTATAAGTATTAATTAGGAACACATCAAATACGACAAACACAAATCATCACAAACCACCACTCAAACACATCAAATTTCACTTCCTCAAATCATACATAAATGGGTTAAATTCATCCTCCACGCAACCACATATAAGTCCCTAAATGCAAACTAAAAGTTTGGAAGGAGCTCTTACCTTAACGTTAGCTTTAACGTGTGATTATGGTACCGCGAGTAAATCTGGTAAAATCTCCGCTCGCGACGTCGCTTCCAAAGTTAGTTCACTAGCACCGTCGCGTGGTGGTGAGCAACTTTCCCTTCTATCTCTTCGGGAAACGAAGCTTAGATCTAGATGAAATGTGAAGGTTTGCGTTTGACGGTTTTGAAATCACTAACACCGTTTTCGAATCCGAGAAGAAGGAAGAAGCTGGAAATTTGTTCTTTCTCTCCCACTAAGCCTTGGGTTTCTTTTCTTGAACTAGCAGAAGCAACGAAAATGAACAAAAGGGATGGATGAAGATGATGGTTGGGTCGCGAGGCAGGGAGGAGGAAGAAGAGTTCTGATTTCCTTTCTCTTTTTTTCCTTTCTTCTATTTTTCCTTTCTTTCTATTTCCTTTTCTTTTCCCTCCAAACAAACATATATATTTATATATATTAATTATAACTTAACAAATATCTCAAAATATCTAGATATTTATTAAAATTATCATCTCACCCATAACCTCTCCAAACCACTTTTTGTTAAAAATATCTACTCTCGTCGCAACTCAATTGACATATACAATTTTTAGCAACTCGAGATATTTTTAACAAAACTCCCCAGAATTAAATTCTTCGTAATAGGTTCACCGCAGTTAAATTAGTTTATTTGTCGACGAGTAATTCTAATCGGCATCAAAATATCTTTTTGGTCATTTAAACTCCAAAAATATTAATAACTTTGGCTAAAAAGCCTCTGAGTTCAATACCAAAATACACTAAAATACATAAAGTATAATTTAAAATTATGGGTCTTACATAAATCATTAATCAATTTATCTTCTTATTGATTTTTTTTGTAGGGTTTTAAAATAGACTATCCAAAACTTTTCTAGTTTTGACATTTTCATCCAAAGGTTTGTTGAAACACTATTATTTTCTTTCGTTACCAAAAAATAATAGTTTGAAGGTATGAATTTATTTTGAGGAGGGTGTTGGTTGGCTTAGTGTGCTTGGTTGAGCATTTATTAAATGTAGTTTGATGAACTTGATTTTGTGCTATAGATTTTATTAAAATTGATTTGAAGTGAAGTGATTTATATTTAAATATTTTTTGTCTTAAAGCAAGTTTAATGTAAAACTTAGTGTGAATTTATAACCTAATGCAAAAGTTAATATTTTATCACTTATGGCCAAAGTATAGTTTAGAAGCAAAATTAATTTTTCATAGAATAACCAAACACGAACTTTTACTAAAATCACATTTGACACAAGTCCAAATGAGTTCTAATACTTATGTGAATCTGTTTAATTCAAAGGTGCTTTTGAGGACTCCTCAAATTTTATTTCTCTAATTGATGATGGATGATAAAGTTAGTAGAGATACACAATTTCTAGGGAGTGGTTATCTCCTTAATTTGGATATCTGAGAAGATGACAGTCATTTGTTGAATTAAACCTGATGAAAACTTTCAAACATATTGTTATGATAGATGTGTATTTGAATGACAGTAATCTAGTCTAAGCACAAATGATGTTGGGTCTCTATTATTTTTCTTGCAACACATATTTTTTTCCCTTTTGTTCGGTTTTCCTAGAAGGTTTAGAGAATTCAAGACAATTATATCGTTGTAAGACTGAATAAATTAGCTATTTTTAGAATACAGGTTAGGGATACATTTATACTCCGACAATTTGGAATTTGTTTAGCACTTCAACTACATACATAATTTCTTTAATAACAACTTAGCTTACTCAGCACAAGTCTAATATAAAACCATACAAGTTATTACTCTAGTGAGGATTCTTAAATTTTGTGTATTTCTATTTTATTTATACCAAAATAGTTTAAACCAATTTGTTTGTCATAATCAATTGGTGTATCGCTGTAACTGAGCAATAATCAATTTATCTTCTTATTGATTTTTTTTTTTTTTGCAGGGTTTTAAACTAAGACTATCTAACATTTTTCAGGTTTAGACATTTTCATCCGAAGGTTTGCTGAAGCTCTATTATTTTCTTCCCTTACCAAAAAATAATAGTTTTAAGGAATTAATTCATACTGAAGAGGCGGTTGGTTGGCTTAGTGTGCTTGGTTGAACATTTGTTAAATGTAGTTTGATTAAAATTGATTTGAAGTGAAGTGATTTATGTTTAATTGTTTTTGTCTTAAAAAAAGTTTAATGTAATACTTAGTGTGAATTTATGACCTAATGCAGAAGTTAATGTTTTATCACTTATGGTCAAAATTTATGACACTAACAATGTATATACTCAATAAAGAACTATTCAAATATTATCATGTAGGACTGTCTGCCTCTTCAAATTCTTCCTCAAACTCTTCCATTATTTTTTAGTTTAATTTTTTACGTACATAACAATATAAGGTAAAATAGCAAGAAAGAGATACTTATATAAGAGAAGAGACACATTTGCGTTAATTTAATATTTGTTTGTTTGCTATTCTTTTTAATTGTTGGTATATGACATATTAAAGAATTTTGACTGTATAATATATGTCTTAGGATTTGCGGTGTTTCTGTCTTGCTAGTTATTATGAAATTTATAAACAAAATAGCAAATTAACAAGAGTTATACGTGTTCAATGTAATACAAAGTTATGAGAATCTTTTATATAGTAGATTGGTATTTTGTATTATATTTTTTTAACTTTGGTTTAATGTCCTAATATTTCGGATTCCAACATATCATCACAAAAACTGTTAAATTCTAACAATATCAATATGATTAATTGAGCCGAGTCTTACTGACTTTTTCTTTTCTCACCTAGTGCACTAGTATAGACTATAGTGGGAAGGAAACCTTTCTTGTATTGAAAAAAAAAACTGGGAACTATAGTTTCAACACATTGTGCATGTCAAAATGTGATTCCTACATATATTTAATTTTTCGTTTCTATTTTTTTTTTGGGTATGATTTTGTCATCTTAATGCATTGTTGTTTTGTTTTTTTGTCTAGATACAACAATGTTTGATTTAACATTTTGTGTGTCGAGGTAATTGAGCAATGAAGTTAGCTCTCTTAGTTTTCTTTTATTTTTTATCCATCTTGTAAGGAGCTTGCCCCAATTCAGTCACAATTTCATTATCTTTTCTAGTGTTGCGGTAAGTTGTTTGGAAATTTACGTTCATTTGATGATAGTTTCACTGAGTTATTATAAAAGGCCATTTGAACTTATTGATAGAAAAAAAAAATTAGCGTTGATAAGCTGAAATTCCTCTTTTTGCAAGTTTATTATCCTTTTTTTGGTCTTAATAAAAGTCGTAATTTATCAACAGTTTCTTGTGCAAAACTATATTCCAAGACCTGGTTTATCATACTCATGGTTCTAAATTGTGGTCTACAGTCACAACTACGACTACAATATAACAGCTTTAGAGGTCTATGCAACGCCATCTTAACCACAATTGTAGCCACATCGTCCACATTTGTCCGTAGTATTAACATTTGTGGCATAATCGCAACCGCGACCACAATCTTAAATTAGAATCATAGTATCTCGCATCATTAACTGATATATTTTCCAAGAGGTCTATGCAACGCGATCTTAACCACAATTGTAGCCACATCGTCCACATTTGTCCGTAGTATAAAGATTTGTGGCATAATCGCAACTGCAATCACAATCTTAAATCAAAATCATAGTATCATATATATCCCATATGTTTCAGCCATATATTTTTCCATTCTATTAATTTAACACATTAATAGTATTCACTATTAAGGCAAACACATCTTTAACTTTGTTAACTATAAATCATTTTGTAGGTATCCATATATAGCAGTTGTATTGAATTTCAACCAAATGTGGGCCCTTTATTGTCTTGTGCAGTTCTATAACGTTACTCATGAGAGACTTCAACCAATAAAGCTACTTGCAAAGTTCATCTTTTTTAAGCATATAGTGTTTTCTACTTGGTGGAAGGGTGTAGACATTGTGCTATTGTGTACATTTCAAGTGTTACCCAATAAAGGAAAATTGCAAACTGGTCTACAAGATTTCTTATTCTGTATAGAGGAATTTCATACTACTAAACACGTTGGACAATTTTTTCATTTAAGTCCAATTCTGCTGTTAATTCATGTTGTTAATTCATGCTGTTAATTTTTAATGTTTACCTCTGCTATAAGTTATTTGTTCATTTATTTAATTTCAGTTTTTGGCTTCTTACTCAATTTGTTTATTTCTGTAAACCTCATGCTGTTAATTTATAAGTTTACAGGCTTCTTACTCAATCTGGTTACTTCTTTTGTTGATTTCTAATTTTCTAATTTTTTTAATTATGCTACATTCTATATAGACATTATGTAATTCAGGAATAGAATAGAGGCTGAGCAATTTTCATGTACAAGATATTAGGCTTAGTATTCGATTTTTGGAAAGGTAATTTTTTGATTATGCTTCATTTTGTACAGGTATTCGAAAACAAATCGTTAATTATGATCAAACTTCATGTTGTATAGGCATTCTGTAATGAATCATTCTGTTATATGAGGAACAACATGTTAAACTGCATAATATCTATGAAAATACAAGTGTATACATGTGCTTTGGAAGTTTGATGGTTAATTACTCAAACGATTTATTTTATTTTTCTTGTTGGTAGATGTTTAATTTGAAAATTATTAATTATAATGTGTACCCTTTGCTTAATGATATTACATAATATGGATATTTGCCAACGTCTTAGTTGGATGTATAATAGGCTAAATCCTAGTCAAAAGAGGTATACTAATGCATTTCTAAAAGGGTTAAATAAATTTGTGTCATCTGCAATCCAACAACCAGACATATCAAATAGAGAAATTATATGTTCTTGTTCTGTTTGCAAAAACATTAATTTCTTAGACTATTAAGTGGGTAAGTTTCTTATTTTAAGGAAGGGGTTTAAATTGAATATTGGTATTGGATATGTCATGGAGAAAGTGATCGAGAGTTGCATGTAGAAATTAAAAGGAAAAAATATGCACAAGAGTGACCTAATAATCATTTTATTAGATTTGACAGCATGATTTATGATGCTATTGGACCACAATATCAAATGCATCGTGATGAAGAATTAGAGGAGACTCTAAATATAGTTGATCAAAAGCTTTATGATTTACTAAATGCATCTCAAAAGCCATTATGATCGGGATGCAACGATCACACTGAATTGTCTTTTGCTATTAGATTGTTGGCAATTAGATTAGAAGGAAATATTTCTCAACAATCTTTTAATCAAAAAGTGGCACTTATGAAGGAGACACGTCCTCCAAGAAAATAGTTTGAAAACTAGGTCTCACTGCGGAAAAAAGAGATTGTTGTGTAAATGGATGTATATTATTCTACACTAATGAATGTAAACAATTAAAAGAATGCAAGTATTGCAATGCACCTTGTTATGAGAAAAAAAAAAGATTGGTAGGGATAAATCCAAAGAAATACCTATGAAGAGAATGCATTATTTACCGCTAATTCCCAAACCTAAGAGATTATATACTTCGATGAGCTCAACTCCACATATGAGATGACATTATGAAAATAGACAAGAACCAACAGTGTTGTGTCATCCATCAGATGAAAAGACTTGGAAACACTTTGATCAAAGTTATCCTGACTTTGCTATTGAACTGATGAATGTAAAGTTGAGATTTTGTACCGATGGTTTTACATCATTTAATCATACTACCTCACCTTATTCATGTTCACTAGTAATTGTCACTCATTGCAATCTTCTTCTAGAACTATGCATGACAACTCCATACATGTTTCTCACTTTGATTATTCACGGACCACATAATTCAAAGAGAAAAGATAGATATGTATTTGCAACCTTTGATAGATGAGATCTAATTTTGATGGAATGAAGGAGTGCTTACATATGATATTTCAAAAAAAAAATTGAATTTTATAATGAAAGCTGCATTAATATGGACTATTAATGATTTTCCTTTATATGGAATGTTTTGTGGTTGGAGTATAGTGGGGAAATTAACATGTCCATATTGCATGAGTCAATACAATGTTATTTTCTTGAAACATGGTGGTAAGTGTTCTTGGTTTGATTCTTGTAAGACCCTTAATTTTAAATCCTAAATTATACAATTTTAGGGTATTTTGTGTGGAATTTCTTAGACTTTTAGCCCAGTTTTTGGTATTTAGTGAGTTAAATGCCAAAAATATATTTTGGAAATTAGATTAAAATTATTTGTCGGAAGATAATTTATTTACGTTACAAAGAATTTAATACCGGTCAGTTTTGTTAAAAACATCTCTGGTTGCTAAAAATTTTATCTCTCAATTGACTTTCGACGAGAGTAGATATTTTTATCAAAATGGTTTGGGAAGTGATGGGAGGTGATGTGGAAATGATGATTCTACAAATATCTAAAATATCTAGATATTTAGATATTGATTTAGTTTAATATATATATATATATATATATATATATATATATATATATATATATATATATATATATATATAAGTGTGGAGGAAAGGAATAAAGGAAAAACATAATCGTTTCCACCCTCGCGAGCCCATTCCTTCGTCTTCCTTCTACCTTCCATTTCTTTTTTCTTTCTTTGGCTTCAAGAAAACCAAGTTAGTGAAAGAAAAACATTTCTCTGCTACTTGACTTCATCTCATCGACTTCTTTATTCTTCTCCTATTCGAAAACGAAGAAAAATAGTGTTAGGGATTTTCAAAACTATCAATCATAAACCCCAACTTTTCTACTAGATCTAAGCTTCATTTATGGGTGAAATTTTAGAGTTGGTTTTTTGTGATATTGATGAGTGTTTTGTGGAAAATGAATTTAACTCATTTATGTGTGGTTTTGAGGAAATGAAAATTGATATGTTTGAGTGGTGGGTTGTGATGAATTTTGGTTGTCGTGTTTGATGTGTTCATAATTGATATAATAAATTGTGAGATGAGTTTGGGTGGATTTTGTGGTAAAATTAATTGATGTGATTTGATGTAAATTATGGATTGAATTTGAGAATTTGTTTGAGTATGCTCTGTGTGGAATTTGAAAATCATTAGAGTTAAACGAGTATTAAAAGTGGGGAATCTTTTAATATCTGCGTTTACTTAATGATGGTCGTGAAACTCGTTAGAGTTAAATGAGTTTTAAAAATGGGGAATCTTTTAATATCTGCATTTACTTAATGATTGTCGTGAAAATTGTTAGAGTTAAATGAGTATTAAAAATGGGGAATCTTTTAATATCTACATTTACTTAACGATTGTCAGGGATAAAGTCAGAGTACGCTCATGGATTTCATAGTACATGGCGACCGGATGGGCAATGGTGATAGTGGTGATCGGATGGGCCATGAGATGATTCCATGTGATTTGTTGGTTCATCTTATCCTTGCGGGGATTGTCGCGTCGTGTATGGTCTGCGATAGACTGCACATTTATGGTAAATCGTACTGACCCATGATAGGTGGCACCTCGGTAAATAGTACTTCGGTCAGTGATAGGCGGTACATTTACGATTTACATTTTTAGTAAATCGTGCCGACCCGTGATAGGTAGCAACTCTGTAATTTAGTACTTCGGCCTTTGATAGGCGATTCAATTATGATTTACGACCCTTAGTTTTGTGAGGAGGAAAGGAAAAAAGGAAAAACAAAATCGTTTCCAGCCTCGCGAACCCAATCCTTCCTCTTCCTTCTACCTTCCATTTCTTTTTTCTTTCTTTGGCTTCAAGAAAACCAAGTTAGTGAAAGAAAAAAATTTCTCTGCTACTTGACTTCATCTCTTCAACTTCTTTCTTCTGCTCTGATTCAAAAACAAAGAAAAATAATGTTAGGGATTTTCAAAACCGTTAATCATAAACCCCAACTTTACTACTAGATCTAAGCTTCGTTTCAAGAAGTGATAGAAGGGAAAGTTGCTCACCTCAATGCTACGGTGCTACTGAACCAACTTTGAAAACGACGTCGGGAGAAGAGATTTTATCATAATTACTCATGGTACCGTAATCGCTCGTTAAAGCTAACGTTAAGGTAAGGGCTCCTTCCAAACTTTTAGTTTGCATTTAGGGACTTATCAATGGCTAGGTGGAAAAGAAATTTGTTAGGGTTGAATTGTAAATTTGGGGAAAATTAATTTAATGCTTTTATGGTTGAAATTTTAGAGTTGGGTTTTTGGTGATATTGATGAGCGTTTTGTGGAAAATAAATTTAACTCATTTATGTGTGGTTTTGAGGAAATGAAAATTGATATGTTAGAGTAGTGGGTTGTGATGATTTGTGGTTGTCGTGTTTGACGTGTTCATAATTGATGTTATAAATTGTGAGATGTGTTTGGGTGGATTTTGTGGTAAAATGAATTGATGTGATTTGTTGTGAATTGTGGATTGAATTTGAGAATATGTTTGAGTATGCTCTGTGTGGAATTTGAAAATCATTAGAGTTAAACGAGTGTAAAATACATGTTTTTGATGAAGACAAAGACCAAGGAAAGTGATCAAGTTGCAAGCTCAAAAAGAAGTCAAACATCAAAGAATAACTATGGTCAAATATGCTAGAAGTCTTATAATGTAAAGGTACATGATGCAATCTAATATTCGTATATTTCAAATGCACATGAGAATCTTTCATTTCAGCATATGCATTTAAAGTATTTTCAAAAGTCAAAACAACATTAACAAAGTCTTAAAAATCATGTTTTTGACAAAATACATAAGTGTATTCGAATACAACATCTTGTATTCGAATACAAAGCAAGTCAAAAGCAAAAGTCTCAAAGTTGTATTCGACTACGACTATGTGTAGTCGAATATACTGCAAGTCAGTGGCCAAAATCCTTATATCTGTATTCGACTACAACCATCTGTAGTCGAATACAAAGTAAGTCAGTGGCAAATTTTCACTAATCTGTATTCGACTACACACATGTGTATTCGAATACAAGGTGTAATTTTTGAATATTTTTGAACGTTACAAAGAGGTGTATTCGAATACACACTGATGGTACCAGTAACCTCTGTTAGATGAAAAATATGCGGAAGAATACCTATTCTAAGAGATATGCGCAGCAGTTTAACAAATTGTAAATTTATTAAACACAACATTAAACAAGGTCCCTAATATACAATTCTAATGAATGCACAAAGTATATGGATCACAATATATATGGAGAAATGCATCAGAGACAATCTTTCAAGATATTGATTTTCATGCAATCATGTTAAGATAATCAATCATATGAATGCACTTAACACAGAAACTTAATCATGCATTTCATCAATATCAAAACGTAATAATTGCAGAAATTTAAACGAGATAAGGGAAAGAAAAGTGTACGCGGATATTTATACTGGTTCAGCCGTCCCTTGACGACTTACATCCAGTCCCAAGATCCAAAAGGATCTTAGCCTTTCTTATAGAACTTCTTAGAATCAGTTTACAGATTATACACAGTGCCTCGCACCAATCTTAAACTATTCTACTTGTTCTATCGTTCCCTCCCTGAATTCCCAAGTTTAAGTCCCATAAACTTGACCAAGAATTCAGTCAAGCGTCTTCTTGTTGACTACCTTCAACCTCAAAGAACACCACCAGTAACAACTGGATTTTCTCAAAGTAATTTGGTTACAAGCAATGGTTTACAGAAATTGAAACATATCAATTTTACAAAGTTCTTGATCTTTCTTCTTCTCAAAGCAATCTTTCTCAATTCAGTCTTTTTCCATCCTTGTTGATCACAAAGTGTATATTGTTCATGGCTGAAAAGGATATTCAAAGTTATATCAGTTGAGAAAGAATTAGTGGTGTATCATTACAGAATACTATCAAGTAGCTGTTATGGTTATTGTTATGATTGTGTTATTTCTATGTTATGAGAAGAAGTGAATGAAAGCAGTTTTTATAGTTTCAGGAAAAACAACATATGAATCGATTTACCCAATCGATTCATTAAAGTCATAAAGCTGGCTAATCGATTGCCTCAATCGATTTTGCAAATCTTGTTTTTCTTGAATCTTGAAACTGTACATTCTAATCGATTTACCCAATCGATTATTTTTAAGGAGTTCTTCAGACTTTGATGACAGTATATAATTGAATCGATTGGCATAATCGACTTGATGTGTTTTGTTCAAACAACGAGATCAAAACAACCGATGTACTTAATTGATTCAACCATTCAGTCATCTCTGTTTCTAAAACTTTTTGTACCAATCGATTGTGTCAATCGATTGTGGACTTTAAGTCTGAAGCACCTTTCATCAGTTGGTTTATTCAATCGATTTACCAAGTCGATTGATGCCAACATTTGTAACAACAGATGTATATAAGTCGATTGTGTTAATCGACTGTGTATGTTCCAGACCAAAGTTATTTTGAAACTTGTTTTAGTGAATCGATTTGCCTAATCGATTTAGTAAACATTGGTTTGGCTCTGGGGCATTTACAATCGATTGTGTCAATCGATGTAGACAAAACAAACATAAAGATGTGATTGGTTTAATCGATTTGCCAAATCGATTGCCTGCAAAACGTGCCACTGACTTGCACATTTTAATTTCAGTAAGTATGTCAATTGATTTGTCTAATCAATGTAAACAATCAGTTCAGTCTTGGTGATTTAATCAATCGATTTGCCTAATCGATTTGTGGCAAACTGGCTCTCTGACTTGCACAATTTATTTTCTAATAAGTGTACCAATCGATTGGTCTAATCGATTGATAGCCTGTTTGATTTTTTTCAAAGATGTTCAAATCGATTGTGCCAATCGATTGGTTAACCCCAGACTTCATAAAAATATTCAACCCTGTTTCAGAATCGATTTGACTAATCGATTTGCTCATGGATCTTCAAGCTTTTGTTGATTTCTTGAGTTCCAAGCAATTGTCTCGAGTATGTAGGATTGAATTTGTTGTTCCTGAAATTTTTCTCAGTTTACAATGTTAGATTTATTTCAGGCTGTATGTTTGTCAATAACATCAAAAACGAACATATGTCTAACACACACATCCTTTATTCGAATACAACTGGAAGCAATACAATTTTTCAGATCTGGAATGGCTCCAAATCATTGTATTCTTTCATCAAACCTCTTGGATCAATGGCCACGAATCTGAAGAGATGTTTATGGAGTATAAATACCCCATAACTTCAGATCAAACAAGAATTCGATCCTACAATCAAACCTTGAACAAACTTTGAACAAACTTTCTAAAAATGTTTTGATTTATTCAAAGTTTCACTTTTATATTTCAAGTACAGATTTTACATTT
This sequence comes from Cicer pinnatifidum, assembly GCA_037974775.1. NCBI lineage: Eukaryota > Viridiplantae > Streptophyta > Magnoliopsida > Fabales > Fabaceae > Cicer > Cicer pinnatifidum. The sequence continues at coordinate 33,208,589 of JBBPBR010000008.1, forward strand.
TCATATCATTGAGAAAAGTTCTCTAGTGTACTTGAAATTATATTGGATTGTTATCATTGTACATAAATTGTTATATCATATTGATCTAAGTCAAAATCAATATTGCTAAACCAATCAAGTGTTGTAAATTGAGGGAAGTGGTGTTCTTTCTTCAAGTTTTGTAACTAAGATAGTGGTGTGCTATCTTAGGGTGATTGTTAGGAGTTTGTAACAAAGGTCCTAGGGTGGGACTTGTACCTATTCTAACAATAGTGGAAAATCTATTGTGGTGTGCAAGAGGACTGGATGTACCCTTGGTCATAAGGGGAACCAGGATAATATCTTTGTGTTCTTTAATTTTCTGCCATTTATCTTTTCCATGCACTATCTTAAATCAGAAATATCAAACACTAAATCTCTAAAAACAAGAAAATTTCTAAACACCTAATTCACCCTCACTCTTAGGCGCCCTTCTATACTTACAATTGGTATCAGAGCGGGTTAAGGTAACTTACTCCTCGATCAAATACTCATGGCTTCCGCACAACCTGTTTTTAGAGATGGTGGTAGCAGTATCAAGCCACCATGTTTTGTTGGAGAGCACTACGATTTCTGGAAAATACGTATGCAAGCATACCTTGAAGCACAAGGAGATGACATTTGGGATGCAGTTGAAAATGGGCCTCACATTCCAAAAACTGTCATCAATAACAAAGAAGAAATTAAGATAAAAGATTCTTGGACTGATGATGATAAAAGAAAAGTGTTGTTCGATAAGAAGGCTAAGAATATACTGCAATCTGCACTAGGAATGGACGAATTTTTCCGGATATCTCACTGCAAAACAGCAAAAGAAATATGGGATACGTTGGAAATAACTCATGAAGGCACCATTGAGGTAAAAAGATCTAAACTCAACACACTATCACAAGAATATGAGTTATTTAGAATGCAGCCCGGAGAATCTATTCTATACTTGCAGAAAAGGTTCTCCCACTTAACCAATCACTTGACAGCACTTGGAAAAGTCTTCACCAATAATGAATTAAATCTAAAAGTACTAAGATCATTGACAAGGGCTTGGCAACCAAAAGTTACAGCAATATCCGAAAAGAAAAGCCTATCCAAAATGTCTCTTTCTGCACTATTTGGAAAACTTCAAGAGCACGAAATTGAACTTGGAAGGTTAGAACAAAATGAAAGTCTAGAAAAGAAGACCAAAAATATTGCTCTAAAGACCGAATCAAGAGAACAAATCAAGGATGACGATACAGATGAAGATGAAAACATTACTTCTCTTGTTAAGAAATTTGGTAAGTTTCTTAAAAATGACAGAACCTTCAAAAAGAAAAGTTTCAAAAAGAACGATAGTTCTACTTCAAATCAAAACTTCACTTGCTTTGAATGCGGAAAACAAGGACATATCAAAGCAGATTGTCCAAACCTTGCTAAGAAGAACGCCATCAAAAAGAAAGACTTCAAGAAGGCATACATAGCTTGGGAAGACAACGAAGTAAGTTCATCTTCAGAAACAGAAAGTGAAGAATGCGCAAATGTTGCATTAATGACATCACATCAATCAGATGATGAAGAAGAGGTTAGTAATATAGACTCTCCTTATTATAATAAAACTAATAGTGAATTAATTATAGAATATAATGAGGCTCAAAACGCCATCGAGGAACTACTTATTGAATGCAAAAATCTGTTCAAACTAGTGTCAACACAAAAGAGACAAATCTCAAGTCTTCAAGAAAAAGTTGACACTATGGAAAAGAATTCTGAAAAACTAAAACAGAATTTTGCATGCAATAAATGTGACTCCCTCTCTTTCAAAATTGTTCAATTAAATAGGGTAATTGAACGATACGAGAAAGGACAATTAGGATTGGAGAATGTTTTAAATATGCAAAGATACTCAAATGACAAAAGTGGTCTTGGATATTCAAAATTTGATAAACCAAACAAGAATAAGACTATTTTTGTTAAAACGAGTAATCAATGCAATCAAGAAAAGATTATAATTATGCAAAAAGATCATCATTATTATAAGAAGAATTTTATTCAAAAGAAACCTCATATACATACACCTACAAGTAAATCTACTCCTACATGCTTTTATTGTGGTCAAAATGGCCACACACATAATGCTTGTCATTTTAATAAATTTGGTGTTCCAAATGGGCATTATGTGTGGTTCAAAAAAGGTACTAATACAAGATATTGATTCCTTGTAAGTCACTTATCCTCAACATCTAAAATCTTCACTTAATATGTTGATAAAATTGATTTTTTTAAAATGTTTATGTATTCTATAAATATGAATATGTGCTTTACATGCCTTCTTTCTAGTGAAAATTTCGTTTAAAAACAAAAATAAAAAATTTTAATATCATAACCGAATACACATTGTATGTATTCGAATACATGTCTCCAGAAAATCTTGTATTTGAATACAACAAGTGTGTAGTCTAAAACAGATTCGCAATTTTCCCTATATATGGTTGGTATTTTGTTTGTTGTTTTTCCTTCTTTTTGATCATGTCAAAAGGGGGAGAAATTGGTATGTTGTTGTTGTCAAAAACTTTTGTAGATCTTCAAGAATGTTTAAAACATGATGGCATGAACTCAAGCTCAAAGGGGGAGTAAACATGTATTACGGGGGAGAAAGATTAAAACGATCAAACACTTTGAAGTCTCAACAACAACAATGTTTTGTCATTATCAAAAAGGGGGAGAATGTAAAATACATGTTTTTGATGAAGACAAAGACCAAGGAAAGTGATCAAGTTGCAAGCTCAAAAAGAAGTCAAACATCAAAGAATAACTATGGTCAAATATGCTAGAAGTCTTATAATGTAAAGGTACATGATGCAATCTAATATTCGTATATTTCAAATGCACATGAGAACCTTTCGTTTTAGAATATGCATTTAAAGTATTTTCAAAAGTCAAAACTACATTAACAAAGTCTTAAAAATCATGTTTTTGACAAAATGCATAAGTGTATTCGAATACAACATCTTGTATTCGAATACAAAGCAAGTCAAAAGCAAAAGTCTCAAAGTTGTATTCGACTACGACTATGTGTACTCGAATACACTGCAAGTCAGTGGCCAAAATCCTTATATCTGTATTCGACTACAACCATCTGTAGTCGAATACAAAGTAAGTCAGTGGCAAATTTTCACTAATCTGTATTCGACTACACACATGTGTATTCGAATACAAGGTGTAATTTTTGAATATTTTTGGACGTTACAAAGAGGTGTATTCGAATACACACATCCTGTATTCAAATACACACATCCTGTATTCGAATACAACTGGAAGCAATACAATTTTTCAGATCTGGAATGGCTCCAAATCATTGTATTCTTTCATCAAACCTCTTGGTTCAATGGCCACGAATCTGAAGAGATGTTTATGGAGTATAAATACCCCATAACTTCAGATCAAACAAGAACCCGATCCTACAACCAAACCTTGAACAAACTTTGAACAAACTTTCTAAAAATGTTTTGATTTATTCAAAGTTTCACTTTTATATTTCAAGTACAGATTTTACATTTTCATATCATTGAGAAAAGTTCTCTAGTGTACTTGAAATTATATAGGATTGTTATCATTGTACATCAATTGTTATATCATATTGATCTAAGTCAAAATCAATATTGCTAAACCAATCAAGTGTTGTAAATTGAGGGAAGTGGTGTTCTTTCTTCAAGTTTTGTAACTAAGATAGTGGTGTGCTATCTTAGGGTGATTGTTAGGAGTTTGTAACAGAGGTCCTAGGGTGGGACTTGTACCTATTCTAACAATAGTGAGAAATCTCTTGTGGTGTGCAAGAGGACTGGATGTACCCTTGGTCATAAGGGGAACCAGGATAATATCTTTGTGTTCTTTATTTTTCTGCCATTTATCTTTTCCATGCACTATCTTAAATCAGAAAAATCAAACACTAAATCTCTAAAAACAAGAAAATTTCTAAACACCTAATTCACCCCCACTCTTAGGCGCCCTTCTATACTTACAACGAGTATTAAAAATGGGGAATCTTTTAATATCTGCGTTTACTTAATGATTGTCGTGAAAATCGTTAGAGTTAAATGAGTATTAAAAATGGGGAATATTTTAATATCGGCATTTACTTAATGATTGTCGTGAAAATTGTTAGAGTTAAATGTGTATTAAAAATAGGGAATCTTTTAATATATGCATTTATTTAACGATTGTCGTGGATAGAGTTAGAGTACGCTTATGCATTTCATAGTACATGGCGACCAGATGGGTCATGGTGATAGTGGTGACCGGATGGGCCACGAGATGATTCCATGTGATTTGTTGGTTCATCTTATCCTTGCGGGGATTTTCGCGTCGTGTAAGGTCTGTGATAGACTGCACATTTTTGGTAAATCGTGCTGACCCGTGATAGATTGCAACTCGGTAAATAGTACTTCGGCCTGTGATAGACGATACATTTACGATTTATGTTTTTAGTAAATCGTGCTGACCCGTGATAGGTAACACCTCGGTAATTTAGTACTTCGGCTTGTGATATGCGGTACAATTATGATTTACTACCCTTCGATGAGGGTTTTGATTGAAATTCCGAGTCCATGCATTTTTGCATATACGCATTGCATTAGGGTGCTTGGTACGCGAGTCGTGTTTGATTCAAGATTATGATTGAGTGTTTGAACTCAAGTTGTCGTGGTGATTGTCCTATAATTGCTAAGTGTGAATGTTTTGGAATTGTGTGTAAGTGTGATTGATTGCAAAACCATTTTGGAACTCAAGTTGTCGTGGTAAATGTGCTATAACTGCTAAGTGTGAATATTTTGGAATTGTGAGTAAGTGTGATTGATTGCAAAACCATTTCGAAACTCAAGTTGTGGTGGTGATTGCGTTATAATTGCAAAGTGTGATTGTTTGGATTTGTGTGTAAGTGTTGATTGATTTCGAAACCCTTTAAAAAGGTGAACTTTGATGTTTTTCTCCTGCTGTCTGATGTGTATTTGAATACAGAAGGTTGTATTCGAATACAAACATGTTGTTTTGCTACTGACTTACTGTGTAGTCAATTACAGACATGTTGTTTTGCTACTGACTTACTGTGTAGTCGAATACAGAAGGCTGTATTCAAATACAAACATGTTGTTTATGTTGCTGACTTATGAAATAGCCTTGTATTCGAATATAGAAATGCTGTATTCGAATACAATAGTACAATTTTGTTAAAAACATCATTTTTTAACCTTGTTTATGCATGTTTGGCATATGGAAACCCTTTTAAGGTGCATGCTAAGTTGAAAGGTTATTTTGTGCATTTAAAAACTTAAATGTTATGTGTTAATTGTTAATTTTGGTTGGTGACCCTTTACAACTATTGTGGAAATCTGGGCTTTGCCCTCAGATGAGAACCAGGACCATCCGACCGGTTAGTACTATGTGGATGGGAATGTAGTTGGACACACCTGACTGGAGCTGTGTCAGGAGGATCTTGTGGGGCGCATGAAGATCATCTAGGATGTACAGTTTTTTTGTAGAATGATCATAGTAGGTTTACGTATAGGGACTAGATGTCTTTCTTTTTGGGGTTGTGTTTATTTTAATTTGGAAGATTGTACCTATACCAATATTGTCAGCTTGACATTTTATTTTGATGGGTTCCATGTAACACTTTTGATATGATGTGGGGAGTTAAAATTCTCAAGGCAGTGCTTTTGTACAGGCGTCTGCCGAGAATACCCCAGGGGTATGAGCTATGCTTGATAGGTCTCATAGCCCCGATGTAGTTTGATGTTTGAATACATTGGATTTTTATTTCAAAAACTATTCCGCTGCTTGTAAATATTTGTTGACTTTGTCGTTATGTTACGACTTAAATATTTATCCAAAAGCATTTCCTTCTTTATTTCTTTGGTTTTATGAATTTGTTTTGAAAAAAAAATACACTCGCGATGTTAAAAATCAGGGTGTTATAATTCTCATCGTCAATTTTTGCCTATGGATCACGTATTTAAAAGAAATAAGGATGCATTTTACAAGAATGAAATAGAAAAGTCTCATCCTCCACAATGGTTAACTGGGGAAGATGTGAGGGAAGAAGTTTGTTATCTCCCTAAAATAACCAAGGTTAATCCGTGTATATTTGATGATCTAATAGCATCATAAACCATGCTCTCAAATCTATTAAAATGATTGTTATGTCTCTCTTGTGCATTTTCCTTTTGATTTCTACATGCAACTCTAGATCGCTCTCTCGATGAGATCTCCAATACCAATAGTTACGTTTAAACCCTTTCCTTAAAATATGAACCATAACCACTTCAAAGTATAAGAAATCAATGCTTTTGCAAATGACACAAATTCATTTAACCCTTTTAGAAATGCATCAGTATACCCCATTTCAACTAGGATTTAGCCTATTATGCATCCAACTACGACATTGGTGGATATCCATATTTGTAATATCATTAAGCAAAGGCTATACATTATCATTAACAATTTTAAAAATTAAACATCTACCAAGAAGAAAAATAAAATAAACTATTTAAGTAATTAACCATCATATTTCCTAAGCACATGTATACACTTGTACTTTCATAGATAGTATGTTGTTTAACATATTGTTCAAGAATTATAGAATGATTCATTGCAGAATGCCTATACATAATGAAGTTAGAAATTAACAACATGAAGTTACAGAGGTAAACAGATTGAGTAGGAAGCCAAAAATTGAAATTAAATAAATGAACAAAGAACTTATATCAGAGGTAAACAACTAGACTTTAAAGTAGAGATAAACCGCAACATTAACAGCAGGAATTAACAATAGAATTGGACTAAAACGAAAAAATTGTCTAAAGTGCTGAGTAGTAGGAAATTCCTCTATACAGATTAAGAAATCCTGCAGGCCAGTTTGAATTTTTCCTTTACTGGGTAACACTTGAAATGTACACAATAGCACAATGACTAAACCCTTCCACCAAGTAGCAAACACTATAGCCTTAAAATTGATGAACTTTGCAAGTGGCTTTATTGGTTGAAGTCTCTCATGAGTAAAATTATAGAACTGCACAAGATAGTAAAGTGCCCACATTTGGCTGAAATTCAACACCACTACTATATATTGATATCTACAAAATGATTTATAGTTAACAAAGTTGAAGCTGTGTTTGCCTTAATAGTCAGTACTATTAAAGTGTTAAATTAATAGAATGGAAAAATATATGGTTAAAACAAATGGGATATATATCAATTAATGGTGCAAGACACTATGATTCTGGTTTAAGATTGTGGTCGCGGTTGTGATTATGACACAAATCTCTATACTACTAACAAATGTGGACCATGTGGTTGCTATTGTGGTTGAGATGGTGTTGCATATAACTCTAAAGTTTTTATATTGCAGCAATAGTTGTAATTGTAGACCATAATTTACAACCATGGTTATGATAAATCAGGTCTTCGAATATAGTTTTGCAAAAGAATCTATTGATAAATTAAGACCATTCTTAAAACGAAAAAGAGGATAATAACCTTGCAAAGAGAGGAAAAGTTGATAAATTGGAGTGTTATTAAGAATAATAAACTTGCAAAAAGAGGATTTTTAGCTTATCAACACTAATTTTGTTTTTGGTTATCAATAAGTTCAAAGGGCCTTTACGAATAACTCAATAAAACCATTATCAAGTGAACATAAATTTCCAAAGAACTTACCGCCACACTAGAAAAGATAATGAAAATGTGACTCAATTGGGGCAAGCTCCTTAAAGATGGATCAGAAATAAAAGAAAACTAAGAGAGCTAACCTCAATGCTCAGTTACCTCAACATGCTAAAATGTTAAACAAAACATTGTTGTATCTAGAAGAAAAACAAAACAACGATGCATTAAGATGATAAAATCATAAAAGAAAAAAAAATAGGAAAAAAAAATAAAATCTAGGTAGGAATCATATTTTTAGACAGACATAAAGTGTTCAAGTTGTAGTTCACATTGTTATTTCAATACAATAAAGGTGTGCTTCCCACTATGGTCTACAGTAGTGCACTACATGTGAAGAAAAAAAAAATAACTAGCCATATTGATATTGTTAGGATTTAACAATTTTTGTGATGATATGTTGGAATCCGTAATATTAGGACTTAAAATCATATTTAAAAAAATTCAATACAAAATACTAATCTATTATATAAAAGACTCTCATGACTTTGTACTACATTGAACAGTTTTACATATGAAATGTATTACATAAATGTTGATAATTTGCTATTTTGTCTAGAAATTTCATAATAACTAGCAAGACAGAAACATCGCAAATGTAACACATATATTAATAAAATATCAAAGCGTAGCACAAATGGTAAATGTCATAATTAATTACATCATAATTATAACAAACTGAAATAGTTTTGTGACGATAAACCAAAATATCCAAATATAAAATACATCTGGGCTATGAGACCTATCAGGCATCGTTCATACCCCTGGAGTATTCTCGACAGACACCTGTACAAGTACTGCTCCAAGAAATACTAATCCCCCCATGGCCACATCAAAAAAATGGAACATGGACCCACCAAAATAGAAGTCATCGGACCGTATAAGTATAGTTACAGTCATCCCAAAATGAAACAAGTACAACCACCTAAAGAAAGACATCAAGTCCCTATACAACAAAACTAATTTGATCATACTCTAGGAACTACAATAGCATGGGTGACCTCCACACACTCCTCAAGTCCCGTCTAACGCGATATCCATCTTCGAGGTAACCTCCTCCTCATCATCATCCATAGACGGATCGGTATCTTCAGAAGTTAGATCCACCCACAAGATAAGTGGCGCTGGAATCTCAAAACAATTCAATAATTTAGTGATGGTCGGTAAGTGATCATTCACCGGAAGAGGCAGCTCTGACTCGGCCCGCCTAGATGGCCTTGCAATCTGTAAAACCCCGATTTTCAAAGCAAGGGTGTATTTTTTTATTCAAAACAAATTCATAAAACACAGAAATAAATAAAGAAATACCTTTGGATAAATATTTAAGTCATTAAAATTTACAAGCAGTGGAAAAGTTATTCGAAATATGAATCCAAAGCATTTACACATCAAGAAGCGGTACATGGAATCCATCTTAAATAACATGTCATGCTGACAATATTAGTACATGTACAGTCTTTCAATTTAAAATAAAAGCAACCCAAAAGAAAGACATTTGTTCCCTCCATGTCAACCTAATCTGATCATTCTATAAACAAAAAAACTATACGCCCTGAGTGATCTCCACGCGCCCCGTAAGATCCTCATAACATAGCTCCAGTCAGGCATTGCCATCCACAGGGTACGAACCTGTAGGATTGCCCTGGTTCTCATCTAAGGGCAAAGCCCAGATTTCCACAATAGTTGTAAAGGGTCACCAACCGAAATTAACAATTAACACATTACATTCAAGTTTTTAAATGCACAAAATAACCTTTTAACTTAGCATGCACCTTAAAAGGGTTTCCATATGCCAAACATGCATAAACAAGGTTGAAAAATGATGTTTTTAACAAAACAGCACTGTTGTATTCGAATACAACATCTCTGTATTCGAATACAAGGATATTTCAGCATTCAACAACAAAAACAGCATGTCTGTATTCGAATACAACAGTCTGTATTCGACTACACAGTAAGTCAGTGGCAAAAACAGCATGTCTGTATTCGAATACAGCTTGCTGTATTCGAATACACATCAGACAACAGTAGAAAAACAACAAATTTCAGCATGTTTAAGCTTTTCAAAGGGTTTTGAAATCCATCAACACTTACACACAAATCCAAACAATCACACTTAACAATTATAGCGCAATCACCACAACTTCTTGAGTTTCGAAATAGTTTTGCAATCAATCACACTTACACATAACTCCAAAATAAAACACTTAGCTATTATAACACAATTACCAAGACAACTTAAGTTTTGAAATAGTTTTACAATCAATCACACTTACACACAATATCGACACATAACACTTAGCAATTTCAACACAATCATAAACTTGAATCAAACGCAACTCGTGTGCCAAGCACCCTAATGCAATGCGTATATGCAAAAATGCATGGACTCGGAATTCCAAACCAAAACCCTCCTCGAAGGGCCGTAAATCATAATTGTACCGCCTATCGCAGGCCGAAGTACCAATTACTGAGGTGCCACCTATCACGGGTCTGCACGATTTACTAAAAAGCGTAACCCATAAACATATTGCCTATCAGAGGCCCGTACCGCTTACGAAGGTGCCACCTATCACGGGTCTGCACGGTTTACTAAAAAGAACGTAAATTGTAAATGTACCGCCTATCACAGGCCAAAGTACTATTTACCAAGGTGCCACCAATCACGGGTCTGCACAATTTACAAAAAACCGTAAATCGTAAATGTACCGCCTATCACGGGCCAAAGTACTATTTACCAAGGTGCCACCTATCACGGGTCTGCACAATTTACAAAAATCGTAAATCATAAATGTATCGCCTATCACATGGCAAAATACTATTTATCAAGGTGCCACCTATCACGGGTCTGCACGATTTTCAAAAAGCATGAAAATGCATGAGCATATACTGACTCCATCCACGACAATCGTTAAGAAAATGCAGATATTAAAAGATTCCCCATTTTTAATACTCATTTAACTTAAACGATCTTCACAACAAACATTAAGTAAACAAGACATTAAGAGATTCCCCATTCTTAATACTCATTTAACTTAAACGATTTACACGACAAACATTAAGTAAACAAGACATTAAGAGATTCCCCATTCTTAATACTCATTTAACTTAAACGATTTTCACAACAAACATTAAGTAAAAAAGACATTAAGAGATTCCCCATTCTTAATACTCATTTAACTTAAACGATTTTCACAACAAACATTAAGTAAACAAGACATTAAGAGATTCCCCATTCTTATTACTAATTTAACTTAAACGATTTTCACAACAAACATTAAGTAAACAAGACATTAAGAGATTCCCCATTCTTAATACTCATTTAACTTAAAAACGATTTTTACAACAAACATTAAGTAAACAAGACATTAAGAGATTCCCCATTCTTAATACTCATTTAACTTAAACGATTTTCACAACAAACATTAAGTAAACAGAAATATTAAGAGATTCCCCATTCTTAATACTCTTTTACCTTAAACGATTTTCAAAACAAACATTAAGTAAACAGAAATATTAAGAGATTCCCCATTCTTAATACTCTTTTAACTTAAACGATTTTCAAAACAAACATTAAGTAAACAGAGATATTAAAAGATTCCCCATTTTTAATACTCGTTTAACTCTAATGGTTTTCAATTTCCACACAAAATAAACTCAAACATTTTGTCAAATCCAATCCACAATTCACACCAAATCACATCAATTCATTCTTTTGACAAAATCCAAACAAACACATCTCAAATTTCATAAGTATTAATTAAGAACACGTCAAATACGACAAGCACAAATCAACATAACCCACCACTCAAACACAACAAGTTTCATTTACTCAAAATCATACATAAATGAGTTTAAATTCATTTTCCACGAAACATTCATCAACATAACCAAAACCTAACTCTAAGATTTTACCCATAAAGCCTTAGATTCATTTTCCCCAAATCAACACTTCAACCCCAACAAATTCTTTTCCGCACAACCACAGATAAGTCCCTAAATGCAAACTAGAAGTTTGGAAGGAGCCCTTACCTTAACGTTAGCTTTAACGAGCGATTACGGTAACACGAGTAATTCTAGTAAAATCTCTGCTCGCAACGTCATGTCCAAAGTTGGTTCCCTAGTACCGTAGCGTGGTAGTGAGCAACTTTCCCTTCTATCTCTTTGCGAAACGAAGCTTAGATCTAGATGAAACGGGGAGGTTTGTGTTTGACGGTTTTGAAATCCCTAATACCGTTTTTCTTCGTTTTCGAAACAACGAGAAAGTATGAAGCTGAGAAATCCTTGCTTTCTTACCCCCTAATCCTTGGGTTTCTATTCATGAAGTCAAAGAAAGAAAAGAAATCGAAAGGTAGAAGGAGGAGGAAGGGGAAGGGTTCACGAGATTGGAGGGAGCGTGCCTTTTCTTCCTTTGTTTCTGTTTTTCATCCCTTTCTTCCATTCTAACATATATATATATATATATATATATATACAATAATTAAACCTAAACAAATAAATATCTAAATATCTAGATATTTTAGATATTTATGAAAATCATCACTTCTCAAACCATTTTGATAAAAATATCTACTCTCGTCACAACTCATTTGACAAATATAATTTTCAGCAACCCGAGATATTTTAACAAAATTGTCCGGTATTATATTCATCGTAACCTAAATAAATTATTCTTCGACAAATAATTTTAACCCAATTTCTAAAAATATATTTTCGGCCTTTAACTCACAAAATACCGAAAACTGGGCTAAAAGCCTAAGCAATTTAACACAAAATACCCTAAAATTGTATAATTTAGGATTTAAAATTAAGGGTCTTACACAATCTCTCGCTCAACCAACATCGACCCCTTATCATTTCCGTCAGTCCTTGGTCCAACCACTGTATCCTCAGCTCCCACGGTGGCCTCCACCTCAACTCTAACTAAGGAATCTTTCCCATCTACCCAAGCTACACTCATCCCAAGCACCAATTCGGAAGGTATTGGATAATTTATCTTCTCGCGATTGAGTTCCACAAGACCACAAGATATATTGCCCCAACTTTCCTACTAGTCTTCACTACCCAGCCCATATAAGTAGCCCTGCTTGAGATGGAGTCGTATGCCCAAGCAGTCGAAGAATCTCGGTCACGAAGTCTAACGATGTTTCCATCGTCAAGGTAACAGTCGGTGGAACGAACTAGGGCATCACGTGAGGGAAAAGCCCAATTTCCACAATAATTGTAAAGGGTCACCAACCGAAATTAACAAGTAACACTTAGAAAAATTCTTATATTTTCAAATGCTAAAATGACTCTTTCGTCTTAGCATACTCCTCGAAAGAGTTTTTGTAAGTCCAAAAATGCATAAACAATGTTTGAAAAATGAAGTTTTGACACACTGCACTGTCGTAGCTGAATACAACAGAGAAAATGCTGATTTTCAATTCTAAAATGGCTCTGAATAAATGAATCAATTAACATTTCAAACATTAATATTATCAATTATGAACACATAATTAACATTTAAAATTAAGGGTCTTACAAGTAAGAATTCAAAGAGCCAGTGAGTTCAACATGAGAATATTTGAATAGTTCTTCATTGTGTGTTTACATTCTTGGTGTCTTAGATTTTGACCATAAGTGATAAAACAATAACTTTTGCATTAGGTTATAAATTTACACTAAGTTTTTCATGAAACTTGCTTTAGATCAAAAACATTTAAATATAAATCACTTCATTATAAATCAATTTTAATCAAATCCATAACACAAAACCATGTTCGTCACAACTGCATTTATCAAATGTTCGTCCAATCATACTAAGCCAACCAACCCCATCCTTAATATAAATGAATTATTTTGAACTATTTTTTTTTTGGTAAGGGAAGAAAATAATAGATTTTCAACAAACCTTCGGATGAAAATTTCAAAACCTGAAAAAGTGTTGGAAAAAATATCAATAAGAAGATAAATTGATTACTGTTCAGTTACCTCAACACACCAATATCCTCAAGATACATATATGAAACACTGCATTATTAACTATAAAATTTGCCATGATTTTAATAAAAGAGGTTGCAAAACAAACTGTTTTAAACTCTTTCTATAAAAAAAAAAAAAAAATACAAATCCCCAAAATATAAGAATCCTCACTAGAGTAATTCCTTGTATGGTAACAAAGTATGTTATACCAGACTTGTTCTCAGTAAGCTAAGCTATTACTAAAGCTATTATGTATGTAGTTCAAGTTCTAAACAATTTATAAATTGCCAGAGTATAAATGTATCCTTGGCCTGTATTGTAAAAATAGTTGATTTATTCAATCATACAACAATATAATTGTTTTGAATTCTCTAAACCTTCTAGGATAACCGAACGAAAGAAGAAAAAAAAAGAAATATGTTTTGCCAAAAATATAGTAGACCCAATGTCGCTTAGGCTAGACTTACTATCATTAAAAATACACATCTATCATCACAATAAGTTTGAAAGTTTTCTTCAAGTTTAATTCAACACATGACCATATCATCTTAGATATCCAAATCAAGGAGAATAACCATAACTTAGGACTATATATCTTTACTAAACTTTATTATCCAACATGAATTAGAGAAATAAAATTTAAGGAATCTTCAAAAGCACATTTGATTAAAGGGATTCACAGAAATATCGAAATTCATTTCGACGTATGTCAAATGTGAGTTTAGTAAAAATTAGTGTTTGGTTATTGTATGATAAAATTAGTTTTTCTTTCAGACTTTTCTTTGGCCATAAGTGATAAAAAAAATTAATTTTTGCTTTATGTTATAAATTCACACTAAGTTTTATATTAAACTTTCTTTAAGCCAAAAATATTTAAACTTAAATCACTTCACTTTATATCAATTTTAAAAAAATCCATAGGACAAAATCAAATTCATCAAACTACATTTATCAAATACTCAACCAAGCACACTAAGCCAACCGACCCCCTCCTCAATATAAATTAATTCCTTCAAAATACTATTTTTTTGTATGGGAAGAAAATAATAGAGTTTCAACACACCTTTGGATGAAAATGTCAAAATCTAAAAAGTGTTGGATAGTCCTAGTTTAAAACCCTGGAAAAAAAATCAAAAAATTGGAAAATAAATTCCTTACCTTACGGTTCACAATAGCCTATGAGACGACAAACAATAAGGGCTTCACATTGCAGTTGCAGTTTAACGGTTTAAGAGAACCGGTTGGTTTCATCGTTGTGGAAGAAATCTGAACCAGTTAGGGTTAGCAATAGAGGATGGTTTCGTGATGAAATGGAAATGAAAGGGGATTAGCAACAGAGGATGGTTTCTTGATGAATGGCGGTGAGAGGATGGTTAACAACAGATGAATTTTGAACTAGTTGGTTTCGCGATTGTGAAACGTGATGAAAGAAAGCTTATCGTGTGTTGGTAAGAAAACTAAATTATGTAATTAAAAAATAAGTACCGAATGAAATTTTGGTCGCCAAAATTTAGTTTTATGGTTCAAAATTTCAGTCTCTATTTCGGTTTGAAAAGTAAATTTAGCAATCGATTTAGTGACGAAATAACAAATAGTTTCAAGGTTCAAAATTTCACTCTCTATTTCGGTCGCTAGTGTGAAATGCAAAATTTCTATTAGTGATTGTAAGACCCATAATTTTAAAGTGTACTTTAGGTATTTTAGTGTATTTTTGGTATTGAACTCGGAGGCTTTTAAGCCAAAGTTATTAATATTTTGGAGTTTATATGACCAAAAAGATATTTTGATGCTCGATTAGAATTACTCGTCAATAAATAAATTAAATTAACTGCGGTGAATCCTTTACGAAGAATTTAATGTGTTATGGGTAAACTGGTAAATTTAATAAATATCTAGATTTGGAGATATTTGTTAAAAGTAGTTAATATATGTATGTATATATATATATATATAGAAAAGGAAGGGAAGGAATTGGAAAGAAAAGAAAAAGAAAGGAAAGAAAAAGGAAGAAAAGAAAAGCAAAGGAAAGAAAACAGCTTCATCTTCTTCCTCTGCCTCGCGTGACCCTTATTCTCCCTCCCTCCATTTTCATTTTCTTTGCTTCCTTTAAGCTCAAGAATAGAAACCCAAGGCAGGGTGGGTGATAGGACAAAGAGTTCTCAACTTCACTCTTCCTCTTTGATTCGAAAACGAAGAAAAACAGTGTTAGGGATTCCGAAACCGTCAAACACAAACCTTTCCGTTTCATCTAGATCTAAGCCTCTTTTCAAGAAGTGATAGAAGGGAAGGTTTCTCACCTCCGTGCTACGGTGCTAGTGGACCAACTTTGGAAGCAACATTGCGAACGAAGATTTTACCAGACTTACTCACGGTACTGTAATCGCACGGGAAAGCTAACGTGAAGGTAAGGGCTCCTTCCAAACTTTTAGTTTGCATTTAGGGACTTATCTGTGGTTGTGTGGAAAAGGATTTTGTTAGGGTTAAAGTGTTGATTTGGGGCAAAATGAATCTAAGGTTTTATAGGTAAAATCTTAGAGTTAGGTTTTGGTTATATTGATGAATGTTTCATGGAAAATGAATTTACCTCATGTATGTATCATTTTGAATAAATGAAATTTATTGTGTTGATTTGTGTCGTCGTATTCGACGTGTTCATAATTGATAATTATAGAATTTTGAGATGTGTTTTGTGTGGTTTGTGTGGAAAAATGATTTGATGTGTTTTGGTGTGAATTATGGATTGAATGTGAAAGTATGTTTGAGTTTGTTTTGTGTGGAATTTGAAAACCATTAAGTTAAACGAGAATTAAGAATGGGGAATCTCTTAATGTCTTGTTTACTTAATGTGTGTTTGTGAAAATCGTTTAAGTTAACTGGGCATTAAGAAAGGGGAATCTCTTAATGTCTTGGTTACTTAATGTTGTTTTGAAAATCGTTTAAGTTAACTGGGCGTTAAGAATGGGGAATCTCTTAATGTCTTGGTTACTTAATGTTGTTTTGAAAATCGTTTAAGTTGAATGAGAATTAAGAATGGGGAATCTCTTAATGTCTTGTTTACTTAATGTTTGTTTTTGAAAATCGTTTCAGTTAAATGAGTATTAAGAATGGGGAATCTCTTAATGTCTTGTTTGCTTAATGTTTGGTGGGAGAATCGGTTAAGTAAATGAGTATAAAAAATGGGGAATCTTTTAATATCTGCATTTACTTAACGATCGTTGTGGATGGAGTCAGTATACGCTCATGCATTTTCATGTCTTTTTGTAAATCGTGCAGACCCGTGATAGGTGGCACCTTGATAAATAGTACTTTGGCCTGTGATAGGAGGTACATTTATTGTTTACGTTTTTGTAAATTGTGCAGACCCGTGATAGGTGGCACCTTGGTAAATAGTACTTTGGCCCGTGATAGGCGGTACATTTACGATTTACGGTTTTTTGTAAATTGTGCAGACCCGTGATAGGTGGCACCTTGGTAAAGAGTACGTTGGCATGTGATAGGCGGTACATTTACAATTTACGTTCTTTTTAGTAAACCGTGCAGACCCGTGATAGGTGGCACCTTGGTAAACGATACGGGCCTGTGATAGGCAATACGTTTATGGTTTACGCTTTTTAGTAAATCGTGCAGACCCGTGATAGGTGGCACCTCGGTAATTGGTACTTTGGCCTGCGATAGGCGGTACAATTATTATTTACGGCCCTTCGAGGATGGTTTTGGTTTGGAATTCCGAATCTATGCATTTTGGCATATATGCATTGCATTAGGGTGCTTGGCACACGAGTCGTGGTTGATTCAAATTTATGATTGTGTTGATTTTGCTAAGTGTTATGTTTTGAAATTATGTATAAGTGGGTTTGATTCAAGTTTATGTTTGAGTGTTTGAACTTGAGATGTCATTGTGATCGTGTGATTTTACTAAGAGTTATGTTTTGTATTGTGTGTGAATGGGATGGAGTGTAAAACTATTTTGAAACCCGATTTGTCGTGGTAATCGCTGATGTAGCTAAATATCACTAGAAGGGGGGTTGAATAGGGATTTTACTGTTTAAAAATAATTTCTAAGTGTTTTGAAAACGATCCTCTCGCTGAGGATGGCTAGCTCGAGGATGAGATTTTTCAACTAGATAGATCTAAGTTGAGCAAAGGAGTAGAAGTAAAATAAGAGAGACACACACACAATTTTATACTGGTTCACCCAAAAATGGCTACGTCCAGTCCTCACACCCTTGTGAGATTTCACTAATTCTCAAACAGATTGATCCTCAACCTGAGGATGATTACAACTCGTGTATTCTTTAGCTTCACCAAGCTTACAATCAATTTCTGAATATTTCCAAGTGCAACTCACTGGGAAATTACAAAGTGATATGAAAGTGATTGATACTTAGTACTTTCTCTAAAGATTTACAAAGATATAGTGTAGGATCAAAGAAAGTAAGAAGTGAGGGTGTTTTGCTATTGATTAGCTTTAAGATGCTTGATTTTTTTATGCAAGTGTGTTGTGTATCTTCCATTGGAGAGCTTGTATGCATTTTATAGAGATCCAAGTCCTTGATGACCGTTGGACCTTATTTCAAACAATCCAAGTCTTTCATCATATTTACGGAATTGCCATTATAGCCATCCTCACTTTTCTTGTAACTTGATCTTGACAAGTCCTTGTCAATTCTCTTTTTCCAGCAATGCACAGCTGTTATTTGACCATGTGAGCTGTATTTTTCGAAGACTTTAAGGTCTTGTGATGTTCATATCATAAGCCAAGTCTTTTATGACCATTGGAAAAACCATTTGAGAAATGCCAAGGTTTTTCTTCATAATTAAGAAAATGTCATTCAACTCATTTGAAATATGCATTCCATGTTCAAGTGCGAGGTAGTTGTTTTCTTGGCACTTGGGGACACGTGATGTCCTTTTCTTTTTTCTTGTTTTGAGGTTTGAATATTATGTGGAGTCAATTTCCTTCTCTTTCTTCAATGCCTTGATAAAGCTTTACATGTGAGCTTTTTCTCTTTCCTCCATTTAATGCCTTCAACCAACATGTGATGTCCTATTCTCTTCCTTCCTTCAAGACTATGGGAAGGCTTCACGTGAATGCTTCGTGCCTTGCCTTAAGACATGTGATCCATTTTTTTAGGGCATGTTTCTTGTTACCTTTTTGTATATTTGAATTTAAATCCTTTTGTATCACATAAAGGTGCATGTAGCCTTTTGCCTAATAAGCCTAAGATGTGATATGTTGTTTTCATAAAGTGTTGGGATGCTTTTCAAAATGTTGACTTTAGGCACATGCTACTATCATCATTCACCGTGCCTTTCTTTTTCATTCTTGCAACTTTTCTTCAAAAGCCTTTCTTTAAAATAATAGTATTTTGTCTTTATTGAATGAATCAAACAATTCATTCTTTAATACCATTCAGCCCTTGTTGAATGAATTCAAATAATTCATTTTATAATACTATTGGGCCCTTGTTTAATGGATTCAAAACCGTGAGAATATAAAACTGCAGTTTCCTCAGCTTGTGAGGCCATCCTCGGCCTTTCCATACTTAGCATTTAACTTAGAATTTGCTTCTTATTCCTTAATGAATAATAACCTGTTTTCTTATGTAAATACACTCAAGAGCACAGATTAGTCTTTAAAACACAATCATAATCTTTTCATTAATTTTGTTATCATTAAAACCAAGTTAGAGAGATTTTGTCTCAACAATCTCCCCCTTTTTGATGATGACAAAATTCTTTTTAGATTATGATTTTTGTATTATGCAAGAGTGAAATAATTAAACTCCCCCTCAATCATACAAGTGATAATTTTGAAAATTTTCCCTTTTTAACATTCAAGTGAAAGCAATTTTTTGAAATTCTTCAATATTGAGGTAAATAGAGCATTCATAAACACCTGGAATTAATTCTAGCAACTTCAGCCATAACAATTATAACAATTCAGCCATAACATAATAATCATAACAACATATAAACCATCATAACAACATATAATCCATAACCATCATAACAACAGTAAGCAAAAACAAATGAGTTTAAATATGTTATCATAAGACAAAATATAATCCATAATCTTACTCCCCCTGAATTAAGTCAACATCAAAAAGCATAAAATAGATTAAAACAGAGTCATTCAGCGGAAGATGATGAAGAGGTAGACATGGGGGCAAAAGGGAAGTGGGCTGGTAGCTTAGGCGGTTGATCATGGGCAGCAGCTGATGAACCCAAATGTTTGGTTACCCATTCCAGAACGAGTCCAAATTGATTAAGGGTTTTTTGAACGTGAGAAAAGTTATCCAACAGTTTCTTTTGATCTTACCTAATCGTTTTGAGCAGCTTTAAAACCTTTTTCTTTTCTGCCGATTTCATGCTGATGGTAGGATCACAGGCCTTTTTGGATTTTGATTTTTTAACCTTATCCTTGGAGAAATTTGCAACATTTGGTGACACATAAGATTTTGATTTTTTGGGGAAATCTGGACCAGAATTAGATAAACCAATATTTGGAGAGATAGGGGAAGAGTTCAAACTTACTTGAGATGGAACAATGGATGCCTTTTTATGCATGTTCCTATGAGGACTTTTGGAAGAGTGATGATCGTATGAGACGTTTAGATCAAAGAATAAATCCTCACCATCACCATTCTGAGCTGGAGGAGTAGCCGTATGGGTTGATGAATCTTTACTGACTTGTGGAGAATTTGGAAGTGTTGAGCCAGCAAAGTTAAAAGAGGGGGTGCGTGAATGAGATAGTGGCGAGGCAGACTTTTGTTTCTTTGAGGCAGTTTGTTCTTTCTTTGAGATGGGGTTCGGTTCAGGCTTAGTAATACGCATTTGTTTAATGTTTTTCGAAGAAAAGAAATTATTGCACTGAATACTCTCTTCATCATCCAGGGGTACTTTAAAGAACTTAAAGATTTTGGTCAAGATCATTCCATAAGGAGTTGATCGACCCACAATGACAGCATTCAACATATAGCTAAAAATAATATTTCCCAGATGAAGAGGTGTTCCAGATAACAAATGATGAAGGATCAGAATGTCAAGTTCTGTTACCTTTTCATAACTCCCAGCCCGAGGTGTGATCGAGTGAACACAGATGTTGTGATAGATCCGACACATAGAAGGAAGGTTGGAAGCTATAAGAGGTTTCTTAGGATCTATCAAAATGTTTTGAAGGACAGAATTGCGAGTGACCATATACTGCATATACCACGTTTCAACAAAGCAGTGGGCTCCAACATCTTGTATATTGAGGATTTTGCACAGAGAAGAAGGGTTTATGTCCAATTGTACTCCCTTGAGTACAAAACTAAATCCAGTGCTACCTTTACATCCATTGCACGCAGCATAGAAGGCCTTTACAAGCCTTGGGTATTGCGGTTCATTAACTCTAAAGAAAGAGGTCCAGCCAAATTTATCAAAAAATTTTATAACATCAAAGCCACCATTTTTCAAGTTGATTAGGTCAATATGCTTTCCATGAACCACAGATTTGTGAATCCATTTGGAGGTGTAGTTTAACTCCGAGTCTGTGGATTCAAAAAGAGAAACAGGAGGTGGTTTGGATGGCCGAGATTTCTTTGAAGTCCTTTTAGGAGATTTAGTTTTCGGCCCTTTGGAAGAGGAAGGCTTGGAGGAAGATTTAGGATTTGGTTTAGTAGAGGGGTTTCCTTTTGAACTTTCCAAGTCAATGACATGCTCAGTAGGGTCCTGAGGAATTTCTTTGTTTGAATGAACAGCCCCAGATTGAATTCTGGAGGACCTTCTGGTGGAAGTAGTGGGTTTTGAGGACTTCTTTGGTGTTTTGGAAGAAGGTTGAGGCGGATTAGAAGATGCCCTAGGAGGGGATACAGATTTTTGCTTAACTTCATCCCCAGCAGATTTAGAACTGGAATAGTTTTCAGAATCTGTTTCAGGATCAAAAGGGCGCATTTTTTGTTTGGCACAGGTTTTGATTCGAGCCATTATTGTTGATAGAACTTACCCAGAGGAAGAGGAAATTCGTGAAGGAAGAGAGAAAGAAACCTGAGTAATGTTAGAAAGAGAAACGTATGGAGGAGAGAGAAGAGAATTAAATTCGGAGAGAGAAAAATAAAAGAAAAATTTAATGAGACGGAGAGAGAAGAAAGTTTGAATTAAAAAAAATAATAATCAGGAGAGAGAGAATTAATTTTAATGAGAGAAGTTATTGGAAACGTGAAAGGAAAGAAAAAAGTGATTGATTGATGGAGAGAGAACGGGAAAGGAAGGCAGAGACGTGAGAGAGATTGAAGGAGAGCCGTTGGATGAAGTGATGATGGACTGCTTTGAATGCAGTCTGCGCAATTAAGGGAGATGGGAAGTGTTCATCACGTGCCAGCCATTTGACCAATGGGGAAACGGAAGCATGCGCATAGCCTTTGATTGATTTAACAAGAGAAGGTTTTCACATAAAAGGCCTAAGCTCCCCTATTTAATTTTTTACTCTATTTTCGGGATCTGATTGGCAAAGATTTTAACACATATAATTAAAATAATAAAAGCCAAATAATAACAAAAACAGCACAAATATATTATTTAAATAATTTTTTGAAAATTTATGATGGAGAGTTCTTCTAAGATAAACTTAAACCGATCCTCTTGGAGAGGTTTGGTAAAAATATCTGCTAATTGATTTTCAGTGTCAATAAAAATCAATTCTAAATCCCCTTTTTGCACATGATCTCTTATAAAATGATGTTTAATTTCAATGTGCTTAGATCTTGAATGTTGAATGGGATTTTTTGAAAGATTTATTGCACTTGTATTATCACAGAGGATAGGAATTTTTGTGTACATTAATGAGTAATCCTCAAGTTGATTTTTGATCCATAGTAGTTGTGGGCAACATTGAGCGGCTGATACATACTCTGCTTTAGTGGTTGAAAGAGCAATGGTACTTTTCTTTTTGCATGACCAACTTATTAGTGATTTACCAAGAAATTGGCAAGCCCCACTTGTGCTTTTTCTTTCAACTTTGTCTCCCGCGTAGTCCGCATCACAATAGGCTTTAAGATCAAGATCGGAGCACTTTTTGTACCATATTCCCAGATTTGTAGTGCCAACAAGATATCTAAAAATCCTTTTTACAGCTGTGAGATGAGATTCTTTAGGAGAGGATTGGAATCTTGCACAAAGACCGACTGCAAAGACTATGTCCGGTCTACTGGCTGTTAGATACAGCAAGGATCCAATCATCCCTCTGTATTCCTTTTCAGAAATTGGAGTTCCTTCATCATCTTTGTGAAGTGTGGAGGATGGGTGCATAGGAGTTCCCATACTCTTGGCTGAACTCATGTTGTATTTTTTGAGCAAATCCTTGGTGTATTTTTCTTGTGATATAAAAATACCATCCTCACGTTGTTTGATTTGTAAACCAAGGAAGAATTTCAATTCCCCCATCATACTCATCTCAAACTCACTTTGCACGAGATTTGAGAAATCTTTACACATCTTTTCATTTGTGGAACCAAATATAATGTCATCCACATATATTTGAACAATCAATAAATCTTTTTCAAGAGTCTTTTTGAAGAGAGTTGTATCAATTTGACCCCTAATGAATCCATTTTCTTTTAGAAAAGAGTTCAATCTTTCATACCAAGCTCGAGGAGCTTGCTTTAGGCCGTAAAGAGCTTTTGATAGTTTGAAAACATGATTCGGCCTCTTTATGTCTTCAAAACCGGGAGGTTGACGCACATACACTTCTTCATTTAAGAACCCATTCAAAAAGGCACTTTTGACGCCCATTTGAAATAGTTTTATACCTTTATGAGTAGCATAAGCTAAGAGGATTCTTATGGCCTCAAGTCTTGCCATGGGTGCGAACGTCTCATCATAATCAATTCCTTCTTGTTGATTATACCCTTGAGCCACTAGTCTTGCTTTATTTCTAATGACTTCCCCATCCTCATTTAATTTGTTTCTAAATATCCATTTAGTCCCAATAATAGATTTTTCTAGAGGATGTGATACAAGATTCCATACCTTGTTTCTTTCAAATTGTGAGAGTTCTTCCATCATAGCTTCAACCCAAGATTTGTCACCAATAGCTTGATCAATCGTTTTGGGTTCAACTTGTGATATCATGGCCATGTTGATTGTGCTTTCCCTTAGAGAATTTCTGGTTCTAACACCATCTTCAGTATTCCCAATGATTAGATCTGGAGGATGATGTGTGACTGTTTTCCATCCTCTTGCAAGTTGCTGAGAGGTTGGGTCAGACTCATCCTCTTCGCGAGGACCGGGTACTTGAGATGTTGATTGTTCATCTTCTTCATTTTTATCCAACTTCTCTAAACACAAGTCATCAAACTCATCAAAAATAACATGCATGGATTCCTCCACAGTTTGAGTCCTAAGATTATATATTCTATAACCTTTTGACGTTGTGGAGTATCCTAGAAAAATTCCTTTATCAGATTTTGGATCAAACTTTCCCAAATTTTCTTTGTTATTTAGAATGTAGCAATAACACTCAAATATGTGAAAATAGGAAATATTTGGCTTTCTCCCCTTCCATAATTCATATGGAGTTTTGTTTAAAATTTTTCTAATGGATGTGCGATTAGAAACATAACAAGCAGTGTTGATGGCTTCGGCCCAAAAATATTTTTCAATGTTGGCTTCATTTAAAATAGTTCTAGCCATTTCTTGTAAAGTTCTATTTTTCCTTTCAACAACCCCATTTTGTTGGGGAGTTCTTGGACAAGAAAAGTTGTGTGAAATACCATTTTCTTCACAAAGATTTTTAAAGGATTCATTTTCAAATTCTCCTCCATGGTCACTTCTTACCGAAACAATTTTTTATCCTTTTTCATTTTGAATCTTTTTGCAAAAATGGTGGAATGCCTCAAAGGCTTCATCTTTATGTTTTAAAAATAGAACCCAAGTAAAACGAGAAAAGTCATCAACAATCACAAAACCATATCTTTTTCCACTAAGACTTGGAGTTTTGATAGGACCAAAAAGATCAATGTGAATAAGTTCAAGAGGATGATTTGTTGAAACAAAGTTTTTAGAATGAAAACTACTTTTAACTTGTTTTCCTTTTACACAAGCTTCACAAACTTTGTCTTTTTCAAAATTAATTTTTGGAAGACCTTTTACCAATTCCAAATTTGCTAATTTAGAAATAGTGTTTAAGCTTGTGTGACCCGCTCGTTTGTGCCAAATCCATTTATCTTTTTCAATAGATACAAAACAAGATTCAGTGGGTAAATCATCAAGATAAAGTTCATATAAATTCTTTTTTCTTAAACCGGAAAAGAAAACTCTACCCGAGGATGAGTGTTTAACCTCACATAGAGTAGGCTTAAAAATAACTTCAAAACCACTATCACATAATTGACTAATGCTTAGCAAGTTATGTTTTAAGCCATCCACATATTGAACATTTTCAATTTTTGCAGAATTATTCTTACCAATAATACCTGTTCCTTTTATTTGAGCTTTATCATTATTACCAAATGTGACTGATCCTCCATCCTTTATTTCTAATGACATGAAGCAATGCTTATCTCCCGTCATATGCCTTGAGCAACCACTGTCCAAGTACCAAGGCTTTCTTTTGCTGATTAGAGGATGAACCTGTTTTAGAGTTTAAAAGAGACTTAGGTACCCATATAGCTTTGGGTCCTTGTTGGTTAGTTTTTCCTCTTTTGAGGACATTTCTTTTATGATAGCAAATAGAATCATGGTGCCCATGTTTACCACAGAATGAACAAGCTGACTTTACATTGTTAGCTTTCTTCTTAGCATGACAAATTTTGGAGGTATGCCCAAGTTTTTTGCAAAACGTGCATTTCGGCCTATCCTCATATTTTTTTGGCAAGAAAAAATTTCCATATAATTTTTGTTTTTGAGAGCTTTTAAAACCAATACCAGCCTTGTCAAATATTCCAGATTGAGACCCCATTATCTTTTGAAATGTTTATGTAGATTTGACAAAGTTGGAAATATCATTTTTTAGTTCCCTAACCTCGGTTTTCAAAATTTCCTTTTCTGCATCCTCGTCAGGAGGATGAGTTTCAACTATTTTCATGTTTAAAAATTTTTGTTTCTCAGAATTTTGAAATTGAGATTGCTGCAAATCTTGAATGATTTTAACATATTCATCATTCTTTTTCTTAAGCTCCTCATTGTGTCTCTTTATCTCAACAAGTTGGTTTTTTTGAAATATACATGTTTGAGATAAAGTGTTTGAGTCATTTAAGAGGCTATCAAATTCAATTTCTAATTCTTCCCAATTAGGACATGGATTAGTAATACTTACCTTCTCAGTTTCTGATTTTGTCATGAGACATAGGTTGGCCTCTTCTTCCTTTTCTTGCTCCGAGGATGATTCGTCACTATCATCCCAAGTAATCATCATGGATTTGTTTTTGTATGGAAATTTTCTAGAGTTCCTTTTGTTGAGAGGACACTCAGTTTTGTAGTGTCCCATCTTATTGCATCCATAACAAGTTATTTGACTTTTGTCAACTTTTTCTTTTTGAGGGGATCTTCTATTCTGTCCTCTTCTGTTTATCATCCTCTGTAGTCTTCTAGAAAGCATAGCGAGTTCATCCTCAAACTCAGACAGAGGGCACTCTATGTTTTCCTTTGTTATGCCATCTTCATTCTTCTTGGAAGATGAACTTTCTGTTTGGCTGGTTTTTAGAGCGACCATTCTTCCCTTTTTGTTTGGTTTGTCCGCCAACAACAATGGTTCATGAGCTCTTAGAGTTCCAACCAAATCTTCTAATTTCATGTTGGTCAAATCTCTTGCTTCTGTAATGGCAGTTACCAATGGCCTCCATTCTTTTGGTAAACTTCTTAGGATTTTTCTTATCCTTTCTTGAACGGAGTATACCTTTCCAAGAGATCTCAGGTTGTTTAATATGATTGTTAACCTTGAGAACATTTCATCAATAGTTTCCTCCTCCTTCATTTCGAATAGTTCGAAATCTCTTACTCCCATATCTATCCTTGCTTCTTTTACGTGACTTGATCCTTCATGATGGATCCTTAGAGTATCCCAAAGCTCCTTAGCATTTTTGCACTCTTCAACTCTATCATATTCTTCCCTGCTCAAAGCACACGTTAGAAATAAATGAGCTTTAGAGTTTAGGAGTACCTTTGCATTTTCATCCGCCGTCCATTGTGCTTGAGGTTTCTCATCGGAGGTTGCATCCGTGTTGTTGGTTCTAATGACATGATCTCCATTTTCCACCACAGACCACATGTTGTTGTCTTGTGATATGAGAAATAGCTTCATCTTGCCTTTCCAATGATAGTAATCTGTACCATCAAAGTAGGGAGGTCGGCTGGATGATCCTCCTTCGGGAATATACTTAGCTTTTGACATTTTTCTTTTTGGATCTTTTTCTCTTACACTGTTAGGTGTATTTTTTAGAGAACCTTGCTCTGATGCCAATTGATGTAGCTAAATATCACTAGAAGGGGGTTGAATAGGGATTTTACTATTTAAAAATAATTTCTAAGTTTTTTGAAAACGATCCTCTCGCTGAGGATGGCTAGCTCGAGGATGAGATTTTTCAACTAGATAGATCTAAGTTGAGCAAATGAGTAGAAGTAAAATAAGAGAGACACACACACAATTTTATACTGGTTCACCCAAAGATGGCTACGTCCAGTCCTCACACCCTTGTGAGATTTCACTAATTCTCAAACAGATCGATCCTCAACCTGAGGATGATTACAACTCGTGTATTCTTTAGCTTCACCAAGCTTACAATCAATTTCTGAATATTTCCAAGTGCAACTCACTGGGAAATTACAAAGTGATATGAAAGTGATTGATACTTAATACTTTCTCTAAAGATTTACAAAGATATAGTGTAGGATCAAAGAAAGTAAGAAGTGAGGGTGTTTTGCTCTTGATTAGCCTTAAGATGCTTGATCTTTTTATGCAAGTGTGTTGTGTATCTTCCATTGGAGAGCTTGTATGCATTTTATAGAGATCCAAGCCCTTGATGACCGTTGGACCTTATTTCAAACAGTCCAAGTCTTTCATCATATTTACGGAATTGCCATTATAGCCATCCTCACTTTTCTTGTAACTTGATCATGACAAGTCCTTGTCAATTCTCTTTTTCCAGCAATGCAGAGCTGTTATTTGACCATGTGAGCTATATTTTTCGAAGACTTTAAGGTCTTGTGATGTTCATTTCATAAGCCAAGTCTTTTATGACCGTTGGAAAAACCATTTGAGAAATGCCAAGGTTTTTCTTCATAATTACGAAAATACCATTCAGCTCATTTGAAATATGCATTCCATGTTCAAGTACGAGGTAGTTGTTTTCTTGGCACTTGGGAACACGTGATGTCCTTTTCTTTTTCCTTGTTTTAAGGTTTGAATATTGTGTGGAGTCAATTTCCTTCTCTTTCTTCAATGCCTTGATAAAGCTTCACATGTGAGCTTTTTCTCTTTCCTCCATTTAATGCCTTCAACCAACATGTGATGTCCTATTCTCTTCCTTCCTTCAAGACTATGGGAAGGCTTCACGTGAATGCTTCTTGCCTTGCCTTAAGACATGTGATCCATTTTTTTAGGGCATGTTTCTTGTTACCTTTTTGTATATTTGAATTTAAATCCTTTTGTATCACATAGAGGTGCATGTAGCCTTTTGCCTAATAAGCCTAAGATGTGATATGTTGTTTTCATAAAGTGTTGGGATGCTTTTCAAAATGTTGACTTTAGGCACATGCTACTATCATCATTCACCGTGCCTTTCTTTTTCATTCTTGCAACTTTTCTTCAAAAGCCTTTCTTTAAAATAATAGTATTTTGCCTTTATTGAATGAATCAAACAATTCATTCTTTAATACCATTCAGCCCTTGTTGAATGAATTCAAATAATTCATTTTATAATACTATTGGGCCCTTGTTTAATGGATTCAAACCCGTGAGAATACAAAACTGCAGTTTCCTCAGCTCGTGAGGCCATCCTCGGCCTTTCCATACTTAGCATTTAACTT
Organism: Cicer pinnatifidum; assembly: GCA_037974775.1. Taxonomy (NCBI): domain Eukaryota; kingdom Viridiplantae; phylum Streptophyta; class Magnoliopsida; order Fabales; family Fabaceae; genus Cicer; species Cicer pinnatifidum. Next base: position 33,237,269 of record JBBPBR010000008.1, read on the forward strand.
AGAATTTGCTTCTTATTCCTTAATGAATAATAACCTGTTTTGTTATGTAAATACACTCAAGAGCACAGATTAGTATTTAAAACACAATCATAATCTTTTCATTAATTTTGTTATCATTAAAACCAAGTTAGAGAGATTTTGTCTCAACAATCGCGTTGGAATTGCTAAGTGTTAAGATTTGGTATTATGTAGGAATGTGATTGAGTTAGTTTATGTATTTTTGGAAGAATAAGCAGGGAAATCGATTTCCCCAATCGATTGGATGAGTTACAGGGACTTCTCTAAATTTATCAAATCGATTTGTCAATCGATTGATATGTCTCCTGTTTTCTTGAACTTTGAAAATGCAATGAAGCAATCGATTGGCTAAATCGATTTGCCCATCCAGGAACTCAGCCATTTTTCACGAAATCGATTTGCCCAATCGATTGGCTTCAATACAGGGGCTCAGTCTTTCACGAAATCGATTTGCCCAATCGATTGATGTAAGTTCAGAGTTCAGTTTTCACTAAAAACTCTCAGGAAATTGATTGGCCCAATCGATTGGCTTTAACACAGGGGCTCAGTTATTCAGTAAATCAATTTCCCTAATCGATTGATGTAAGTTCAGAGTTCAGTTTTCACTAAAAACTTTCAAGAAATCGATTGGCCAAATCGATTGGCTCTGTTGAAATTCTTATTTTGAGTTAGATAATCGATTGCTCAATTGGTTCATCAACGAATTGGCCATTGTTTATTACTTGATTGATTTGAGACTTATTTTGATTTCATATTCATTTGGTAAGCATTGTATGAACTTTTAGCATATGGAAAAGTTATTTTGTGCATTTGAAACTTAAATGTTATGTGTTAACTGTTAATTTCGGTTGGTGACCTTTTACAACTATTGCGGAAATCTGGGCTTCGCCCTCAGATGAGAGCCAGGACAATCCTACCGGGTCGTACCCTACTGATGGGGATGTAGATGGGAGTGCCTGACTGGAGCTATGTTAGGAGGATCTCACGGGACGCGTGGAGATTTCTCAGGGCGTATAGTTTTTTTGTTGTGTATAGAATGATCAGATTAGGTTGACATTCAGGATACAGATGTCTTTCTTTTGGGTTGCTTTTATTTTAAATTGGAAGAATGTACATGTATTAATATTGACATCATGACATGCTTTGGATTTATATTTCGAAAAACTTTCCGCTGCTTGTAAATTATAAGGACTTAAATATGTATCCAAAGGCTTTTCCTTATGTATTTGCTATGTTTTATTTAATTTCTTTTGAAAAAAAAAATACACCCTCGCTTTGAAAATCGGGGTGTTACATTGTGGTATCAGAACATTGGTCTAGATTTCCTTGGGGTCTGTGGAACCTTTGGTTATAGATTGTAGGTCAACCTGTAGGTTAGGAGTTGTTATCTGATCATGCATCGGGTTAGGTGGTTTGAGTCGTCAGGTCCGCAATAATTACTATGTGCTGTTGTGGTCGGAAGTTATTTTTGGAATTGTTTGAATTATATTCTAATCAATATATTTTTAATAATATCAAATTAAATTTATTTTAAAATATATTTAGAATAATAATAATAACATACTTATCAATATACATTAGACTCGACTTAAAAACGATGATGCAATTAATTAGTACAAATTATGAGAAAACTAACATTATTTTAATAATATAATATTAAATTAAAAATATTTGAGATGATATTAACATGTAACTTGAATATTATATTATTTTGATATTGTTAATATGTGGTACTCAATTAGAAGGTTTTGGAGATGGTTACTTAGAAAACAATCTATTTTGGATAGTTAGTTTCAGTTAATTAGTTGCAACTACTTTTGTCTGTTGCTCATAAATTATAACCAAGTAGTATATAAGCCAAAGTAAGCAATGTAGATCAAGAAATAATGCAAGTTGCAGTTTTGCATAGAGTACAGAAGACCGACAACACAAAGTGTAGAAACATTGTAGTAATTTCATCTCATATTAGTGATAATTCGAAGTCAGATCCTGTCCCCCAAACATATGAGTTTAACTTTGAATTGGGTTAACAATTTTGTGTTTTCATTTTAGTATTGAAAGCTATAATTATGTTTTTGTTCTACTTGTTGACAAACTGAAAGCAAGAACGTTCTTGAGTGAAAACTGATCAATCTTTGTTTCACTGAAACCAATAACATTCTTGGGTGAAAATTGATCATTTTTCGTTTACTGAAATCAAGAACAATCTTGGGTGAAAAACTCATCAATCTCCGTTTTACTGAAATGAAGAAAATTCATGGGTGAATGACAGATCAATATTTATTTCTTTTACTTTGATCTTAATTGAAATTTAACAAAAACTGGTATCAAGAGCATTGACTATTCGATTAATAGAAATGATGACATCAACAAAGTATGTACTTGAAAATTTCAATGGGAAGAATGATTTTGGATTATGGCATGTCAAGATGAAAGCTTTGCAGGTTCATCAAGGTTTGATAGAAGCACTAGAAGGAGAGAAAGTCATGGCATCCACATTCAGAAAAAGAGAAAAAGGACATCATGAACAAGTCTCATAGTGCTCAAATCTTTAGTCTTGGAGACAAGGTTCTGAGGGAAGTGTCAAAGGAGACCTTTGCAGTAGGTATTTGACTCAAGTTAGAATCTTTATACATGAAAAATTCATTAGCAAATCATTTATACTTAAAACAAAAGATATATATACTTTCAAGATGCGATCTGGGAAGTCAATTGAAGTTCATATAAATGAGGATTAGGCCCTGCTGGAACCAAGTTGCTTTTACATTTAGAGTATGAAAGAAGATTCATGTTTTTGAGGAAAATCTAAAATAAGATTGGATTCAAATTTATAACTGAAGAAAATATAAAATAAGATTTGATTCAAAATTATACTTGATGAAAATCTAAAATAAGATTTGATTCAAATTTATAATTGAAGAAAATCATTGACCAAGTTGAAAAGAAAATATGGTCAAGCTTTGAGGAAGATTTGATCAAGTTTTGAAGAAGATTTAATTAAGATTTGAAGAAGATTTGATCAAGATTTATCTACAACAAAATATGAATATAATCAATTTGAAGAATTTACAAACGTATTCTGAACACAAATAAAACAAAATCAATACTGTTGATAAATTCATTACCAAGCTCTCTTGAAAATCTGTGCGATACACTCCTTTATGGTAGATATTATTTGTCATTACAATAAGTGCAAGTTGCACTAATCTCAAGAGAATTAGAAAGGAAGTCAGATAGGGAAGAAGAAAGCACTGGTGAGGGACTGTTTGTCAAGGACAAGGAAGGGAAGAAGAATAAAAAACAGAATAATAAGTTCAAGAGTAAAGAAAAGAAAAAGTCTAAAATGAAGTGTTTCATATGCAAGAAAGAAGGACATTTCAAGAAAGCATGCCCAAATTGAAAAGGAAAGAAATGATCAAATAGTGACGATGATTATAGAAATGCATCTATAGTCTCTGAAGGATATGAAAGTGTAGGAAATTATGGCCTCTATTTGTTAAAAAAATTATATAAAATGACTTCACTAATTTTACAATATTATTAACCAAGTTAACAATGACAGTTTACAAAATTTATTCAGGAACAAAGATTTACGAATATATGTATAATCAGTATAAGAGCACATATACAATGCTTATTCAAAAGATTCGAGTTACCATTAACAACGTAGCCTATGTGTCCTTGGAACCACTTCATAAATCTCATGCCATCATGATTCGTTTCAACCCTGCCTGACAATTCGTCATCTCAAAGATCTTTTCCACTTCTTGAATCCAATGATAAGCTTTTCCAAAGTTCTCATCACCGTTAAACTTTGGAGGATGGTAACAACGAAAACCTTCCAATCCCCTTGATGCAACAGCACATATCGCTCTTTCCTTCTTTTCCAAATCTCACAGAGTCTTTGCAATTGTATATGCAACAATAGAAACATCCATGTTATTCATAGCTTCAGCCATTTGATCATCCCCATTGACGGTCACTCTTGCAGCGTCATTCCTTCTTGAAGACATTATTTCCTCAAAACCAAGATCAAAAGAAATCTCAACACCCCTTAGAATAATTCCAAAAATAACTTCCAACTACACCAACACATAATAACTACCCCTGGTCTGACAACTCAGACAATTTACCTCGACGCATGATCAGATAACAACTCCTAACCTATAGGTTGACCTGCAATCTATAACCAACAGCTCCACAACCTCAAGGAAATCCAAACCAAAGCTCTAATACCATAATTGTAACAACCCGTTTTTTTAACAGCACAAGTGCATTTTTTTTTCCAAAACAAATTCATAAAAAACAAAGAAATAAACAAGGAAATACTTTTGGATAAATATTTAAGTCGTAACACAACGACAAAAGTCAACAGTATTTACAAGCAGCAGAATAGTTTTGAAATACAAATCCAAAGTATTTACACATCAAAATAAAAGTTTAGTTAGGGCTATGAGGCCTATCAGATATAGCTCATACCCCTGGGGTATTCTTGGTAGACATTGTACAAAAGCATTGTCCCAAGAAATTTAACTCCCCCATGTCACATCAAAAAGTAGTACATGGGCCCATCAAAATAAAATGTCAAGGTGACAATATTGGTATAGGTACAGTCTTCCAAATTAAAATAAATACAACCAAAAAGAAAGATATCTAGTCCATATACGTCCACCTAATCTGATCATACTACAAAAAAACTGTACAACCCGATGATCTCCACACTCCCCGCAAGATCCTCCTGACACAGCTCCAGTCAGGTGTGTCCAACTACCTTCCCATCTATTGGGTACTAACCGGTAGGATGGTCCTGGTTCTCATTTGAGGGCAAAGCCCAGATTTCCACAACAGTTGTAAAGGGTCACCAACCGAAATTAACAATTAACACATAGCATTTAAATTTCAAATGCATAAAATGGCCTTTCAACCTAGCGTGCACCTTGAAAGGGTTTCCATATGTTAAACATGCATAATCAATGTTGAAAAATTGAGTTTTAAACAAAACTACACTGTTGTATTCGAATACAACATCTCTGTATTCGAATACAAGGTTGTTTCATAAGTCAATAGCAAAAACAACATGTCTGTATTCGAATACAACATTTTGTATTCGACTACACATAAGTCAGTAGCTAAAATAGGATGTATGTATTCCAATAGTCCTTTTGTATTTGAATACACATTAGAAAACAACAGAAAACAACAAAATTTAGTTTTTAAAAGGGTTTCGAAATCAATCCACACTTACACACAAATCCAAACAATCACACTTAGTAATTATAGCACAATCACAATGACAACTTTATTTTCGGAAAGGTTTTGTAATCAATCACACTTACACACAAATCCAACACATTCACACTTAGCAATTATGGCACAACCACAACAACTACTTGAGTTAAAACTCAGAATCATAATCTTGAATCAAACATTACTCGTGTGCCAAGCACCCTAATGCAATGCGTATATGCCAAAATGCATGCACTCGGAATTCCAAACCAAAACCCTCCTCGAAGGGCCGTAAATCATAATTGTATCGTCAATCACAAGCCGAAGTACTAAATTACTTAGGTGCCACCTATGACAGGTCAGCACGATTTACTAAAAATGTAAATCGTAAATGTATCGCCTATCACAGGCCGAAGTACTATTTACCAAGGTGCCACCTATCACGGGTCAACATGATTTACCAAAATGTGTAGTCTATCGTGGACCTTACACGACGCGACAATCCCCGCAAGGATAAGATGAACCAATAAATCACATGGTATCATCTCGTGGCCTATCCGGTCACCAGTATCAACATGGGCCATCCGGTTGCCATGTACAATGAAATTCATGAGCATACTCTAACTCTATCCACGACAATCATTAAGGAAATGCAGATATTAAAATATTCCCCCTTTTTAATACTCATTTAACTCTAACGATTTGCACGACAATCATTAAGTAAATGCAGATATTAAAAGATTCCCTATTTTTAATACTCATTTAACACTAACGATTTTCAAATTCCACATAGAGCATACTCAAACATTTAATTTCTACCACACACATCAAATGTAATCCACAATTTACGTTAAATTCGACCAATTCAAAAACCACAAAATCCACACCAAGTTCAATCATCAATCACCACAAATTTCCACAAAACTCAAACATAACACATGCCAAACTAATTTTCACGTCAAATTTCCTTTCCTCAACAAAAGAAAAATGAATCAAATTCCTTTTCCATGAAAACACTCATCAATTTCACCAAAAACCCAACTCCAAACTTTCACCCATAAAAGCATAAAATTTATTTTCCTCAAATCTACACTTCAAACCCAATAAATTTATTTTCCACACAACCACAAATAAGCCCCTAAATGTAAACTAAATGTTTGGAAGGAGCCCTTACTTTAACGGTAGCTTTAACAAGCGATTACAGTATCACGATTAATTCCGATAAAATCTTTGCTCGCGACGTCGTTTCCAAAGTTCATTCACTAACACCGTAGCGTGAAGGTGAGCAACTTTCCCTTCTATCACTTCTTGAAACGAAGCTTAGATCTACTAGAAAAGTGAAGGTTTGTGTTTGATGGTTTTGAAAACACCAACACCGTTTTTCTCCGTTTTTAAACTCACAAAATACCAAAAATTGAGCTAAAAGCCTAAGAAATTCAATACAAAATACCCTAAAATTGTATAAATTAGGATTTGAAATTAAGGGTCTTACAAGGACAAATAATTATCATGAGATAGTAGTAATATTGTGTTTGATTTTCTTTATTTTTATATACTAATTATGATATTGT
>JBBPBR010000008.1:33244274-33362116 GCA_037974775.1 Cicer pinnatifidum
TATATATATATATATATATATATATATATATATATATATATATATATATAGTATGATTTAGTAATTAATATAAAGTGTTGATTTTATAATTATTTATTTTATAATTTTGAATATTCTCTAATGATGATAGTATTTTAATGTGAGTATTTAAAAAATATATATATATCATTAGGGTGATTATTTTGAATATGAGAGTTTTGATTATTAATATATTTTAGAATATTTATTACTTTATTTTATAACATATTAGTAATATTTAGTAATTAAATTATGTTTAAAAAATGTTATAACATTAGATTTAGTTATTATTGGTTTTATTCAAAATAAATAAAGGGACCAATGGGTTTGGCCCATGTGTGAACCCTAATTGTTAATAAAATAAAACAACCAAATAAAAAAAAGGGGAATTCGACGGGCAAGTGTAAAACCAAAGAGGAAACACAACAACAACCTATCGTTTGGCACCGGTGATCGATAACTGTTTTAGAACAGTTTCTCCGTTTTCGTCCATATTTAAGTATGTTGTTTTACTCATTTAACTAGTTAATTAAACACAATTTTCCAAATTTTTAACAACCCCAATTTCTCCCTAAAATACTTGATTTCTCTGTTTGTAGAATTTGTTGTTTTGCACCATTCTCCTTCACCGTAAGTCCGATCTGAGTGAAACCAACGCCAAAACGATAGTGTAAAAAAAGTGGCTATATTATCCACCGATTGGGCTTTTTGATTCATGGTAATTTTCCTTGACCGAATTTCGAATTTAGTTTTTAGAGTATCTTCTCATAATTTATTTTAACGTTTACTGATAAATCGTCGAGTTAGATCCATTAAATGAAAAAGAGTCAAAGAACAAAGATTGATTGCTCGTGGAATCGTATTCGCGTGTGAAAGCGTGGAAATAAGGTAAGGGTGAGAGAGCGTTTGAATTCATGAGTATAATATATTGTCAGATGAACGGAAAACCCTATTTCTCAACGATTCATCCAGGGCTCGCTACATACGGCAATAGCCCTTCTATTGTTGGGGGGTATGACCTCAGATTTTGTAGAAATTATGCAGAATAATGCCTATTCTAACAAAATGCAAAATAGTTTGCTAAATTCAAAGATTTATCAAACGCAAGATTAACCAAGGTCCCAATTATCAATCCTACAAGAATATTAACAATAACAAATATTGTGTAATAAAGAGTGCAACAGAAAAAATTAATGTTCAACAAATTAATTCATATACAAGCATGCCAAAATAACAATTCATGTAATGTTATTTAACACAGAATCTTATTATTGCATGCAATCAAGATCAATCAAATGAGCAATGCAGAAATAAAGGAGATAAGGGAAGGAAAATGTACACAGTAATTTTTATACTGGTTCAGCCGCCTGCAAGACGACCTACGTCCAGTCCTAAGATCATATCAGATCTTAGCCTTTTCCAATAGAATATCACAGAGTCAATTTACAGATGTTCCAGCTCCTCGCCTATCAATCTTAAAACACTCTTTATATTCTATTCTTATCTCCCTGAATCCCAGAGTTTATCCCCTATAAACTCTTCCAAGATTTCAGTCCAGTGTCTTCTTGATGATATCCCTCAACACAGAAGATCACTACCAGTTACAACTGGATTTCTCAATGTTATTTGATTACAGAATTTGTTTACAGAAAGTCTAAAACAGAAATATACAAAATTTCTTGAGCAAGCTTCTTCTCTAATTGTCTTTCTCTTTGCAATCTTTTTCAGTCTTTGTTGATCACGAAGAATGAATGTTCAAGTCTGAAAAAGCAATGTTCAATGTTATTTCAATGTGAGAAAGAGATATCAGAATGTTCTATCAATTGTGTTAGTTCTATGTATTGTTATATTGTGAGAAGAAGAGAATGAAAACAATATATATAGTTTCAGAAAAACCAACAGATGAATCGATTTGCCCAATCGATTCATTAACTTTATAAAGCAAGCTCAATCGATTTACACAATCGATTTCGCGAATCTTGTTTTTCTTGAATATTGAAACTACATAAACTAATCGATTTACCTAATCAATTATTTTAATGCATTCTTCAGAATTGAATAGCAGTTCATATGTGAATCGATTTGCATAATCAATTTGAGATGTTTTGTTCCAACAACGAGATCAAAACAATCGATTTACTTAGTGGATTCAAATATTTACATAATCGATTTGGCCATGTGCTAAGTCTTCTCTGTTACTAAAACTTTTGTACCAATCGATTTGGCCAATCAATTTCCCTAGTCACAGGGACTCAGTGATTTTCACCCAATCGATTTGCCTAATTGATTTGGCTAATTACAGAGAGTTAGCTTAATCACGTTAATCGATGTGCCTAATCGATTATCGGCATATGTCTGAAGAATAGTTTATCAGTTGGGTCATTCAATCGATTTACCAAATCGATTGATGCCAAACTTGTTACTAAAAAAAAAGTTAAATGGATTGTGTCAATCGATTGTGTTTGTCCCAGACCAAGTTCATTTTGAAACTTATTTTGTGCAATCGATTTGCCTAATCGATTAGTGAATAAATGACTTGGCTGTGTAATTTTCACAATCGATTATTTCAATCGATTTAATCAAACAGAAAAGTCTTGTGATTGGAACAATCGATTTGCCAAATCGATTAGCCTGTAAAACGGCATGCTACTGACTTGCACACTTGATTTTCAGTAAATGTTCAAATCGATTTGCCTAATCGATTTCCTAATCATAGATTTTACAATTTCAAACAACCCTATTACAAAATCGATCTATCTAATCGATTTTCTCAGTCAACTTTCCAACTTTTGTTGATTCCTTGAGCTCCAAGCTATTGTCTCAAGTTTGTAGGGTTGAGTTGTTGTTCCTGAAATTTTTCTCAGTTTAAAATGTTAGATTTATCACATGATGTATGTTTGTCAATAATATAAAAAATAGACTTATGTCTAACATCTATCACTTCTTGAAACGAAGCTTAGATCTAGAAGAAAAGTGAAGGTTTGTGTTTGGTGGTTTTGAAAACACCAACACCGTTTTTCTCCGTTTTTGAATCAAAGGAGAAGGATGAAGTTGAGAAATCCTTGTCTTCTAACCCACCAAGCCTTAGATTTCTTTTCTTGAACCAAACGAAAGAAAAAAGGAAGCAAACGAATAAGAAGGAAGAATAGGTTTCACGAGGCAGCAAGGAGAGGAACACACACACACACACACACACATATACATATATATATATATATTAATTAAAGCAAACCAATACCTAAATATCTACATATTTTAGATATTTCTAAAATCATCATTTCCACATCACCTCCCATCACTTCTCAAACCATTTTGATAAAATATCTACTCTCGTCGCAACTCAATTGACATATACAATTTACAGTAACTCGCGATATTTTTAACAAAGCTGTCCGACATTAAATTCTTTGTAACATAAATAAATTATTCTTCGACAAAAGATTCACTGTACTTAATCTAATTTATTTATCGAAGAATAATTTTAATCGGGGTATCAAAAGATATTTTTGGGTATTAAACTCACAAAATACCAAAAAATGGGCTAAAAGCCTATGAAATTCAACACAAAATACCCTAAAATTGTATAAATTAGGATTTGAAATTAAGGGTGTTACAAGGACTAATATAACATTCTTTTATGTGTTTGAATAATATTAAATGTGTACTTAATTATATTTTTTTAATTCTAAAGATATTTTATTTTAATTATTTATTTTACAAATAATTATCTTGAGATAGTGGTAATTTAGTGTTTGATTTTATTTATTTTTATATACTTATTATGATATTGTGATTATATATATATATATAGTATGATTTAGTAATTAATATAAAGTATTGAATTTATAATTGTTTATTTTATAATTTTGAATATTCTCTAATAATGATAGTATTTTAATGTGAGTAGTTAAAAAATATATATATATCATTAGGGTGATTATTTTGAATATGGGAGTTTTTATTATTAATATATTTTAGAAGATTAATTACTTTATTTTATAACATATTAGTAACATTAGTTTTAGTAATTATTGGTTTTATTCGAAAATAAATAAAGGGATCAATGGGTTTGACCCATGTGTGAATCCTAATTGTTAATAAAATAAAACAACCAAATAAAAAAAACGGGGGGGAATTCGACGGGCAAGTGTAAAACTAAAGAGGAAACACAACAACAACCTATCGTTTGGCACCAGCGAAAGATAACTGTTTTAGAAAAGTTTCTCCGTTTTTGTCCATATTTAAGTATGTTGTTGTACTCATTTAACTAGTCAATTAAACATAATTTTTCAAATTTGTAACAACCCCAATTTCTCTCTAAAATACTCAATTTCTCCATTTGTAGAATTCGTTATATTGCACCATTCTCCTTCACCGTAAGTCAGATTTGAGTGAAACCAACGCCAAAATGCCCGTGTGAAAAGTGACTATATTATCCACTGATTGGTTTTCTGATTCATGGTAATTTTCCTACCGAATTTCGAATTTAGTTTTTAGAGTATCTTCTCATAATTTATTTTGACGTTTACCCATAAATCGTCGAGTTAGATCCATTAAATGAAAAAGAATCAAATAACAAATATTGATTGCTCGTGGAATCGTATTCGCATGTGGAAGCGTTGAAATAAGATAAGGGTGAGACAACGTTTGAATTCATGAGTATAATATATTTTCATTTGAACAGAAAAACCGTATTTCCCAACTATTCATCTAGGGCTCGCTACATACGGCAATAGCCCTTTGATAGGTAAATTGATTAATGTGAAATATGAGAATTGTGAGACTAAAATGTGAAATAGAAATGTTTATAAGGTGTTGATTGATTTAATTTCCGATACTTGTGTGGTAGTTGATATTTGTCATTATTGTGATGTTGGATGTTGAATGAAATTATGTGTATATGTTTGATTAGACGAATTTATGTGATGTGATAATAAAATACGGATGCATGGTATGATATATGCTTACATGATGATAATGATGATTTTTGATTGATGATAGTGATGTTACAAAATTGTGATGAGTTTATATGATGATCATGATTATTTATGATTAACGATATTATAAAATTGTGATGAAAATATTGAAGTACCCCATACTAGATGAGATAGTGATGATTCGTAAAGACGATGCTCTTAATGGAGTAGTCTAATCTAACGGGGGGAGAAAATCAATATTTATAATTTGGGAAATGAAGATTATTTTGTCATCATATAGGTAGGGCCTGACAAGTTTAGTGATTTCGGGGAAGTACAACGGAATGAGCCTGATCGTGGCGGTCTGTTGTTGAGCCGTAAGGCTAGATTGTTAGACCTTGGAGGTATTCAGGTGGGGAATTCCTAGGTGACTTGGAGGTCGCACTCCAAATATTGGGAGCTACCATGCAACACACGTTTACCTCGAGTGTCACGTATATGTGTCTCGGGTTGAGTTGAGGGGATCTATGAGGGCAGGGCCAATTTGAATTGTCCATCCACTAAAATGGTGGCATAGTATCAAGCCTCCTAACCAAGTACTTCAGAGTTAGAATCGTCCACATTGTGTAAGTAGAGTATAAGCTCATGCATAGCATTGCATTTCCTTGTGATTGTTTTGCTGTGATTGATGTGTTTCAAAGCTATTAATAATTACTCTCAGATGATTTGATGCATATTATAATGAGATGATTATTTTACTTGAGTGACTTCAATATTATAATATGATACTATTTAAATTTATTGATATATCGTAATATGATTATGATACGGTCTATTATGATTGTTTGCGTGTTCTTCTTACTTATATTATACTACTAACATGATTTCAAAACTCACCTCCTTCGTTGTTTGTGTTTGACTGGTTTGGCCCTGCGTTTCCGAAATCGCAGTTATTACAGGTTAATGAGTCTTGAAGTTAAAGTTTGGGAGAATCCCGCTCTGTAGGTGATACAAGGAATAAGGGTTGTAATTTGTATTTTATTTATTTAATTTGAAACGACTTTTTGTATGAAAACCTTATAAGTACTAGTAAGTTTTTAGAATAAATCAAGTAATTATACTTAAATCAAGCTTATTAAGATTGCCCTATTTTATAGGAGTAAAGAAGTTTAAAGTGTTCCTTTTGATTTTTGAGAAACGTGATATCCTAAATTAGTTATTAAAGTTTTATTTCCTTGAAAACATATTTTATTTATCCGCTGCAAATTTTAAAGAAATATGATATAATTTATAATATATATTATTTTGGGGTTTAGAGTGTCACAATAAACCTAGTAAATTCCATAATAACCTAAAATCCTAATCAATCAAGATTTATGTACATATTGGACGAACTACATTGATTAAGAACAAAAATGGACTAAAATATTAACCCATTGAGACCTTTGAGCTTATTGGCCGAACTACATTTAATAACAACTAAAATGGACAAATAAAACATTGAAAATATAAAAATGACCTTAAACATTAATCCATTGAGACTTTTGATCATATTGGACGAACAAGATTGATATAGAAGCAAAATGGACAAGAATAAATCTAGTGAAGTCTAAAATTACCTAAAATATAAATCCATTGAGAGTGTTGCACTTATTGGACGAACTACATTGATTAAGAATCAAAATAGACTAGAATAACCCAAGACCAATATGACCTAAAATATTAATCCATTGAAACTTTTGAATTTATTGAAGGAACTGCATTATATAACAACTAAAATAGATTAAAAAAAACATAACAAATATCAAAAAGACCTAAAATACCAATCCATTGAGAAATTTGGAACTTAGTGGACGAACGTGATTTATTATGAATCTAAATGCTCTAGAATAAACCAAGTAAAGACCAAAATGAACAAAAAAAATAATTCATTATGAATTTTGCACTTATTGGACCAACTACATTGATTAAGAACCAAAACAGACATGAATAAACCTAGTAAATTCCATAATGACCTAAAATCTTAATCAATCGAGAATTGTACCCTTATTGGACGAACGACCTTGGTTAAGAACAAATATGGACCAAAATATTTATCTATTGAGACTTTTGCACTTATTGGATTAACTACATTGAATAACAACTAAAATGGACAAAGAAACCTATCAAATAGCAAAATGACCTAAAATATTAATCTATTGAGACTTGTAAATTAATTGGACGAATTAAATAGACTTAGAAGGAAAATGAATTAGAATAAACCTATTTGTGACAATAATGACCTAAAATATAAATCCATTGAAACTTTTGCACCTATTGGGTGAGCTACATTAATTAAGAACCAAAATGGACTAGAATAACCCAAGTATAGACAAATATCACCTAAAATATTAATCCATTCAGACTTTTTTCACTTTTTGAACCAACTACATTGATTAAGGACCAAAATGGATATGAATAAACCTAATAAACACCAAAATGAGCTAAAATATAGATCTATTAAGACTTTTTCACTTATTGGACGAACTACGTTGAAGAACAACTAAAATTGAAAAAAAAATTTACAAATACGAAAAAGACCACAAATAATAATCCATTGATAGTTTTGCATTTATTAGACTAACTACATTGATTAAGAACCAAAATGAACTATAATAAACTAAGAAAAGACACAGATAACCTAAAATATAAATCCATTGAAACTTTTGCAATTATTCAAGAAACTACATTATATTAAAACTAAAATAGACCCCAAAAAATTATAGCAAATACCATAGTGACCTCAAATATTAATCCATTGAGACATTTTGAACTTATTAGATGAACTTCATTTATTTAGAAGTAAAATGGACTAGAATAAACTAGGTAAAGATGAAAATGGCTTAAAGTATTAATCCATTTAGACTTTCGCACATATTGGACCAACTACATTGATAAAGAACCAAAATGAACAAAAATCTTAAAAAATGAGATTTATGCTCTTATTAGACAAACTACAATGATAAAGAACATAAATATATTAAAATATTAATCCATTGAGACTTTTTCACTTTTTGGACGAACTACATCAAAAAATAACTAAAATGGACAAATAAAACACATTCAAATAGCAAAATGACCTAAAATGTTAATCCATCGAGACTTTTGAGCATATTGGACGAACTAGATTGAAACACAAGCAAAATGGACTTGATTAAACCTAGTGGAGACCAAAATGACCTAAAATATAAATCCATTTAGACTTTTGCACTTGTTGGATGAACTACATTGATTAAGACCCAAATTGGACTAGAATAGCCCAAGTAAAGACCACGGTGACCTAAAATATTAATTCATTCAGACTTTCGCACTTATTGGACCAACTACATTGATTAAGAACCAAAATGTACATCAATAAATTTAGTAAACACAAAAATGAGCTAAAATATTAATCCATTATGACATTTTCCCTTATTGGACGAACTACATTGAATAACAACAAAAATGGAAAAGAATAGCTAATACCAAAACGACCTCAATTATTAACCCATTGAGAGTTTTGCATTTATTGGACGAACTTCATTGAATAAAAACCAAAATGGGCTAGAATAAACTAAGAAAAGCAGGAAAAAAAAGACCTATTATATTAATCAATTAAGACTTTTGAACTTGTTGGTTGAACTACATTGCATAACCACTAAAATAGACCCAAAAAAAAATCATAGCAGATACCAAAATGAAATCAAATATTAATCCATTAATAAATTTTGAATAAATTGGATGAACGTGATTTATTTAGAAGCAACATTCATTAGAATCAATCAAGTAAAGACTAAAATGACCAAAAATATTAATCCATTGAGACTTTTGCACTTATTGGTAGAACTACATTGAATAACAACTAAAATGAACAAAAAAAAACCAAGCAAACAGCAAAAAGACCTAAATTTTAATCCATTCAGACTTTTGAACATATTAAATGAACTATATTTATTTAGAAGCAAAATGGACTAGAATAAACCTAGTAAAGACCAAAACGACTTAAAATAATAATCCATTGAGTCTTTTTCACTTGTTGGACGAACTACATTGATCAAGAACCAAAATGGACTAGAATAACCTAAGTAAAGACTAAGATGACCTAAAATATTAATCAAGTCAGACTTTTGCACTTATGGGGCCAACTATATTGATTAAGAACCAAAATGGATATGTATAAACCAAGAAAATACCAAAGTAAGCTAAAATATTAATCCCTTAAGACTTTTTCACTTATTGGACGAACTACATTGAATAACTTTTAAAATGGACAAAAAAGTAGCAAATACCAAAATGACATCAAATAAAAATCCATTGAATGTTTTGCATTTATTGGGCGAACTATATTAAATAAGAACCAAAATTGACTAGAATAAACCAAGAAAAGACACAAATGACATAAAATATTAATCCATTTAGACTTTCGTACTTAATGGACCAACTACAGTGATTATGAACCAAAATGGACTACATTAAACCTAGTAAAATCCATAACAACCAAAAAAAAACATACTCAATCAAGATTTATGCACTTATTACACAAACTACGTTGATTAAGAACAAAAATTGACAAAAATATTAATTCATTGAGACTTTTGAACTTATAGGACGAACTACATTGATTAACAACTAAAATGGACAAATAACTCATTGTAAATAGAAAAATGACCTTAAATATTAATCAATTGAGACTTTTGATCTTATTGGACGAACTAGATTGATATAGAAGAAAAATGGAGAAGAATAAACCTAGTGAAGTCCAAAATGACCCAAAATAGAAATCCATTGAGACTTTTGCACTTGTTGAACGAACTACATTGATTAAGACCCAAAGTAAACTAGAATAACCCAAGTAAAGACCAAGATTACCTAAAATTTTAATCCATTTGAACGTTTGCAATTTTTGGACCAACTACATTGATTATGAATTAAAATGGATATGGATATACATAGTAAACACAAAAATTAGCTAAAATATTAATCAATTAAGACTATTTTACTTATTGGACGAGCCACATTGAATAACAACAATAATGAAAAAAAATAGCAAATACCAAAATGACCACAAACATTTTTCCATTGAGAGTTTTGCATATTTTGGACGAACTACATTGACTAAGAACTAAAATGGACTAGAATAAACCAAAAGACAAGGATGACCTAATATATAAATCCAATCGAAACCTTTGCCCTTATTAAAGGAACTACATTATATAACAACTAAAATAAACCCCAAAAAAAATATAATAAATACCAAAAGGACCTAAAATATTAATCCACTGAGACATTTTAAACTTATTGGACGAACGTAGTTTATTATGAAACAAAATGGAATAGAACAAACCAAGTTAAGACCAAAATGACCTAAAACATTAATCCATTTAGACTTTTGGCAATTATTGAACCAACTATATTGATTACAAACCAAAAGGCACATGAATAACCCTAGTAAACTCCACAATGACCTAAAATATTAATCAATCGATATTTATGCACTTATTGGACGAACTATATTGATTAAGAACAAATATGGACTAAAATATTCATCCACAGAGACTTTTTCACTAATTGG
Source organism: Cicer pinnatifidum (assembly GCA_037974775.1). Classification (NCBI taxonomy): domain Eukaryota; kingdom Viridiplantae; phylum Streptophyta; class Magnoliopsida; order Fabales; family Fabaceae; genus Cicer; species Cicer pinnatifidum. Next base: position 33,254,799 of record JBBPBR010000008.1, read on the forward strand.
ATAAACTACATTGAATAACATATAAAATGGACAAGAAAACCTAGATGACCAAAACTATTAATCTACTGAGGGTTTTAAACTGACTGGACAGACTAGATAGATTTAGAAGCAAAATGGGCTCGAATTAACCTAATCATGACCAAAATGACCTTAAATATAAATCCATTGAGACTTTTGCACTTGTTGGATGAACTACATTGATAAAGAACCAAAATGGACTAGAATAACCCAAGTATAGACCAACTATATTAAATAACAACTAAAATGGACAAAAACAAAATTAGCAAATACACATCAAATAATAATCCATTGAGAGTTTTGCCTTTATTGGAAGAACTACATTGATTAAGAACTAAAATGGACTTTTATAAACTAAGAAAACACACATATGACCTAAAATATTAATCCATTGAAACTTTTGCACTTATTTAAGAAATTACATTATATAAAAACTAAAATAGACCCCAAAATCACATAGCAAATACCAAAAAGACCTAAAATATTAATCCATTGAGACATTTTGAACTTATTAGATAAACTAGATTTATTTAGAAGTAAAATGGACTAGAATAAACCATGTAAAGACCAAAATGACCTTAAATATTTATCCAATTAGACTTTCACACTTATTGCACCAACTACTTTGATTAGTAGGCAAAATGGACATGAATAAATCTAGTAAATTCAATAATGACCTAAAATCTTAATAAATCAAGATTTATGCACTTATTGGACGAACTACATTGATTAAGAACAAAAAAGGACCAAAATATTAATCCATTGAGACTTCTGCACTTATTGGATAAATTATATTGAAAAACAACTTAAACGGACATATAAAACTCATAAAAATAGCAAATTGACCTAAAATATTAATCCGTTGAGACTTTTGCGCTTGTTGGATGGACTAGATTGATACAAAATCAAAATGAACTAGATTTAACCTAGTGAAGACCAAAATGACTTCATTAATATTTTTGCACTTGTTGGACGGACTACATTGATTAAGAACCTGTAACGCCCCAAATGTTTTATCAAAAAATTACTTAAAAATAATCATTTTCTTTTAGAACCTATAATTTTTTTCTTTCTTAGGAATAGTTCATCATGTAATAATTTGAAGATGCGTCAGAAAATGACTTGATATATTTTTTTTTTTTTTGTAAAAGAAAATAATGCAATTTACTAAAATAATATAAAAAAGATAGTAAAATCTTTCAATTCTAAATAATGTAAAAAGGAAATGATAAAAAAAACATACTAAACATAGAGATTTCATATTTGAAAACAACTAAATACACAATTAAATCAAATCATTAAATCAAATATTTAAGGCATATATTTAATGACAAAAATTTATGGAGGTTACACAATTAATGACACATAATAATATAAGTAATAAAATTCAATAATTAGAAAGAAAAAAAAAACAATTGACATGATTAATGGTATATAATAGGAATTTGAGTAATTAATAAAAATTCAAATTCAAGAAAGTTATACAATTAATGACACATAATAGAAAATTAAGTAAAATTCAATAATTAGAAAACCAAACAATTAACATAATTAATGGCACATAATAGAAATTTTAAGTAATTCTTAAAAATTCAAATTCGAGGTTACATAATTAATGACACCTAATAGAAATTTTAAGTAATTCTTAAAAATTCAAATTCAAGGTTACATAATTAATGACATATAATTAAAATTTAAGTAACTAATAAAATTCAATAATTAGAGAGTGGAACAAATAACACAAGCAACATCAGAATACATACAACATACACAGCGCACTCACCCCACCAAGGTTCGAGAATTAGTGCTCTAATACCACAATGTAACGCCTCAAATTTTTGATCAAAAAATTACTTAAAAATAATTCTTTTCTTTTAAAAACTATAATTTTTTTTTCTTAGGAATAGTTCATCATGTAATAATTTGAAGATGCCTCAGAAAATGACGTTGATATATATTTTTTTTTGTAAAAGAACGTAATGCGATTTACTAAAATAATATTTATTCATTTATTTGCAAAATTAATATTCCAATTGTTATATCGATATTCATTTATGCTCTAAAATAAAATAAATTATGTAAGTGAAATTCAAAAGAAGCAAGGTTGACTAAAATTAATGACATTCAATTATTTACTAGCAAATAAAATCTCATTTCCGTCTTTCTATTAAAAGTTAATAATGAAGAGTAAATAACTTTACAATTTACCACAACATTTTAGTAATACATTTTTTAAATAAAAGTCTTATTTTCCCACGTGCATGCACAAATCAAACATCCATTCATGCAATTCTTTGAGATCGTTAGTACCTAAATGTTGGTGTAAGGGGTTAGTTCATCCCACAGCAAAAATTAAACCAAATAATAAATTAACAACCATAAAATATGAATAAAAAAATTCCTTTTGTAAGAAAAGATCTAAAGAAATTGTTTCTTTAATAGCTCTCAAAGATGTATAAAAAATTATAAAATGTATCTAAATAAATCAAATAGCAACCATAGAACAATTAATTAAATCAAAATAAAAATAACAATAAAATGTATGCACGTTATGAATGCTCCTAAACATATATGATCCTAATATAACCAGTCACACAGGCGTCCACACAAAAGCCACCTATACCAATGGGAAAAAATTTAACCAGCCATACAGGCGTTCACAAAGATGCATATGATATGTCATGAAATGATAATGATGCTCGAAAGTACATGTCACCACTCACTTAAATAATCATACAAATCATCAGCCACTTAAGCAACCACAAGGATAACAATATTTAAAACACATATCACCAGTCACTTAGGCATCCACAAAGATAACAATATTTAAAACACAAATCACCAGCCACCTAGACAACCACAAAGATAATGATATTTAAAACACAAGTCATCAGCCACTTAGGCAACCACAAAGATAACAATATTTAAGACACAAATCACCAGCCACTTAGGCAACCACAACAATATTTAAAACACAAATCACCAGAAACTTAGGCAACCACAAGGACAAAATATTTTAGATTGAATTTTTTAATCACATAAGGCATGTAATTTATATTCTCATGGATGTTCATAGTTATAGATCAATAACTTCAACAGATCAAATATGCACGTTAACAAATATCTTAAAATCACCACTATCATTTTAATAATCCATAAGATTCAATTTGACTACGTCTTACTCATAACAATTAAATCTCATATTACCAAGAATACAATAACAACATAAATTTCATTCCTTTCACTATAAAGTTTTCAGCATTCTAAAAATGGACCATTCATTAATGCATTCAATAATCAATTTTATCATATTATTAAAATTAAAGAAATATAAAATTCTCATCAATGTCATCAAGACACATATAATGTTATAGAAGTCAAGTTTTAAAATTAAAATACTCAAAAGTCAACACTTAAAATCAAATACCTCATAATAAATATATTACTAACTACGTCATTATAAAAATTATAACTTTATAATTAAATACTCTAAAATACGTACGATATTTAATATTTTCACTACAAACATATTTATCAATGTATAATAATAAAATAGAACTCTATAATTCATTTCATCAAGATAGAGGTATTACTAAAAAAACAATCAAGCATTATAGTTAATTTCTTTACGACGAAAATAAAATCGACCTTTTTCTTTTAAGACATCCAGACATCATATCAATATTTTATGAATCGTTAATTTAATATATAGTCTAACTCTGCATGGGAAAAATCCCTTAGCTTGAATAACCCAAGTATAGACCAACTACATTGAATAACAGCTAAAATGGACCCAAAAAAAATTAGCAAATACCAAAATGACCTCAAATAATAATCCATTGGGAGTTTTGCATTATTGGACGAACTACATTGATAAGAACCAAAATGGACTATCATAAACTAATAAAACACACATATGACCTAAAATATTAATCCATTGAAACCTTTGCACTTATTGAAGAAATTACATTATATAAAAACTAAAATAGACTCCAAAATAACATAACAAATACCAAAATGACCTACAATATTAATCCATTGAGACATTTTGAACTTATTAGACGAACTAGATTTATTTAGAAGTAAAATGGACTAGAATAAACCAGGTAAAGACCAAAATGACCTTAAATATTAATCCATTTAGACTTTCACACTTATTAGACCAACTACATTGATTAAGAACCAAAATGCACGTGAATAAATCTAGTAAATTCAATTATTAAGACTTCTGCACTTATTGGATGAATTTCATTGAAAAACAACTTAAACGGACAAATAAAACACATACAAATAGCAAAATGACCTAAAATAATAATCTGTTGAGACTTTTGAGCTTGTTGGATGGACTAGATTGATACAAAATCAAAATAAACTTGATTAAACCTAGTGAAGACCAAAATGACTACATTAATACTTTTGCACTTGTTGGACGAACTACATTGATTAAGAACCAAAATGGACTAGAATAACCCAAGTAAAGACCATCATGACCAAAAATATTAATGTGTACAAACCTTTGCACTTATTGGACCAACCACATTGATTAAGAACCAAAATGGATATGAATAAACCTAGTAAAAACATAAATGAGCTAAAATATTAATCCATTAAGAATTTTTCACTTATTGGACTAACTACATTGAATAACAACTAAAATGAAAAAAAAATAGCAAATACCAAAATGACGTCAAATATTAATCCATTTAGAATTTTTTTATTATTTGAGGAACTATATTGATTAAGAACGAAAATAGACTAGAATAAACCAAGCAACAACGAAAATGACCTAATATATTAATCGATTGAGACTTTTTAACTTATTGGACGAACTACAATGCATAACAACTAAAATAGACCCGCAAGAAAATATAGCAAATACAAAAATGACATAGAATTTTAATCCATTGACAAATTTAGAATTAATTCGACAACAATGATTTATTTAGAAGCCATATTCATTAGAATAAACCAAGTAAAGACTAAAATGACCGAAAATATTAATCTATTTAGAGTTTTGCATTTACAGGACCAACTACATCGATTAGGAACCAAAATGGACATGAATAAACATAGTAGAGACCAAAATTTTCTAAATCATTATTCCATTGAGACTTTTTCACTAATTGGATGAACTACATTGATTAAGAACCAAAATAGATTAGAATAATGTTAGACATATGCTCGTTTTTTATATTATTGACAAACATACAGCTTGAAATAAATCTAACATCGTAAACTGAGAAAATTTCAGGGACAACAATTCAATCCTACAAACTTGAGACAATTGCTTCGAACTCAAGAAATCAACAAAAGCTTGAAGATCCATAAGCAAATCGATTAGTAAAATCGATTATGTAACAGGGTTGAATGATATTATGCAGTCTGGGATTAACCAATCGATTGGCAAAATCGATTTGCACATCTTCTGAAAAATCAAACAGGTTATCAATCGATTAGACAAATCGATTGGTACACTTATTAGAAAATAAATTGTGCAAGTCAGAGAGCCAGTTTGCCACAAATCGATTAGGCAAATCGATTGTTTAAATCACCAAGACTGAGCTGATTGTTTACATCGATTAGACGAATCGATTGGTACATTTACTGAAATTAAAATGTGCAAGTCAGTGGCATGCCTTGCAAGCTAATTGATTTGGCAAATCGACTAATTCAATCACTTCTTTATTTTGTTTGTCTATATCGATTGACACAATCGAGTGTAAATGTCCTAGAGCCAAACCAATGTTTAATCAATCGATTAAGCAAATCGATGTGCTAAAATAAGTTTCAAAATAACCTTGGTCTGGAACATACACAGTCGATTAGCACAATCGACTTATATACTTCTTTTGAAATAAATGTTGGCATCAATCAACTTGGTAAATCGATTGAATGAACCAACTGATGAAATGTGCTTCAGACTTAAAGTCCACAATCGATTAGGTAACTCAATTTATGCAAATCACTGTGTCCCTAGAACCAGTGAAATCGATTGACCAAATCGATTGGTACAAAAAGTTTTAGAAACAGAGATGACTGAAATGGTTGAATCGATTAAGTACATCGATTGTTTTGATCTCGTTGTTTGAACAAAACACTCCAAGTCGATTATGAACATCGATTCAAATATGTACATTCATCAAAGTCTGAAGAACTCTTTGAAAATAATCGATTAGCTAAATCGATTAGTCTATGCAGTTTCAAGATTCAAGAAAAACAAGATTCGCGAAATCGATTGGATCAATCGATTAGGGTGTTATATGACTTTAATGAATCGACTGGCCAAATCGATTCATGTGTTGTTTTTCCTGAAACTATATAAACTGCTTTCATCTCTCCTTCTCATAACTTGATATTATCACTTGGTAACAAAACTTCATAATATCAATAACAATCATATGCCACTAGCTCTTTCTCAACTGATATTACTTTGAACATCTTTTTCAGCCATCTACATTTGTGATCTATGAGGATTGAAAAAGACTGAATTGAGAAAGATTGCTTTGAGAAGAATGAAGATCAAGAACTTTGTGAAATTGATCTGTTTCAATTTCTGTAAGTCATTTTCTGTAACCAAATTTCTTTGAGAAAATCCAGTTGTTACTGGTGGTGTTCTTTGAGGTTGAGGGTTGTCAACAAGAAGACGCTTGACTGAATTCTTGGTCAAGTTTATGGGACTTAAACTTGGGAATTCAGGGAGGGAAAGATAGAACAGGTAGAATAGTTTAAGATTGGTGCGAGGCGCTGTGTATAATCTGTAAACTGACTCTAAGAAGTTCTATAGGAAAGGCTAAGATCCAGTTGGATCTTGGGACTGGATGTAAGTCGTCACGAGACGACTGAACCAATATAAAGATCTGCGTACAATCTTCTTTCCCTTATCTCGTTTAAATTTCTGCAACTATTACGTTTTTGATATTGATTGAATGCATGATAAAGATTCTATGTTAAGTGAATTTACATGATAGATTGTCTTTACATGATTGCATGAAAACCAACATCTTGAATAATAATTGTCTCTGATGCATTTCACCATATATACCATGATCCATATAGTTTGACATTCATTAGAATTGTTTATTAGGGACCTTGTTTAATCTTGTGTTTAATAAATTTAGAATTTGTTAAACTGTTGCGCATACTATTAGAATAGGCATTCTTCCGCATATTTTTCTATCAAACAGAGGTTACATATACCAACAATTGGCATCAAGAGCCTATTTTTGTTAGAGTAACTCTCATAAAAAATCATGACCTCTGATTTCCTAGGAGAGGGTGCATCATTAGCTAGGCCTCCTACCTTTAACGGGACCGCATATATGTACTGGAAACATAGGATGTTGATTTTCTTAGAGGCTGCTAGCATAGACCTTTTAGATGTTGTTTTAGAAGGACCTTTTGTGCCTAAAATTGCAGGAACCGATAATTCTTTCATTCATAAGCCCAGGGCAGACTGGTCTGAGGATGATAAGAAAAAGGTAGGGTACAATGCTAAGGCTAAGAATATTATTACTTATGCACTATCTGTTGATGAATTTTTCAGGGTGTCAAATTGCAAATATGCAAAAGAGATGTGGGACACATTGCAGCAAACGCATGAGGGAACCACTGATGTGAAAAGAGCTCGCGTAAACACCTTGATGCATGAATACAAATTGTTCAACATGAAGAAAGACGAATCAATAAATGACATGCAAACCAGATTTACACACATTGTCAACAATTTGAATGCATTAAGCAAGGAGATAGACAATGACCAACAAATCAGCAAAGTCATGCGATGCCTAACTAGAGAATGGCAACCAAAAATCACTGCCATTGCAGAATCAAAAGATCTTGGAAGCATGGCTATAGCTACACTGTTTGGTAAACTGCGGGAGCATGAAATGGAATTACACAGGCTCAATGAAGCTGAACAATCTGACAGAAATAGGAAAGGATTGTCATTAAAAGCTCAAACACATCAATCTAAATCTGAACATGAGACCAACTCAGATGAATCAAGCAGTGAGGATGATGAGGAACCTGAATTTGGGTTACTTGTCAAGAAATTTAAGAAATTTCTGAAAAAGAAAGGCAGTAAATTCAGAAAACAATCCAGCTCGAAGAACAATGACAGTAAAACAGTCACATGCTATGAATGTGGAAACCTGGTCATATAAAGGCTGATTGTTACAAGCTGCAGAACAAAAACAGAAATTCCAAAACTAAAGGCAAGTAACCAGCTTAGAAAAACAGAAAAGCATATATTGCATGGAATGACAATGAAGAATCCTCCACATCTTCCGAAACTGAAGAAGCAAATATGTGCCTCATGGCTAACACGGATTCTGAATCAGAAAGTGAGGTAAGTTCTCAATATAATCCTTCTTTTGATGAACTGCAAGATGCATTTAATGAACTGCATGTTGAATATGTTAAATCTGTTAAGCAGTTAGTTAGCACTAAGAAAATACTTGAACAACAATGTATGTTGCATGATCAAATGAAAACTGATTATAGGAAGATTGAGGACTTATGTGAACAGTTTAAAAAGGACTCACATGATAAATCTGCCAAATGCATTGAACTTGAGAATTTTGTTGCAATATTGATGTCTGATTTATTGAAATTCTCTAGTAGCAAGGATAAACTGAATGATATTCTTAGCAACCAGAGAAATGTCAATATAAAATCTGGACTTGGTTTTAACCAGAATATGCATGCAAATCAGGATAGGACTAAACATGGCATAGGATATGGTAATGTTAAACATCACAAGAAATTTGTTAAGTCTAGTCACATGCATAATGTCTTTGTCAAACCAAAACAGTATGCATCATCTGCTGTCACATGTCCTTTCTGTTGTAGAAAATGACATTTTGTTTACAATTGCAAATTTAAAAGACTTGCCAACAGAGGGTGTAAACAGATTTGGAAGGTCAAGACACCAAAGTTTCAAACTGACCCCTCAGGACTCAAATCATATTGGGTACCTAAAACAAAATTCTGATTTTATTGCAAGTATGCTTGAGATCCACGAAGCACCAATGGTACCTTGATAGTGGATGCTCAAAGCATATGACAGGGGACAAGTCAATGTTCCTGTCCCTAAGCCTAAAAGAAGGTGGATTTGTTAAATACGGTGATAACAATAAGGGTAAGATCTGTGGAATTGGTGACATTGGCAGCGAGTCAACTGCTGTTATCAAAAACGTTTTATACGTGGAAGGGCTAAAACACAACCTTCTAAGTATAAGTCAGCTGTGTGACAATGGCTTTCAAGTAAGCTTTTCACCAATTTCTTGCATAATTGAGAGTAAGCATGATAATAGTTTCAAACTGATTGGTGATAGAATTAACAATATTTACATACTTGACTTACATGTTGTGCCTGCTAATTCTGTTTGTTGCTTATTATCAAATGCTGATGAAACATGGTTATGGCATAAACGCAGTGCACACATTCATATTGATCATTTGAATAGACTAGTTAGCAAGCAGTTAGTCATAGGTCTTCCCAATAGAAAGTTTTCTAAGGATAGGTTGTGTGATTCTTGTGAGAAAAGTAAGCTTGTCAAGTCTACTTTTCCCCCAATAGATATGGTGAAAACCAATAGGGTTTTGCAACTTATCCACATGGATTTGTTTGGACCATCCCAAGTGAGAAGTTTTCGAGGTAACTTGTATGGTTTTGTGTTAATCGATGACTATTCTAGATTCACTTGGACTTACTTTTTGACTCATAAAAGTGAAGCCTTTTCTATTTTCAAAAAGTTTGCAAATTTGGTTCAATATGATACAAGTTAGAAAATTATGTCCATCAAAAGTGATCATGGAGGTGAATTCCAAAATGATTCTTTTGATACTTACTGTGAAGAGAATGGCATACATCACATGTTTTCAGCCCCTAGGACACCACAGCAAAATGGTGTAGTGGAGAGGAAGAATAGATCTTTAGAGGAGTTAGCTAGGACCATGCTGATTCTTTGGTTGGGTATTCGGATTCAAACTTTGCAGGATGCAAACGGGATAGGAAAAGTACCTCTGGTACGTGTCATTTGCTAGGTAATTCACTTGTATCTTGGTTCAGCAAGAAACAAACCAGTATTGCTTTGTCAACAACTGAAGCTGAGTACATTGCAGTTGGAAGTTGTTGTGCCCAGATCATGTGGATGAAACAACATCTGTTAGATTTTGGTGTGAACTTAGGAACTGTTCCCATCTTGTGCGACAACACAAGTGCGATCAGTATCACTAAGAACCCAGTTATGCATTCCCGGACCAAACATATCGAGATTCGGCATCATTTCATTCGAGATCAGTTTCAGTGTGGGAACATCAAGTTGGAGTACGTCAACACAACTGAACAGTTAGCAGACATCTTCACCAAAGCATTGCCAAAGGATAGCTTCCATCACATTAGGATGAAATTGGGCATAATAGATCCTAGTCAGATTTGAATTATGTGTCTAATCGATTGGGTAAATCGATTGTCCTGTGGATACACAGGAGAATGGCTTTATACAATCGATTGCCCTAGTCGACGTGACCCATAATATGTCTATTTTCTCAAGGTTTGCACTCGAAATCGATTTGGGAAATCGATTGGCCATCCCCATGAAGCTTTAGATGTTCTTACTCTCCCAGTTAAATCGATTTGGGAAATCGATTGTCTTAATTAAGTACGAAATTGTTATTTTAATGAATCGATTTGGATAATCGATGCTGAGACAAGGTAACTTCTGGACTGATATGAAAGATTTCTGAACAAGCTCAAAATCGATTTGGGAAATCGATTGTTAGAATTGGTTTGAGTTTTTCATTTAACGAATCGATGTGGGAAATCGATTCTGAGATGGATTTAGTTCTGAACTGGTATGACAGCTGCTGAGTTGATACAAAATCTATTAGGGAAATCAATTGCGTAACTAAAGGAATCGATTTGGGTAATCGATTAACATTGTTACCGTTACGTTTTTTACTAGTCGTTACACACCTGTCTTTTCATCTTCCCCAGCAACGGTAACTAAATCGATTGGACAAATCGATTTACGCATCTGGTTCTATAAAAGGAACAGTGACAATCGATTCCAACCACTTGCTAAAATCGATTTCACACTCAAACTCTCTGTAAACTCACTCAAACTCTATTGTTTCTCTGCTTTCAATCCACATAAACAATCCTTCATCTTTGTTTTTCAAGATCACACATCCCAAATGGCTCGTGTCAAACAAACTCAACCTAGAACTCCTTCACTTTCTCCTTCTTCTTCTTCAAGTGGAAGGACTCCATCTCCACCGCCCACTCTTTCCAAATGGATTCCAATTCCTACTCACAAAATTGCTGCTCAAGACAAAGGCAAAGGTATTGTCGTAGAGCAAGGAAAACCAAAGAAGAGGAAAGAGGCTCCAACTGAAAAGTTGTTAGCTGATGCGATGAAGGAATTATCGCATAAAAAGAAGAAAAGGAAGGGTGCTTCTTCAACACCTCAGAAGAAGACAGCACCACTACAGAAGATTCCTGCTCCTCAAAAAAAGCAAGCTGAGGAATTCAAGCTTCCTCCAGCTTTCGTCAAAAGGAAGATTCACGAAGCTCGTGTACTGGATTTCAACTACTTCGATAGCGATGGATTTTCGTTTCAGGATCATCTCCGGTTTCATGGACTGGAAGACTTTCTGTCCTGCTCACTTGATTCTTATCTGACCTTGATCCGGGCATTCTACGCTACTTTCAAGATGACGGAAACAGGCTTCAAAGCAATGGTGAAAGGGAAGAAAATCTCTATGTCCTTTGAGGAGTTCTCGAACTTGTCGGGACTTCCTTACTTTGGAAATTCGGTTGATGGCAGCACCGAAGCCGACGCTGCTGACGAAGGATGGGAAGAGTCTCTAGAGAAGCAAATAGCCGTGCAGGACCTAATGGTCGAAGGGTTTGTGGATTCTGTCTCACTTCCAATCGGCCAGATGAAGGTTCAGCAACGTATGCTGATGTACGCGCTCACCCGAATGCTTGTCCCGCGTTCCGGAAATCACGCAGTTGTCCAACGGCTGGACATTGTACTACTGTGGGGTCTATGCAAAGAGCTCAAGATGAGCTGGGCATGGATCGTTCTTCGACACATGCAGGAAGCAGCGCAAGGAAAGTTGGTGCTTCTGTATCCACAGTTAATCACAAAGATTCTCACTCACTTCAAGGTATCTCTAAAGGGTGAAGAACTGTCCAAGACCATTCTAACATTTGGTGAATCCATCTGAACCAAATGCAGCTGCGCAAAGTGAATGGCGTTTGGAGACGACCTCAAGCTAGTGTTGAACAAACCCAGTAGAGTGTTGAACCACCAGCTGTTGAGTCAGTTTCAGCAGGGTCTTAGGTGCTCACCAAACTGCTTGAATTTATGACAGATCAAGCGGCTCACAACGCCAAGATGGAGGCATTGAATGAGAAAATGGAAGCTGCGATCCAGAAGATTCAATCCGGTCAGAACCAGATTGCACAAGACGTAGCAACAATTCAGGAACATATGGGCATCAAGTTGTCCTTCAGCGATGTTGCTGAAATTGGAAGACAAGCGGCTGAAGAACCAGCTCCAACACACATAGATGTTGCTGCAACTCATGGTGAGGAGACACCTGCTTAGGTTAATACAGTGGTCTCAACCTCATCCCCAAATAATAATGAGGACCAGCAAACTCTAGATGTTTAGGACTTTAGGTTTCTTAGTTGTTTTGTTTTGCTATTTTCTATGTAATGCATTTGTTGGATGTCCTTGATTATTGGTTAATGACTATAACATTTTGAGCATATTGATCATATTGACTGCTGCATTTCATTTTTGATATTTTCTAGTGCGCGCCATAATATGTTTCTGTTTATTGCTCTAATCCAAACTGTTTTTTTAACTAAGTTTATTGCTTTGATTATACTAAATTTACTGCTCTTGTTACTAATCTGCTCAAGTTTCATTGTAAAGCAGTATTTAGGGTTGCTACCAACTCAGGGGGAGCAAACTTCTCTCTTTTACCTCTTTTTGACTCAATTGACAAAGGGGGAGAAAAATTTATAACTTGTACTAACTTTATGCTATATGATAGTTTTTTTTTATATTTCTAACAGCTCTGATACCAGTAGTAAGCGCAAATACCGGTAGTATTTATGCACATTACTCTGATACATTATGCTATTGTCTGATTTACCTCTAACGCTTATTTCACTTTATGAAAAGAATGATACACGTATTTAGGGGGAGCTTCACTAGACTGTTATTATTACAATGTTTTTCCTTTGAAATGTTTCTCAAGTTAAAATTGCATGTTTGTCACTTAAATCAAAAAGGGGGAGATTGTTAGACATATGTTCGTTTTTGATATTATTGACAAACATACAGCTTGAAATAAATCTAACATTGTAAACTGAGAAAATTTCAGGGACAACAACTCAATCCTACAAACTTGAGACAATTGCTTGGAACTCAAGAAATCAACAAAAGCTTGAAGATCCATAAGCAAATCCATTAGTAAAATCGATTTTGTAACAGGGTTTAATGATATTATGCAGTTTGGGATTAACCAATCGATTGGCAAAATCGATTTGCACATCTTCGGAAAAATCAAACAGGTTATCAATCAATTAGACAAATCGATTGGTACACTTATTAGAAAATAAATTGTGCAAGTCAGAGAGCCAGTTTGCCACAAATCAATTAGGCAAATCGATTGTTTAAATCACCAAGACTGAGCTGATTGTTTACATCGATTAGACAAATCAATTGGTACATTTACTGAAATTAAAATGTGCAAGTCAGTGGCATGCCTTGCAAGCTAATCGATTTGGCAAATCGATTAATTCAATCACTTCTTTATTTTGTTTGTCTACATTGATTGACACAATCGAGTGTAAATGTCCCAGAGCCAAACCAATGTTTAATCAATCGATTAAGCAAATCGATGTGCTAAAATAAGTTTCAAAATAACCTTGGTCTAGAACATACACAGTCGATTAGCACAATCGACTTATATACTTCTTTTGAAATAAATGTTGGCATCAATCGATTTGGTAAATCGATTGAATGAACCAACTGATGAAATGTGCTTCAGACTTAAAGTCCACAATCGATTAGGTAACTCGATTTATGCAAATCATTGTGTCCCTGGAACCAGTGAAATCGATTGGTACAAAAAGTTTTAGAAACAGAGATGACTGAAATGTTTGAATCGATTAAGTACATCGATTGTTTTGATCTCGTTGTTTGAACAAAACACTCCAAATCGATTATGAACATCGATTCAAATATGTACATTCATCAAAGTCTGAAGAACTCTTTGAAAATAATCGATTAGCTAAATCGAATAGTCTATGCAGTTTCAAGATTCAAGAAAAACAAGATTCGCGAAATCGATTGGATCAATCGATTAGGGTGTTATATGACTTTAATGAATCGAATGGCCAAATCGATTCATGTGTTGTTTTTCCTGAAACTATATAAACTGTTTTCATTCTCTTCTTCTCATAACTTGATATTATCACTTGGTAACAAAACTTCATAATATCAATAACAATCATATGCCACTAGCTCTTTCTCAACTGATATTACTTTGAACATCTTTTTCAGCCATCTACATTTGTGATCTATGAGGATTGAAAAAGACTGAATTGAGAAAGATTGCTTTGAGAAGAATGAAGATCAAGAACTTTGTGAAATTGATCTGTTTCAATTTCTGTAAATCATTTTCTGTAACCAAATTTCTTTGAGAAAATCCAGTTGTTACTGGTGGTGTTCTTTTAGGTTGAGGGTTGTCAACAAGAAGACGCTTGACTGAATTCTTGGTCAAGTTTATGGGACTTAAACTTGGGAATTCAGGGAGGGAAAGATAGAACAGGTAGAATAGTTTAAGATTGGTGCGAGGCGCTGTGTATAATCTGTAAACTAATTCTAAGAAGTTATATAGGAAAGGCTAAGATCCAGTTGGATCTTGGGACTGGATATAAGTCGTCACGAGACGACGGAACCAGTATAAAGATCTGCGTACAATCTTCTTTCCCTTATCTCGTTTAAATTTCTGCAACTATTACGTTTTTGATATTGATTGAATGCATGATAAAGATTCTATGTTAAGTGAATTTACATGATAGATTGTCTTAACATGATTGCATGAAAATCAACATCTTGAATAATAATTGTCTCTGATCCATTTCTCCATATTTACCATGATCCATATAGTTTGACATTCATTAGAATTGTTTATTAGGGACCTTGTTTAATCTTGTGTTTAATAAATTTAGAATTTGTTAAACTGCTGCGCATATTGTTAGAATAGGCATTATTCCGCATATTTTTCTATCAAAAAGAGGTTACATATACCAACAAATAAATCCAATAATGACAAAAATGGGCTAAAATATTAATCCATTGAGACTTTTATACTTATCGAACGAACAACGATGGACGTACTCCGTTGAGACTTTTAAAATGGACTAGAATAAACCTAGTAAATTCCATAATGACCTAAAATCTTAATCAATCGAGATTTATGCACTTATTGGACGTATTCCATTGATTAACATAAAAAATGGACTAAAATATTAATCCATTGAGACTTTTTTGAACGATCTACATTGAATAACATCTAAAATGGACAAAATAAAACATAGCAAATAGAAAAATGACCTAAAATATAAATTCGTTGAAACTTTTAAATTTGTTGGACGAACTACATTGATTAAGAACCAATACGGAACGTAATAAACCAAGTAAAGACCAAGATGACTTAAAATATTAATCCATTCAAACTTTTGCACTTATTGGACCAACTGCATTGATTAAGAACCATAGTGGATATGAATAAACCTAGTAAACACAAAAATGAGCTAAAATATTTATCAATTAAAACGTTTTCACTTATTGGACTAACTATATTGAAAAACAACTAAAATAGACAACAAAATAGCAAATACCCAAATAACCTCAAATATTAAACCATTGAGAGTTTTGTATTTATTGGAGGAACTACATTGATTAAGAACCAAAATGGACTAGAATAAATCAGGTGAAGACGAAAATCACTTAATATATTAATCAAATGACACTTTTGACCTTATTGGGCGTACTACATAGCATAACAACTAAAATAGACCCCCAAAAACACATAGAAAATACCAAAATGACATAAAATATTAATCCATTGAGAAAATTTGAACTTATTGGATGATTGTGATTTATTTAGAAGCAAAATGGACTAGAATAAACCAAGTAAAGACCAAAATGACCTAAAATATTAATCAATTTAGAATTTTACACTTATTGGACCAACTATGTTGATTAAGAATCAAAATGGAGATTAATAAACCAAGTAAAGACCAAAACAAGCAAAAATATTAATCCATTCAGAGGTTTTTACAAATTAGATTAACTACAATTATTAAGAAAAATTACCTAAAATATAAATTCATTGAGACTTTTAAACTTGTTAGACGAATTATATTGATTAAGAACCAATATGGAATATAATAAACCAAGAAACGACAAAGATGACATAAAATTTTAATCAATTGAAGTTTTTGCACATATTGAAGGAACTACATTGATTAAAAACCAAAATGGATATGAATAAACCTAGTAAACACAAAAATGAGCTAAAACATTAATAAATTAGTTCTTTTTCACTTATTGAACGAACTACATTGAATAACTACTAATATGGACAAAAAAAATAACAAATACCAAAATTACCTCAAATATTAATCCTTTGAGAGTACAACTCATGAAGAATTGAAGTCCAAGATAGTCAATTGTTTAATCTAAATTGAAGAAGTTAAAGAATGAAGACCACATCTATGTGTTATCAAATTTTAGTATTAGTTTTAATTAAAGTAGTAGACTGAATTAGTAAGAAAATTTGGGTCTAATTGTAAAAACTTGAGTTGAGCCAAATTTAGAGAAGAGGTGCCACAATAAAAGGCAAACCCTTATTTTTTTTTTCAAAGAAGATTTTCATATTGTTATTTTGTGAGACTTTGCTCTCTAGAGTTCTTGAAAGAACTCACTTTGAACTTATCAAGGTTGTTAATCCTTGTACCATTCTTTTGGCTTATCAATCCCTAGATTGTGGTGTCATTATGTTATTGGTTCGTTTGTTGAATAATAACTGAGTTTCCTTTACATCAAACCATAATACACGAATTCTACCAATTTTTGTATTCAGTAACATGTGATCATGTCTTGAGTTCTATGTAACACCCTGTTTTTCAAAGCGAGGGTGTATTTTTTTTTCAAAACAAATTAAATAAAACAGAGCAAATACATAAGGAAAAGCCTTTGGATAAATAATTAAGTCATTAAAATTTACAAGCAGCGGAAAAGTTTTTCAAAATATAAATCCAAAACATGTCCTGAGGTCAACAATAGTACAGGTACATCCTTTTAACTTAACATAAAGGTAGCCCAAAAGAAAGACATATGTGCCCTGAGTGACAACCTAGTCTGATCATTCTATACATAACAAAAAAAAAAAAACTATACGCCTTGAGTAATCTCCACGCGCCCCGTGAGATTCTCCTAACGTAGCTCCAGTCAAGCACTCCCATCCACATTCCCGTCCAGAGGATACGAACCGGTGGGATCATCCTAACTCTCATCTGAGGGCAAAGCCCAGATTTCCACAATAGTTGTAAAAGGTCACCAACCGAAATTAACAGTTAACACATAACATTTAAGTTTCATTTACTCAAAATCATACATCAATGAGTTTAAATTCATTCTCCACGAAACACTCATCAATATAACTAAAACCTAACTCTAAAGTTTTACCCATATAGCCTTAGATTCCCTTTTTCCCAAATCAATACTCCAACCCTAACAAAATTCGTTTCCACACAACCACTGATAAGGCCCTAAATGCAAACTAAAAGTTTGGAAGGAGCCCTTACCTTATCGTTAGCTTTAACGTCGATTTACGGCACCGCGATCAATTCCGGTAAAAACTTTGCTCACGACGTCGCTTCCAAAATTAGCTCACTAGCACCGTAGTGTAGTGGTGAGCAACTTTCCCTTCTATCCCTTCGCGAAACGAAGCTTGGATCTAGAAGAAACGGCGAGATTTGTGTTTGACGGTTTTGAAATCCCTAAACCGTTTTTCTTAGTTTTCGGATCAAAGAGGAAGAGTGAAGTTGAGAAATCCTTGTCCTATCACCCACTAAGCCTTGGGTTTCTATTCTTGAGTAAAAGGAAGCAAAGAAAATGAAAATGGAAGAAGGAGGAAGAAAGGTTATCGCACGCGCAGAGGAAGAAGAAGGAAAATTTTGTGTTTCTCTACCTTGTGTTTCTTTCCCTTGCTTTTTTTTTCTTTCTTTTTTTCCTTCTTTCCTTTCTCTCTCCTTTCCTTTTCTTCCCAAACAAATATATATACATATATATATATATATATATATATATATATATATATATATATATATATATATATATATATATTTATATATATTTTAATTACTTTTAACAAATATCTCAAAATATCTAGATATTTGTTAAATTACCATTTCACCCATAACGCATTAAATTCTTCGTAAAAGATTCACCGCAGTTAATTTAATTTGTTTATCGACGAGTAACTCTAATCGGACATCAAAATATCTTTTTGGTCTTACAAACTCCAAAATATTAATAACTTTGGCTAAAAAGCCTCCGAGTTCCATACCAAAAATACACCAAAATACATAAAGTACACTTTAAACATTATGGGTCTTACATTTCTACCCCCCAAAAATTAGTTTCGTCCTCGAAACTATGCGTCGATAAATAACTCTGGGTGTTGTTCTCTCATGTTGCTCTCCAGTTCCCAAGTCGCATCTCCAGTAATTGGGTTCCAAATCACCTTGACCAACGAAACATCCTTGGTCCTCAATCGCTTAATCTTCCTGTCATCAATTCTCACAGGTGGTACTTCGAATGACAAGTTATCCTTCAGTTGAATCGTGTCTGGTTCGATCACATGAGATGGATCTGCAAGATATTTCCTCAACTATGACACATGAAACACATCATGAATATTGGACAGTATCGGAGGTAATGCAATCCGATAAGCAACAGGCCCAATTCGTGCAGAAATCTGGTATGGTCCAATGAATTTCGGAGTCAACTTCTTCGATTTCAATGCTCTACCAACTCCGGTAGTAGGTGTGACTCTGAGAAATACATGGTCACCCTGTTCGAATTCCAAAAGTCTGCGACGCTTGTCCGCATAACTCTTCTGACGATCCTGTGAAGTCTTCATTTTCTCCTTGATCTTCCTTACCTTAGCTGTAGTCTGTTGCACCATCTCTGGTCCGACAATCATATTTTCACCGTCCTTATACCAACACAAAGGCGTTTGACACTTGCGCCCAAATAAAGCCTCATATGGTGCCATTCCAATGCTCGCATGGAAACTATTGTTGTAGGTGAACTCAATCAACGGAAGTACATCATCCCAACTTCCTCTATCATCTAACACACATGCTCTCAACAGATCTTCCAGGGACTGGTTCGTCCTTTCAGTCTGTCCGTTCGTTTGGGGATGGTAAGCTGAACTCAACCGTAGTTTCGTTCCCAATGCTTCGTGCAATGCTCCCCAAAAATGTGATGTGAACTTTGGATCACGGTCTGATACAATACTCGATGGTACCCTGTGTAACCTCACAATTTCAGCAATGTAGATCTCTGTTAGCTGATCTACCTTATAGGTGGTCTTTACTGGCAAAAAGTGTGCGGATTTAGTCAATCGATCCACTATCACCCATATAGAATCATTCTTTCTCTTTGTTTTAGGCAATCCAATAATAAAATCCATGGAAATGCTGTCCCACTTCCATTCCGGTATATCTAAAGGTTGCAACATCCCAGCAGGTCGCTGATGTTCCACCTTCGCTTTCTGACAAGTTAGACAAATTGATACATACTCCGCTACATGTTTCTTCATTCCGGGCCACCAATAATTCTGCCTCAAATCTTGATACATCTTGGTTGCTCCAGGATGAATACTCAACTTACTCTTATGAGCCTCTTCTAAAATTGTCTTTCTCATATCTGTAATTTCTGGTACACAAATCCTGCCATTACATCGCAAGATATTATCTGATCCAATCTTGAATTCAGTTGTCTTCCCTTGCATTATTAGGTTCCTCTTCTCTTGAATCAAGATATCATCTTGAGAATTTGCAATGTCTTCTAGTAGCCCACTCGAAATCTTAATCATTCCGAATTTCAAAATTCCCGGTGCAAACTCCACGTTCAAGTGTAGGTCTCTAAAAGCTTCCCACAGTTCTTGTTGTCTAGCCATAATTGTGGAAGATACCGATACACTCCTTCTACTCAACGCATCAGCCACTACATTGGCCTTCCCAGGGTGGTACTGCAGTGTGAAATCAAAATCCTTGAGAGTCTCCATCCATGTTCTTTGACGCATGTTCAATTCCTTCTGATCAAACAAATATTTCAAACTCTTATGGTCACTGAACACGGTGAACGTGCACCCATATAAGTAGTGCCTCCAGATCTTCAATGCAAAAACAACCGCAGCAAGCTCCAAATCATGAGTAGGATAGTTTCTCTCATGAATCTTCAATTGCCTGGAGGCATAAGCTACAGCTTTCTTGTGTTGCATCAGAACACATCCCAACCCTTGGTGAGATGCATCACAATAAACTTCATAGGGTTCATCTGATTGCGGTAACACCAACACTGGTGAGGTCGTCAATTTCGTCTTCAGTAACTGAAAATTTTCCTCACACTTCTCCGTCCATGCGAAAGGTTGATCCTTTCTGGTAAGTTGTGTCAATGGGGTCACAATCTTAGCAAAATCTTCAATAAACCTCCTGTAGTACCCTGCCAGTCCTACAAAACTTCGTATGTCCGTGACAGTCTGAGGCTGTTTCCAAGCAAGAACCGCCTCAATCTTGGTCGGATCTACAGCGATCCCTTCCTTGGTTATCACATGTCCACAGAAATTCACTTTTTCTTGCCAAAATTCACACTTCGATAGATTGGCATACAATCGTTTCTTGCGTAAAATCTCAGAACTTGACGTAAATGTTCTCCATGCTCTTCTTCAGTTCTCGAATAAATCAATATATCATCAATGAATACCACCACGAACTTATCAAGGAATGGACTAAAGATTCTGTTCATATAGTCCATGAAAATTGTTGGTGCATTGGTAACCCCAAACGGCATAACCAGATATTCATAATGTCCGTAACGGGTTCGGAAAGCAGTTTTCTGAATATCTCCTTCCCTGACTCGAATCTGATGGTAACCCGACTTCAAGTCAATCTTCGAAAATATCGCTGCCCCTCTCAATTGATCCATTAAATCATCAATGTGTGGCAAAGGATAACGATTCTTAATAGTTGCCTTATTAAGCTGTCTATAGTCCACACATAAGCGCGAGCTTCCGTCCTTCTTCTTAACTAGCAACACTGGAGCTCCCCACGGCGATACCCTTGGTCTAATAAATTTCTTCTCCAACAAATCTTCAAATTGGCTTTTAAGTTCATTTAATTCCAATGGGGACATTCGATACGGTGCAATTGAAATTGGTCCGGTTCCTGGGTGCAAATCAATGAAGAACTCCACTTCTCTTACTGGAGGTAACCCTGGAATTTTTGTTGGAAATACATCTCGGTACTCATTGACAAGCAGCACATCTTCTATGTTCACATTCATCTTTGCCTCCACATTAGCCAGAGACAAAAACTCATGAGTCCCTTCACTTAGCGACACTCGGAGCTTGTTAGCGGCTAAATACTTAACAACTCCTGGTTCGGGGAAAAGAACCAATTTGCGAGCACAATCTAAGATCACATAATGATACGACATCCAATCCATACCGAGAATGACCTCGAGTGATTGTAGAGGTAAACAAATCAAATTAACCAAGAAATCCCTATTCTGAATAGTTATTTGACAATGTAAACATGCAGAATTTACTGTCAAAGTCTTAGCAGGAGTGAAAACAACCAAATCAAAGGGTAAAGCAGACACAGATAACTTCAAACGATTTACACAGTCCATAGCAATGAAGGAATGGGTCGCCCCCGAGTCAAAAAGCGCAGTTAGAGTGTTACCTGCAATCTCACAGTCACGCTGAATCAGATTGCCAGATGGATTCCCCTCTTCAGTACTCACACAATAAATGCGTCCTCTAGCAGTAGGACGAGTAGCCCTAGCTACATTCACAACTAGTTCTGTCTTCGGAGCCGTGCAATCCTTTGCCATGTGTCATGGCTTCTGACAATTGTAGCAGGTGAGAGTACTAGGGGTACAAGCGTTAGCATAATGTCCATCTTCCCCACATCGGAAACATCAAACCACTCGTCCCACTTGTCTCCCAAAATTCTGGTTCCCTGGGCGATTCTGCCCACTGTTGTTAGTTCGTGGTCGATCATAAGGTTTAGCAACTTATTTCCCCTTGTTGTTCTGATAATTCACCCGACTGGGCCCTCCTGCACCAAAGTTCCCTCCTCGGCTAGCCCTCTTATTCTTCATATCCTCAACTTCCCTGCATTTTTCCACGAGAGCTTGGAAACGTTGAATTCCCAAGGGCAAGACAGAGTCTTGAATCTCATACTTTAGTCCGTCTTGGAAGCAATGACACATGAATGGTTCATCAATTTCTTCACGGAAGAAACGAAAATGCCTCGATAGTGATTCAAACTTAGCCGCATATTCGCCCACGGTCATGTTCCCCTGATGTAGTTTCAGGAAATCATCACCCAGTTTAGTTCTAGTACTCATCGGGTAGTATTTGCCTAAAAACTTCCTTTTGAATGATTCCCAGTTCACCTCCTCATGAGCTGATCTCATCAACAATCTGGCACTCCTCCACCAGTACTCAGCATCTCCTAATAACATATAAGTGGCATAGTTGACCTTCACTGTCGCCTGGCAGTTAATCATTTCGAAGAACTTCTCCACTTCTTGGATCCACTGATCCGCTTTCTCTGAGTTCTCATCCCCCTTAAACTTGGGAGGATTGTAACGACGAAAGTTTTCTAACCCTCTTGACTCCGCAGCACGGATCTCTCTTTCCCTCTTTTCGAGATCGCGTTGAGTCTTGGCAGCAGTCTGTGCAGCAACAGAAGCAGCCATATTATTCATAGCCTCCGCCATTAGATCATCACTATTGGCGTTGGCTCTCGGAACGTCATTCCTTCTTGGCGGCATGGTTTTCCTATAAAACCATCATCAAGTAGAGTCTTAACACTACTTCCATAATTCCAAAATAACATTCCGACCATATCAGCACATAATAATTATTCTGAACTTGACAATTCAAACCACCTAAACCGACACATGATCAGACAACAACTCCTAACCTGCAATCTATAACTAAAGGTTCCACAGCCCCCAAAGAAAACCAAACCAAAGCTCTGATACCACAATGTAACACCCTGTTTTTCAAAGCGAGGGTGTATTTTTTTTTCAAAACAAATTAAATAAAACAGAGCAAATACATAAGGAAAAGCCTTTGGATAAATAATTAAGTCATTAAAATTTACAAGCAGCGGAAAAGTTTTTCAAAATATAAATCCAAAACATGTCCTGAGGTCAACAATAGTACAGGTACATCCTTTCAACTTAACATAAAGGTAGCCCAAAAGAAAGACATATGTGTCCTGAGTGACAACATAGTCTGATCATTCTATACATAACAAAAAAAACTATACGCCTTGAGTAATCTCCACGCGCCCCGTGTGATTCTCCTAACGTAGCTCCAGTCAAGCACTCCCATCCACATTCCCGTCCAGAGGATACGAACCGGTGGGATCATCCTGACTCTCATCTGAGGGCAAAGCCCAGATTTCCACAATAGTTGTAAAAGGTCACCAACCGAAATTAACAGTTAACACATAACATTTAAGTTTCATTTACTCAAAATCATACATAAATGAGTTTAAATTCATTCTCCATGAAACACTCATCAATATAACCAAAACCTAACTCTAAAGTTTTACCCATAAAGCCTTAGATTCCCTTTTTCCCAAATCAATACTCCAACCCTAACAAAATTCGTTTCCACACAACCATAGATAAGGCCCTAAATGCAAACTAAAAGTTTGGAAGGAGCCCTTACCTTATCGTTAGCTTTAACGTCGATTTACGGCACCGCGATCAATTCCGGTAAAAACTTTGCTCGCGACGTCGCTTCCAAAATTAGCTCACTAGCACCGTAGTGTAGTGGTGAGCAACTTTCCCTTCTATCCCTTCGCGAAACGAAGCTTGGATCTAGAAGAAACGGCGAGATTTGTGTTTGACGGTTTTGAAATCCCTAAACTGTTTTTCTTAGTTTTCGGATCAAAGAGGAAGAGTGGAGTTGAGAAATCCTTGTCCTATCACCCACTAAGCCTTGGGTTTCTATTCTTGAGTAAAAGGAAGCAACGAAAATGAAAATGGAAGAAGGAGGAAGAAAGGTTCTCGCACGCGCAGAGGAAGAAGAAGGAAAATTTTGTGTTTCTCTACCTTGTCTTTCTTTCCCTTGCTTTTCTTTTCTTTCTTTTTTTCCTTCTTTCCTTTCTCTCTCCTTTCCTTTTCTTCCCGAACAAATATATATACATATATTTATATTTATATATATTTTAATTACTTTTAACAAATATCTCAAAATATCTAGATATTTGTTAAATTACCATTTCACCCATAACGCATTAAATTCTTCGTAAAAGATTCACCGCAGTTAATTTAATTTATTTATCAACGAGTAATTCTAATCGGACATCAAAATATCTTTTTGGTCTTACAAACTCCAAAATATTAATAACTTTGGCTAAAAAGCCTCCGAGTTCCATACCAAAAATACACCAAAATACATAAAGTACACTTTAAAAATTATGGGTCTTACATTCTACATACATTTTATCTGTGATTCAACAGCCTAATTTGCGTTTTGGAACATCATCTTTCATCTCGTTTTGGAGTCTTCCGATTCTGAGTTTTGTAGTTTCGGTTATCATGTTCTCCAACAAAACGTAATTTTAACTGCAATCTATAAGTTTCCAACCTAGAACGATCCTTAAAGTGATTCATGACAAACAATATCATATCATAGAAGCTTTGTCGCTTAATAGTTTCACCGTGAAGGAAGCTTCATCGTGTAGCATCGCCACACCCATTTCGAACCTCTACAACCCCATAGTCGTCGAAGGAACAACATACAATTAAAAACATTTCATAGTGTCACTGTGATTTGTTTTGGAATTTTCGAATTGCATAACCTAAGGTTCAATGGTGGTGTATTAGCATACAGACCACAATTGTTAAAAAACTTTAAACCATATTAAGTGACAAACAAAATTGTAGGTAGAGTTTAAATATTTTATCATATTTAACTGGTTTTTAGCTACAGAAATGGTCAAAGGTAGAAGTCGAATACATGTGGTGATGGTTTGCAAAACTTAGTAACAGTCGAATAAATATAGTGATGGTCTGCACCACAGCTATTGTCATATAAACGAAGTTAACAAAAATTTGGTCTAAATAATAACTTGACAAATGAAGTAAAGTTAGGAGACCAAAACGAAACATAAAAAAACAATTGTGGAACGAGAGTAAATCTATAAAATAAGTTAATGGATCAAATTTACAATAACAATTACCAGAACGTAGTTAAAAATAGGGGGGAAAAACCAGTAAACTAGAATATATAATAAATCAGAAAAAAACACAAAAACTAGAAAAAACCCTTAAACCAATAAACCAGTAAAGAGTAAAACCAAAATTCATTAAATCAGTATTTATTAAAAAACCAAAATTTCAGTAAACTAGAATGAATAAATTCAGTAAACATAAACAGAAAAACTAGAAAAATTAGTAAGATAATTCATAAATTCATTATATTAAACTATAATACATCACAAAATAGATTCAAAAAACAGAATCCTAACAGAGTTCATTAAAAAAAAACCTAGAATTTCAGAACTTCATTGAACCTTGAGGTGTTTGACAACAACAAAAAATCTGAACTTTTAGGGATTAATATGTTGGTTATGATAGATTAGAGACTATTTTGAAGTATTTTTATAGTTTAGGGACTACTAACTGTCACTTGACATATACAATTAGCATAGGGACTAACTTGATGGATGCAAAAATAGTTTATGGATATTTAAGTTGATTTTAATAGTTTAGGGACTAAATTGGTGAGTGAGTGTTAATTTATGGACTAAATTGGTGAGCGAGTGTTAATTTATGGACTAAATTGGTGAGTGAATGTTAACTTATGGACTAAATTGATAGTTTATACTAATAATGTATATACATATATAACAAATTAATAAAAAAATTAAATCAGTCTCTTGTCTTTGAAATCAAAGATATAGCTACTTCCTTACTTTTCTTTCCAAAGTTAATCTTTCAATGGAAAGAAAATTCATAATGTATATATACTATACAAAAAATGAAACCCACTCTTCGTGGAAACAAAATGGAGAAATGTACACAATTTGAGTGCGCCGAGCAGCATCAACACAACAAAGTGACTGACAAGGAATCAGTCAATTGACGAGGTAGGAGACGAAGATTTAGCATGCCGTGCCACAAAAGATTCAACCAGTGGGTTCACAAGATCAGGAGCTTCATCCTTCATGGAGTTACATTTAATAAAGTAAGAAGATTTCGGTAAACAAAATAAAGTTATACATTTGTGATATGGCCAATTAATGTTCCAACAGGTTCTAATATAAAGATAGAAATGAGAGAAAATACACATACCAAAAACAAGCATTGAAAAAAATTGAAATACTAATGTAAACCATCATTATGGAGCAAAATTGAAACTTATTTTATTAAGAATGGCCATTTATTTCAATTATAATTAGTGAGAAGATGTCTAGTTTTATCAAAGTGAAAACAACTTTTGTTGTGAATAACTCTAACCTACCTTAACAAACTCAACTAACCATAACAAATATAAAATTAATTTATAAGTAACAAATGAATGATAAAGTGAAAATGTTCAAACTAACTACTTATCTTATAGTAGCCCATGTAGCTTCCATACAGTTCTAGAGTTCCTCATTTGTATCAACATACAAATGTAATGCTCCCTAAGCATCGTTTAACTACCCTCTGTTCTATTGAACTATCCACGCCATAAAAATTACAATCAACAAATATACAAAATTTTGAACAGCTGAAAACAAGGAAAGTGTTTAACCCTAGACATAAATACCAGAAGATCTTACATATTCACCAAAGCGTAGGCTGCTAATTTTGGAAACTGAAAGTATAGTCCTCTTATTGAGACTCCGTATCATCAAAACTGTGACAATGTACTGAGACATGATAGTGAACTGGGCATAAACAAACACATCCCAGTGACAGGAGGACAAAGTAGTATTGGAAAGCAGAATAGAGCTACTAATTTTCCAAAAATAAAACATAGTACTAAGAGTCCTTGTGTTCTTGAATTCCCAAAATACTCCTTGAACAGCCTGAGATACAACAGATGCAGGCGTTACACTAATGATTTTTAGTGAGGAAAAATATTGTGCTGGAAATTTAATTGTAACCACATTGTTTAAGTGAGTTTATTGAGTGTATTTGTAGCAATGGCTTCATCTACAAATGAAGATGCCAAACTAAGGAGAGGTAACTTGAAAACCTTTGACATAACTCCATAAATTTGCAAGAGAACACCAGCAGCTGCCAACAATAGAGTTGGTGAGTCCTGAACATGTCGGAATTGTCCCAACAATATGAACATCAAGTCCAACCAGTTGAGAAATATCCATTCCTTTCAATTTTACATTATCAACGTAACCTTTGTACCCACAGTTAAAATAATGGCTCCATTTGTACTTCATCAAATCATGTACCTGATGAGGACCGGCATGATGTGTCCAAATGGAGTATTTTAAATGGATGATATGTGCAATCCTAATCTTCATTTTTCTGAAAAACAACAATCATATCTTGCTGAGTAGTCATAGGAATCACCAAACTAGCCACATAATCAATGTATTTTCCAAACAAGTTCACTCTTCCCAGGATTTTTTGTTTGGTCAGGTCATAGCCCTTGTCTTCGTCCCTTTGATGTAGTGATGGGGTGACTTTCTCGGTAGAAGCAATAGCAGTGGAGTGTCTGGAAGCTCCAAAGGGGGAGCCACCGTTGGGTAGCTTGTGGCAGTGAGGTCACAAACCCATGGTTCCTTTTCCGACAAAACCCTCTTAGTCATTGTCGCGAAGATGAGTGTCCATGGTTGTCGTAGTCGTCAAAATAGAGAACCATACAGGGGGAGGATGACTATAGTTGGCCTGAGTGATATGGCTAAGTAAGCCATAGCTGCGTGGCAGCAGATAGCACATGTGAGGGTCCGAAGACGCCATGGAAACATGATTTGTCAATAACCAATTTGGTAGACACAACAAGGGAACATCATGGTTGCTACATCGCCGTGGGTGGCAGTGGGCACGAGCAATTGGATGAACGGGAAGGTTATTGCTGAGAAGTTCTCAAGCATTATGTACGCAGTCGTAACTTGAAAGGGATCGAAAACAAAATCCATAGTAGAATCAGAATCTTCATAACTCATAAGGGTCCATTTCTATTGCAGATTCAAAACTAAGATCATCTTTGATTTCCTTTACATCACTGCTTCCGTTAGCAGCATAGCATCGCGATACTCTTGTTTTAAACATCAAAGAAAGGAACCAGTGAGAGAAAGGCAAGGCTAGTACATTTGGACAAAGATTGGACCAGTGTATCTGGGACAAATTGTCAAGCTGTATGCATGTGGCTCGAAAAGAAAAAACTTAAACAAATTTTGAACCAAGAAGGAAAACCCAATCTAGACGACTGTGCCGAACGGCAGACAGATGTGCCTAAGCTTGAGGCTGTTGGCAGCGGCGCGTGGGATGAACATGGCGGATCTTGGAGGCAAATGAGCGTGCATGGAGCAACGTTTGGCATAAAAAAATCTGGGTTGTATAGATTGGGTGATTCTACGCACAATGGAAGTGGTTGTATCGGAAAATTTGCTGGAAAACTTTTCCAGTAGCAAACAGCTGATCTTGGAAGTAGCACGTGTAACCGTAGCCCAAAACTAGAATATGAGGGTAGATTCAGAACCAGGAGGCCGAGGCGAGTTCAATGAAAGAGGTTGTGTCTTAAACGACTACCGGACACGCCGTCGTGCACGGTGAAGAGCGGCGGCGTGTGGATCTGAAGCATGTGCACACTTTGAGGTGTGGGCCGATCTAGAAGAGGCGAATTTGATGGAGCAGTCTTTTACTGAAAAAGTCTTTTAGTGGAAAAGTCGTCGAAACAATGGCGGTGACAGCAGCGGTAGCGTATTGAACGGAAAATAAGTAAAACTGGTGTTAGAATGTGTCATGAGCGTGGTTTGAAAAAGGAATGATCACGTTGGAAAAGAAAAACTATGATTTTATTCCCAAACTGTTGGGAACTTGACAACGAAATAGAGGCGGAATCGTTCAAGGAGGATCGAAATAGGCTCTAGATACCATGTTGAAGTTGTGGATTTTAGAGAATAGAAGGAGAGAAAATAAGGGTTTGAATATTATTGATAATAGCCTTATGCTAACTTGATTACAAAAGACTCATACTAATCTATATTTATAAAGAAACATAGACTCAATCTTAAATCAGGTACAAATTATAATAATAATAATGAGAGATATTCTAAGATATCTCTATGGTTATAAATTGCTCATAAGAAATAGCTCAAGATACTTTAATATAATATGATATAATATAATAGATGTTATAAGATATTTTTTAATATTCTAACAAACAGAAAGATCACTGATGAGTGATCGATGACTGAAAAAGATAAAGTGATCAATAAAACCCAAACGTACCGATGTACTCTAAACATGTCGTAAAAATAGACATGTAGATGAGAGACTAAATAAGCCTATGCCAACAGCACTCTCTCCAAAAGAAATAGCTTCAAATCTCCCTTCTTGTCAAGTTGATGTTGGGTATGATGATGTTGATTGGAAGTTTGAGGGAGGAGATAATGAGTTCATCTATATGGGAACTGTTCCTATCACTGTGACTTATATATTGATGCTGAAGCACGTTTTAATTGTGATTGCTTATGACCAACATGTACATATGATTATGACTTTTTCCCCACTGCCTACGAAGGAATAGATCTGCAGCAGTATTTATAAGAGTTGATAGTTTTTGAAAACTTAACCAGGATGCATAAGAGGGTTTTTGTTCTTGTTCCTCATGCAGTATCATTCCATTTTTTAACAGCCCTTTTTGTTTTGTAAACAGTGGTTATGACTAGTATCTTTGTTTGGGGTCCATATGTACGTACTGTTGTCACTCTCCTTCAAAGTTTTAGTATTCATATCTTAACCACTGATGACTACTATTACTGTGTTTTGTATGATAGTTGTTAATAAGATATCTATATTGCAGTTACATTGCCTTGTGTGCTATTTTGCTGGTGTTGAAGTCATGCAAGAAAAACTTCCCTTGAAATTAACAAGGTTTCTGCTCTCTTAACATCCTTAATTCCTATTGTTAGTGTAACAACAGTAGAATCACAAGAAGTGGGAGTTACAATGAAGAAGATAATCATCACTTGAAAAATGGTAACTCAAAACTCTTTCACATATATAATTTTAAATATATTTTAGACAGACATCAAGTGAACGACATGAATGAGAGACAGAGAGAGAACCTGGGGGCAATGTCCAACATTTGGAAGGACAATGAAGTCTTCTACTGAATCAAAATTTCCGTAATTTCTTCCCATCTCAATTGGTTCCCAAGGATCCTTGTCACCCCAAGCTATCAAAACCGGACACTGAAATAAGATAAATCATGCCTATTATTTATGTTTGTTCCATTGCAGTTTTTATTAAAACTTCCCACTCCCTTGCCTGAGGTGAGTGCAAGCTTACCTTAACTTGGGGTAGCAATTCCTCTGGAAGAGGGCCGCCTGAATAACAAATAAACTCAAGAAAGACCTCTGCAGCGCCAGGTTCCAGTCCTGGACTAAGAATGATCTGCACTAACTCATCAGTCACCTTGGAAGTGTCATGATAGCACTGTCAAAAAAATTAATTCACAATGATTAAAGATTCAGATAAAAGAATCCTTGTTTGTCAACATATAAAGCATGTAAGGCAGCGTTTGTTTAAACTAATAGAATTATATACCCAGGAATGATTTTCCTAAGAATCTTATTACCAGGGACACTACATTCACAAATATATTTGGTAAGTTATTGATATTCCTAGGAACTTTTGAAAAACTTATTTGGTTTAAAAATTAAAAATAGAACAAATAAATAGAGGGAAGAGGGTAGGTATTCATAGTTGTGCTCTATTCTCATGGGAATAAAACATTCCCACCGTCAAACCGGAGAATACAAAACTGAGAAGTTGAGGGTAAATTTTATTTCTAGGAATAAATAATACCCGAAAATAACTTTTATAAACTTGTACCAAACATTGGAACTTTATATTCCCAACCCACTTTCTCAAGAATATTTGTAGCAACCTTGAAACAAAGACACCCTAAGTGATTAGAGGCAGTTGTGGCTAAGCCAGAAACCAAACCCTCAGGGTGTTTGCAGTGTTTCAATGTTTATTTCTGTTTAAGTTTTGACCGTGACAAAATGGTCTATTTAGTGAAACTGTTCCTATCAACAAGGTTATTCAATTTTATTATAAAATGCATTAATAGTCTTATTTTCCAGCATTTTCTTCTCTTTGCGTATCAAACATTCTTTAAACATAAGCTTCCTAAGAGATGAAGTTTAGCTGATTGTATGCTAGAAGAGTACCTGGCAAAGAATGTTCCTCACAGATTGTTCCGTTGCAACAATTTTAAAGAAGAATTTTCCTACAGCAGTATCCCTATAACATAAAGCTTGATAATGATAAATCCCTTGCTTAAGGCTTGAAAACTGTTCAGATAAAGAAACTTCTGTGTCATTTGTACCTTAGCAATCTTTGGAATGATCTGATGAAAGGTCTTCCATACCAAGGTTGCTTCTTTATATGAAGCATGCGCAGAGATATATTGAGAAGAACAATTCCCTGGCAGATTTTTGGTGCTGCTATAGCTGCCTGAAGACCAACAACTCCTGCAAAATATATTGGAATAGTATCTCTCGCAGCTTGTAACAAGAAAATGAATCAACTAATTTAAAATAACAAACAGTGATTAGTTATCACAAGGCGCTTGAAGAAAATTTACCTCCAATAGAATTGCATATAAAAAATGCTTCATCCTTAATGACATCAAGACAAAACTCATTTAATTGTGTGGCCCATGTATCAAAAGTGTAAAAGGAATTGTCTCCCATTTGACGAGGATTTGGTTTATCGGAATATCCATATCCAATAAGGTCAATAGAGTATACACGGTGGGATTTTGCTAGAGCTGGAATGTTTTTCCTCCAGTGGTCACTGCAATGAAGTGTATTCTCAATCACTCAAAAATAACTGCAGAACCAAACAGACCTAGCTATAAGACTCGTACAATCATACAATGAAAATTTGATATAAGACACGCGTGCATTTTCTTATATTGCGATGAGAGAAATATGCACGTGTTTGTAAAAAAAATTGTAGATATCTCTACACAGGAAAAAAATTCAAGAATAGAGGAAATGTCTTCACATATAAAGGAAACAAGTTTTCCCCATTAAAGATTTGTATACTTCATGGACACAGATACAATAGTGTTCTTATACCTAAACTTTGATTGGTTTAATACTCAATGTAGAATGCCAAAGTCATATATACACATCATTGATTAAAAAATGTTAGTCTCAGACCAATGTAATTGGGAAATCGGTCATGGGTGCATATTATTTAACCCCAAGAACTAGCTTATCACATAATCAGTGGAAAATTGGTCATGCAGAACCAAATGTTTCTATTTTTTAAAAAATTTTGTTTTTGTAATTTGTATGTCAGCTAAAATCATGTTTTAGCCAAATAAAGACACAAATCATGCTACAAAGGCCATGGTTGAAAATTACGGAAAGAAATTGTTATCGAATTCTTTTTATTGATATTTTTCTTCTTATAAGACATAATATTGTCACTTTTTGTTCCTTTCAAACTTTGCCTAACATAATTTCTGATAATTTTAATACTCCATGCTGTACATTATCTAATACATTTGACAATATTAAAAAATGTATATTTAATAGCGTTGAACATGAAACATAAAAAGTAAGTAAATGTAACTAATACAAAATAAAAGTTAGTGTATGATATGAAGAAGGTAGACCTGTTAGCTCCGAAACCGTGCACCAGAACTAGCGCAGGACCATTGTTCCCAGAACATTGATAACGAATAGAGTAACCCTTCCAATTCCACATTCTGCACTTACAAAGAAGAAATTATTAATAGTAAGAAAGACACGTCATCATAAGAACAGCACTATCAATGTGATTCACAATTTAACATGTTAGAAGAATTATTACCGTGTTTGAACCTGGTGCTCGTCTTCATTTTGGTTACTTAATTTGGAAACGATTTGATTACTGAAGGTAGAAAATGCGACGACGCCATTTGGTTGGGGAAAACGGGTTTTGGGGTAAGAGAATGGTGTTCGACGGTGGGAGAGTGTGAGAGTGAG
Source organism: Cicer pinnatifidum (assembly GCA_037974775.1). Lineage (NCBI taxonomy): Eukaryota > Viridiplantae > Streptophyta > Magnoliopsida > Fabales > Fabaceae > Cicer > Cicer pinnatifidum. Next base: position 33,288,406 of record JBBPBR010000008.1, read on the forward strand.
AGTGGGGAAAGCTAATGTCATAGTAGCTAAGCTAACTAACTAACTCAGCGTTCCCGTTCCGGTTCCACTGATTAACTGGCTCGTTGCTTTACTTTTCTCTTCTTTGTTACTTCGTATCTCAATTTCTCGCCACTCTATTCCTGTGCTGGACTACTCACCACGTACTTGGTTTTACATATGTTTAAATTGTAATAAAAAAATGTCTCTAATACTGTCGATATTTTAAATGTATGAATTTTAACTAATATTTAGCATTCTTTCTTTCGATACACACAAATAAAGTTATAATAAACAATATTCAACGTATAAAATAGTCAAATATAAAAGAATTATGTGAACATAATAAATAATATTTTGACAAAAAAAATGTTTTGTTTTAGTGGTAAAAATGTAAGTATTGCATTGGAAAATTTTGCGGGTCGCATTCAATTTTTGTTATAAAAAAACATTTTGATAAAAAAAAATTATAAATAACTGACTTTTTAGATTGAAAAGAAATTGTAAGAGTAAATTGAGTTAAAATATGGTATTAATTTAGGGACAAACAAAATGATATTATTAGTGTATGTTATTTAAGTGGAGGCTTTACTTTGTGTTGCGAATCAATGGGTGAAACTGCTATTCATAAATAAAAGGCTTTGGGCAGCGATTGATTCTCCATTTGCAGATCCTGTGTGAAAAAATGCAAAAGAAAAGTTCGGTGTTCATAGAGCAAAGGATGTTATAATCTATGTGGAAAAAACAGCAGAAATGGAAGCTAGGGATGGATTAATCAACAACAAGAAGGAGGATAACAATGAACAACAATGGAGATCTCGATAATATAAACATGAAAGGATGGGGCAACATAACAAAAATAAGACTTAAGAGTAGGCAAAATCTCAAAAAAAGTATTTTGAAGATAATTAAACAGTTGATTAATCATTAATTATGATTCTAATTATTTTCTCATTTAACTTATGTTTTAGAGTGATTTATTTAAAGACAGATGATCAAACATATTCATGAAAAAATAATGGATCTCTTTGAAAGAAATTAAGAATATTATTGTCATCTATCATGTCCTATATAGACAAAGATCCATTTTACAAGTCCAAGAGTTTTTGAAAAATCTTCAAAATCAATAACAAAATAAACTAGAGAATGATTAGAAGAATATTATGGTTCCCAATTAAAGACAAAGTCAAGATAAGATCATGAATAATCATTTTCTACATTTCAAACTACATGTTAAGAGTATCAAAACTGCTCAAAAATCAGTGGTCTAGCCCATAACTCAAGTTGGAGGTTGAAGACTCTTCATCAGATGCATATTGTTCATTGTTTTTTATCTTATTTATCTTTAATCATTAGTTAATTTAAGGAGTTATTTGATATATTATGTTATTATTTCCTTGATTGAGTAGATATTTTTTGTCGTTTTGCGTTGTTTCTTTGTTTTAGTGCAGTGATAAATTTTTGTGAGAAATCAACATGATCTATGTGGAGTATTTCATCCATATCCGGAGTTGTAGATGTCCAATTTGAGTCAGACCAAATGAAAATGAAAGTTGAGATCCATAGCTACAACTTTTATGAAGCGCGAAACCTACGTCTATGGCACATTTCTGCACCACTGGATCTGACAAATTGCACTTGATGTGCGCCTGAGGCACGCGTCACGCATCAAAATATATTAAAACACGTTTTTCTCACTTTCTAGGTATCTTTTTGACTATTGGGAAATTTGGAGACTTATGCCCTAACAGAGCAACATATAGACGGTTCTTTCTAACACCATAAGAGGAGTTTTATCAAGAATCATTCATGAATAGTTCTTGTAACACGTGGAAAATCTAGTGATTTGTTTTTGAAAAGGTTTAGAAAACTAAGTTTTAACTGGTTTTGGTAAAATTCCAAAACGTTTTCCTTTTGCTGCATTAGCTGGAGAACGTTCTCCTTTTATCAGTTTTTGATTTTTTTTTTGTTTTTGCTTCAAAAATTTCTCCCTTTTTGAAGATCTTTTTGTTATTGATTTTCTCATCTCTTTTCTTAAAATAACATGCAAATTCCAGATGCCCAATCTTATTGCAATATGAACAATTGATGTTGCATTTACCTTCTTTTATTTTCGGAACAAAAAAGTTTTCATACATTTTGGTTTCTTGAGTTTGATCGAAACCAAGACTAGCTTTATCAAATATTCCTACTTGAGATTCCATGATTTTTTTTAAATGTTTTAGTGGCTTTAACTAATTTTGACAAGTCATTTTTAGGAAGTTCAACTTTAGCTTGAAAGAAAAGGTTCTCATTTTGAAATGCATAATGTTATTGACTTTCTTGATTTTCAGTTTTAAAATCTTTGGTTCTGAGACTCTTTCAAATTTTGAATGATCTCTTTAAGCTTATCATTCAGAGTCTGAGTTTTCTCTTTCTCTTATTTTTCTCTTGGAATTTTTCTTTTAAAGAGCTACACATTTGAACAACAAAGTTTGAATCATTTAGCAAGTTGTCAAATTCTTTTTCCATTTGTTCACACAAAATACAAGGTTCATAATTTGTTACCTCATTTTCTTCATCATTGGTCATTAAGCATATGTTTGCTTCTTCATCTTCTTCTTCATTAGATTCATCTGAGTTATCCCATGTAGCCATCATTGATTTCTTTTTGAAAGGAAATCGATTTTCGTGGTTTTTTACTTAGGGGACATTCGAATTTATAATATCCCAATTTATTACATCCAAAACATGTGATTTGGCTCTTGTCCACTTCTATTTTGAGACTTTCTCTTTCGATTGGAGATTCCATCTTGTCCACTTCTTGTGACACTTTCAATGCTATTTCTTTTCCTTTTTTGGATGGTTTATCTTTTTGTAACAATACTTCATGTGCTCTTAAGGTTCCAATTAGTTATTCTGATGCAAGTACTTCATGATTTTTGGTCTTGCTTATGGTTGTCAACATCGGTCTCCATATGGCTGGAAGACATCTCATGATCTTTCTCACTCTATCTTGTACTGAGTAAGCCTTTCCAAGGGAACGCATCTCATTTACTATAGTTGTGAACCTTGAGTACATCTAATCAATGGTTTCTCCTTCATTCATTTCGAACAGCTCAAACTTCCTTATGCCAATGTTTAGTTTTGTCTTCAGGTGTCCAGTCCATTTCTTTCTTTTTAGCAGAGTTTGAATCATTTTAATCAACTATTGCTATAAAATCTTCATCTGTAATGATGCACCACTTTATTGTATCTTGAGATTTTAGAAATAACTATATCTTGTTCTTCTAGAAGTAGTAATCTATTCCATTAAAGTAAGGTGGTTTGTTTGAAGATCCTCATTCAACAATGTATTTTGCTTTTGACATTTTTTCTTATAGATCTTTACTCTAGCACTTGTTAAAGTATTTACTCTTTAGAGATCTTGCTCTGATGTCAATTGAAGTAGCATTGTCAATTTACAAGGAATGAGATTTGAATTGTAAATTCACCTATTTGAAATTTCTTGTTAAAATCTTTAGAAATAACTCAAGAATGATCTTGGTTATGAAAACAGAAAACGGAGAACGTTCTTGTTTCTGGAAACAAAAATTGTAGAACATATTTTGTTAGTTAAAATCTCAGATTTAGTTTATTAATTTAACTTAATAATCAAAATGACTGAAAGTAAATAGAGATAACGAAGAAATATCACACAAAGATATATCCTAGTTGGCCCAACTCGGGATAAGTTCAGTCCTCACATTTGTGAGATTTTCCATCAAGTGTTCAAACGGTTAATGTTCTTGGTTTTACACGGTTTTTGTTAAGATCAACCTTGATCTGTAACAGCAATTCCTTTCCACCCATAAAGTGTAACAACCCGTTTTTTTTTCCTTAAAACAAAAATCGAATTTCGAAATTAAGAAAGAAAAACAAATAAAGAGAGAAAGAAATACTTTTGGATAAAATATTTAAGTCGTAACATAACGACAAAAGCCAACAAATATTTGTAAACAACGGAAATAGTTTTTGAAATACAAACCCAAAGTATTGAAAAATCAAAATACACCAGAACTATGAAACCTATCAGAAATAATTCATACCCCTGGGGTATTCTCGACAAACACCTGTACAAAAGCACTGCCCCAAGAATTTTAACTTCCCCACATCGCATCAAAAAGTGGTACAAGGACCCATCAAAATAAAAGTCAAGCTGACAATATGAGGTATAGGTACAGTCTTCCAAATTGAAATAAATATATCCACAAAAGAAAGACATATAAACCTTATACAACCCTCTAATTTGATAAATATATCCACAATAATTGTAAAGGTCACCAACTGAAATTAATAAATATCACATAGCATTTAAGTTTTTTTATGCACAAAATAACCTATCAACTTAGCATACTCATTGAAAGGGTTTTCATATGCCAAACATGCATAATCAAAGTTGAAAAATGAAGTTTTTAACAAAACTACACTATTGTATTCGAATATAGCATGCTTGTATTTGAATACAGTGTTGTTTTAGAAGTCAGTAGCAAAATCAAGACATATGTATTCGAATACACCTTCTTGTAGTAGAACACATTGCTATTTCAGAAGTCAATAGCAAAATCAGGACATTTGTATTCGAATACAGCTTTATTGTAGTCGAATACAGCAACATAAAACAGCAGAAAATAGCAAGAACAACATAAATCAACTTTTAAAAAGGTTTCACAATCAATCAACACTTACACACAAATTCAAACAATCTCACTTACCAATTAGGGCACAATCAAAACCACAACTGAGCATACATATATAATCATCACAGTATATCAAACATGACTTGCGTGCCAAGCACCCTAATACAATGCGTATATGCCCAAAATGCATGAATTATGAAATTCCAATAAAAACCCTCCTCGAAGGGGCGTAAATCATAATTGTATCGCCTATCATAGGCCTTATACTAATTATTAAGGTGCCACCCATCACAGGCCCGCACGATTTACTAAAGTGTTGCCTATCACAGGCCTACACTGTTTTCTAGAGTGCAATTGCTAACAGATCAGCATGTTCGAGAGTGCAATCTCTCAAAGATCAGCACGACGCGATAATCCCTGTAAGGCATCATGGCATCATCTCGTGGCCCATCACGGTCACCAATATCACCATGGCACCATCGCGGTCACCATGTACTATGAAATGCATGAGCATACTCTGACTCTTTCCATAACAATCATTAAGTAAATGTAGATATTAAAAGATTCCCCATTTTTAATACTCATTTAACACTTAATGATTTTCAAATTTATCACATAGCATATTCAAACATATATTTTCCACCACCACACATCAAATCTAATCCACAATTCACATTAAATTCGATCAATTCAAATTCCACAAAATCCACACCAAATCCAATCATCAATCACCCATAAATTTTCACATTCTTCAAACATATATCAAGCCAAATTAATCTTCACAAAACACACCTCGAACATCTCAAATTACATTTCCTCAAAACACATATAGATGACTTAAATTCATTTTCCACTAATTCACATAATCGCATTAAATTCATTTTCTACAATTTCACACATCAAATACATCAAATTTCTTTTCCACAAATACACACATAGACTCCTATATGCAAGCTAAAAATTTGAAAGGAGCCCTTACCATAACGTTAGCTTTAGCAAGCGATTACGGCACCGCGATTAATTCTGGTAAAATTTTCGCTCGCGACGTCGCTTCCAAATTTGGCTCACTAGCATCATAGCGTGCCAATGAGCAACTTTCTCTTGTGTCACTTCTCAAAACGAAGCTCCAATGTCGAAGAAAAGTGGGGGTTTGTGTTCAACAGTTTTGAAAACCCCTAACACCTTTTTTTTTTTTTCGAATCAAAGAAGAAGAAGGAAGCTGGGAAATCTTCTCTTTCTCACCCACCAAGCGTTGGGTTTCTTTTTTTGAAACAAAAGAAAGTAAAAGAAAGGAGAAGGAAAAAGGAATGAACTCGCGATGCAAAGAAAGAAGGAAAACGAAGGTGTTCGCAAGGCAGAGGAAACTTTTCTGTTTTTCACCCTTTTTCTAGCCTTGGCTTCCTTTCATATATATATATATATATATATATATATATATATATATATATATATATATATATATATATATACTTATAATAATAATAATAATAATAATGATATATATATATATATATATATATTACTCATAATATATATTTATATCTATATATATATATATATATATATTATAATTACAATTAAACCAAAAAATATCAAAATACTCTTACACCACATCACTTCACTCACATCTCAATCTATTTTAATAAAAATATATATTCTCGTCGCAACACAATTGACAGATAAAGTTTTCAGCAACCAGAGATATTTTTAACAAAAATGTCCGATATTAAATTCTTTTAAACGTAAATAAATTATTCTCCGACAAATAATTTTAATCCAATTTCCAAAAATATATTTTTGGCATTTAACTCACTAAATACCAAAAACTGGGCTAATAGCCTAAGAATTTCAACACAAAATACCCTAAAATTGTATACTTTAGGATTTAAAATTAAGGGTCTTACATTACTACCCTCCAAAAAGAAGTTTCGTCCTCAAAACTTAAGTATGAGTAACAATCCACACTAGGTTTGTACTCAGATTCAACATACAAGTCACAACTTGTTTCACCTGCCCTACTCGAAGAAAGTGTTGCCTACCCCTTTTCATAGGGTGCTTAATAACTCTACATGTAACATCCCAAATTTCATGATAAACTATTTTATTAATTAAATAGGATTTTAAAGAAATTAATTAGTTGTTAAAATCATTTTAGATTATATATTGATTAAATTTATGATTACTTCTCCTTATATGTGTGAGTTTCTTATGGTTTGATAACCGTGTGAATTTGATTTAATGAGTAATATAAATTATAAATATTATATTTAGTTATTTAATTTATTTATAAAAATAATAATAATGGTATTTTAGCGAAAGTATTTTAGATGATAAGATTTTGAGTGAGTTTAAATATAGATATGCATTAGATATTTGTGGTGATAGTTGCCTGTGTGTTAAACTACACAATAAATGTGTGCATAGTTATATTTTAATTATTTAAGACTATTTCAAATTTTAATTATTTATTTTATAAATAATGGTTTTAAGATGGTAGTAATATTGTGATTAATTTCTTTATTTCTATATATTTTCTATGATATGATGGTTTTAAACGTTTTTATTGGAATTTAATAATAAATATAAATTTTTTATGTTATATTTAATTATTGTTTTGTTTTGACTATTCCATAAATATGTTAGTATTTTATGTGATTCTATTGTAAAATAGTATAATAATAATTGTAGTTAATATTGTGAATGAATTTTTATTATTAATGTATTTTAAGATAGTAATTACATAAATTACTTTTTATAAATATTAGTTTTGAAATATGAGTAAAACGTTAGTATTGAGATTGTGTTAATAAGACTAGTTTTGATAATTGTTGGTTTTATTTAATAATAATAATAATAATAATAATAATAATAATAAAAATAATAATAATAATAAAAAATATCTATTTTAGGGAATTTTGTGCTGAAATTCTGAGGCTTTTTAGCCAATTTTAAGGCATTTTTTGAGTTAAATGCCAAAAATAGTTTTTTTGGAGACTCGATTAAAAATTATTCGTCGATTAATAATTTTATTTAATTACGGTGAATCTTTTGTCGAAGAAAAAAAAATTTCTGAGATGCAGCATTTTTCAGAAAAATTCATATGGCCATCGAATTACGGCGAAAGTAGATATTTTTCTGAAAAAGCAGTTTGTGATGTGATGTCAGGTGACATGCATAATGATGATTTTTATAAAAATATCTAGATGTTTGTAAATATCTAGATATTTATCTAGATATTAATTATTATTATTATAATATATTATTATTATAATATTATTATTATTTAATATATATTATATATATATATATATATATATATATATATATATATATATATATATATATGAAAGAAAAGGTAAACAAAAGAAAGGATGGAAATAGAAAAGCAAAAAGCCTTTCCCTGTTACGTAGCAAATTAATTTCTTCTCCCTCCTTCTCTGTTTCCTAATTTATTTATTTTCAAAACCCACGAACACAAAACCTTCACTTTTCTCCTAGATCTAAGCTTCGTTTTGAGAAGTGACAGAAGGGAAAGTTGCTCACCTCCATGCTGCGGTGCTAGTGAGCTAGTTTTCAACGCGACGTCACGAACTTAAACTTTACCGGAATTAATCGCGGTGTCGTAATCGTTTGTTAAAGCTACAACGGAGGTAAGGGCTCCTTCCAAACTTTTAGTTTGCATTTAGGACATTATTTGTGATTTTGTGGAAAAGAAATTTGATGTATTTGAGGTGTGATTTTGTGAAAAATTATTTTAATGTGATTATGTGTAATTTAGTGGAATTTAAATTTGAGGTGTGGTTTGTGGTGATTCAAGTTTGGTGTTATTTATATGTTCATAATTATTATTATGAATTTTTGAGATGTGATTTATTTGTGGATTTTGTAGAAAATGAATTGATGAAATTTGGTGGTTTATGTGTAAAAATGTGGAGTTTTGAAATTGGGTGAGTTATGTTTGAATTGTTGAAATTTAATTGAGGTGTTATATATGAGTTGTGGAATTGAATTGATTGTTCTCGGTGTGAATTGACGATAATTAAATTTGATAAGTTTGAGTTACGTAATGAGTTATTTTCAAATAAATGAGTTTGAACTGAAATTGAAATTTTACAAAAAAATTAGCGTTGTTAAAGTTGTGAAAAAGTTCAAATTTTAACTAAGTTAAAGAGTTTGAGCAAAAAGATAGATTGAAATTAAAAATGGTTAGAGTTTAAAATGTTACTCTTTGATTGAGTTTAAAAAGAAAAAAAAAAGGTTTAGAGTATTTTATTAACTAAAAAATTTCGGTGCTTTAATAGTTGAGTGTGTGTATGGGAAATTTTGACGATATTTGTTTTATTTAAGTTTTAAGTAAATAATATAGATTATTTGGTTATAAAACTTTGGTGTGTGAGAAAGATTTAATTTTGGAAATTTTGTTGTGTTTGGATTAGTTTTCTTGTGAACAAGTTGTTATAAATATTCATGTTTATGTAGTTAGCTCCTTGAGTCTCGAAAAGGAATCGAGACCGTTGGCACCGAGTTAGCGGTGGGGAGAACTCTGATATATTAATGTTGTTGTGGTGATTTATGGTTGAAAATTTTAGAGATTGAATATGGTGATTAATGTTTGGAAATTTTGGTGATTTATGTTAGGTGAAATTGATGTGTTCATAATTAATATTATGAATTTTTGAGATGAAATTTATGTGTGACTTGGTGGAAAATGAATTTAATTCTATTTAGGTGTGAATGGAATTTGGAGATGTGATTTATGTGTGGTTGTGGAAATTTTAATTGGTGTGAATAAATATGTTTGAGTATGCTCTGTGTTTTATTTGAAAAATCATTAGTGTTAAATGAGTATTAAAAATGGGAAATCTTTTAATAGCTGCATTTACTTAATGATCATGGTGAAAAGAGTTAGAGTATACTCATGCATTTCATAGTACATGGTGACCGCGATGGGGCCATGGTGATAGTGGTGACCGTGATGGGCCACGGGATGATGCCATGTGAATTGTTGGTTCATCTTATCCTTGCGGGGATTGTCGCGTCGTGCTGATTTGTGAGAGATTGCACTCTAGAATATGCTGATATGTGAGCGATTGCACTCTAGAAAATTGTGCTGGTCTGTGAGCGACTGCACTCTTCTATGTCGTGCTGGTTTGTGAGAGACTGCACGCTAGTAAATCATGCTGATCCGTGAGAGATTGCACCTCGGTAATTAGTACTGGTCTGTGAGAGGCTTTGCAATTATGATTTACACCCCTCGAGGAGGGTTTTGATTTGGAATTCCGGAATCATGCATTTTGGCATATACACATTGCTTTAGAGTGTTTGGCATGCGAGTCATGTTTGTCATAATATGATGATTGTATATACATATTCGGTTGTTGTGGTGATTTGTTGTAATTGCTTTGAGGTGTGAAGTTGAGTTGAATAAGTTTTGATGTAATTTTGTGTTCATAATTGATTTAATGAATGTTCGATGTATGATTGAGGTGTGAATCTGTGGAGATTAATTTGGTGTTAATTATGTGTTCATAATTGTTAACATTAATGTTTGAAGTGTTAATTGATTTAGAGCCATTTTAGAATTGAAAATCTGCATTTTCTCAATTGTATTCGGCTACGACAATGCGGTTTGTCAAAACTTCATTTTTCAACATTGTTTATGCATTTTTGGACATATGAAAACCCTTTCGAGGAGTATGCTAAGACGAAAGGTTCATTTAAGCATTTGAAAATATAAGAATTTTGCTATGTGATATTTGTTAATTTCGGTTGGTGACCTTTACAATTATTGTGGAAATCTGGGCTTTGCCCTCAAATGAGAATTAGGATCATCCTACCGGTTAGTACCTTGGAGGAGGGAAAGTAGTTAGTCATACTTAACCGAAGCTATGTCAGGAGGATCTTGCGGGGCGCGTGGAGAGATCATCCGGGTTGTGTAGTTTTTGTAGCATGATCAGATTAGAGGGTTGTATACGGTTCAGTTGTCTTTCTTTTGTGGATGTATTTATTTCAATTTTAAAGACTGTACATATACCTCATATTGTCAGCTTGACTTTTATTTTGATGGGTCCTTGTATCATTTTTTTGATGCGACGTGGGGAAGTTAAAATTCTTGGGACAGTGCTTTTGTACAGGTGTCTGCCGAGAATACTCTAGGGGTATGAGCTATGTCTGATAGGTCTCATAGCCTCGATGTATTTTGTCGTGTAAATACTTTGAGTGTGTATTTCAAAAACTATTTCCGCTGCTTGTAAATATTGTTGGCTTTTGTCGTTATGTTACGACTAAAATATTCATCCAAAAGTATTTGATTTGTTTTATTTCTTTGTTTAAAAAAAAATACACTCGCGCTGTTAAAAATTGGGGTGTTACATTGTGGTATCAGAGCTTTGGTTTGGATTTCTTTGGGACTGTGGAGTTTTGGTTATAGATTGTAGGTCAACTTGTAGGTTGAGAGTCGTTATCTGATCATGCGTCAAGGTAATTGGTCTGAGTTGTCAGATCAGGGGTAGTTATTATGTATTAATGTAGTTGAAAGTTAATTTTGGAATTATTATAAGGGGTGTTGAGATTTCCCCTTGATGTTGGTTTTGAGGAAACAATGCATCCAAGAAGGGATTACGCTGCAAGAGTCAACGTCAACTGGGATGATCAAGTGACTGAAGCTATGAACAACATGGTTGCTTTTGTTGCTGCACAGACTGTTGCAAGGACTCTGCATGATCTGGAGAAGAGGGAATGAGAGATTTGTGTTGCTACGTCAAGGGGATTGGAAGATTTTTGTCGTTATCATCCTCCAAAGTTCAAGGGTGATGAGAACTCAGAAAAATCTGATCAGTGGATTCAAGAAGTGGAAAAGATCTTCGAGATGATGGACTGTCAGGCGGAGTTGAAGCGAATCATGACGGCATGGAATTTATGAAGTGGTTCCAAGGACAAAGAAGCTATGTGTTAGTGTTAACTCGAAGATGATGAGTATGGATGATTTAACATTAGACTAATAAGGGATTTCAAGTAAAGATCTAAGTGGAGGACTTTTGTTAAGAAAAGTATTAGATGTTTTCCTGGTAGATTTCAGGATTAAACTGGATGAAGTTTGATAACTGTCATAGAGGTGTGAACATCATGGTATTGTTGAGAAGACGAGGCTTCCTTTTGGAATATCATTTGGTGCTTAGGTGTCCAGGAAGAGGCTTGTATTGAAGCTAAGGGGCACTGCACGTTAGGGGGTATATACCACCTTGGTTAGATAAAGTACACTTTGAGGAATAATCAATACCTTGAGGAGTAAGGTCGAACATTCGAGGTAAACTAGATTCACAACTTAGATTGTTAAGTATGAATCTCATGTATATTATAAGAAGGGGAATATATATTTCTTTGATAAGTGACAAATATCTGTGTGGTTTAGGAGATGGTAAGTATGGATAGTGATTTTAGATGAAACTATAAACGCATAAGTGTGAATTTTGGGTGATGTCTGGATAAACATAATGGGTTAAGCCTTGATGTATCGAACCATATGTCACTATTAAGTGGAATTGGTAGTATAGAGTACGAGAATACTTAGAGATGGTAGCAAGTAAGCTTATTAAAGGATGGTAAACATTTGGAGAATGTGAATATTTTGATAGGATAGAGAGATTGATCAAGATTTGATTTGGGACCCTAAGATGGTTGATCTTTAAGTCAATGATTTAAAATCCACAAGGATGGATCGAGGACCAAGTAATGCCCAAAACTGGTATAATTGAGGTAGTTGAGGTAGGCAACTGATAAATAATTCATGTTATGGATGAAAGTGTTTGAGGATTCACTAAAAAGGTTGTATCATGATTTGAAGAGTTTTTATTGGTGAGATTACTAATACAGTTAGTGTCAATGATGAATATGACCTCGTATTGTATCTTAAGATGAAATGGATGGAATTAGACAGTGTGATGAGAATTTGGAGATTTCGAGGATCAGATTTTAGAATTTTATTTAATGATAGAAAATGAAAAAGAAGAAATGTAACAAATGATTTATGGTTTAGATGTTGATCTTGAGAAGTCAAGCGTTAAAATTTAAAATGAGTGTTTTAGTGACTAGATGACAATGAAAGGTATGTGGGTCTTTGAGATATTTTACTGCAAATTTATGAGGATGAGGTTTATAGATAATTATTCCTTAGGAGATGCTTATTGAGAATGAATAAGAATCCAACAAGTGAACCAAATTCTGGAAAATATGCTAAGAAAACGTGTCAGAACAGCACATGGAGATGTAGCTTATGACAATTAAGAATTCATGAAAGGAATTATCTCACTCGTGATTTAGATATTGTTATTATAAGGGCATGCGAATGATTCAAAGGCACTAATTGAGTGCATGTCATGGGGTTGTTATTGTGTTCGCCAATCAACAAAGTTTAATGTTTGGTTGATAGGGAAGAATTGAGCACGAAATGGAAAAGTTTGGTGAGAAATAGTAAGGCTTGATTTATTAAAATCACTATAATGAAGATGTATCAAGGTTTAAGGTAGAAATTTAAGGTTTATATAAATGGAAAAGTAATGGAGTGAATACAATATGTTTTACCCGTCATGATGAAAAGTGTAACACCCTGTTTTTCAAAGCGAGGGTGTAATTTTTTTTTCAAAAGAAATTAAAATAAAATAGAAGTCATTATTAAGTCATTAAAATAAGGTAACACCTTCGGATAAATAATTAAGTCATTATAATTTACAAGCAGCGGAAAAGTTCACAAAATATGTATTCAAAAGATTTACATAACAAAAGTGGTACAATCTTCCAGTTTAAAATAAAAGCAACCCAAAAGAAAGACATTTGTTCCCTCTATGTCAACCTAGTCTGATCATTTTACAAAACAACTAAACACCCTGAGTGATCTCCACGCACCCCGTGAGATCCTCCTAACGTAGCTCCAATCAAGCATTCCCATCCACATTCCCATCTGTAGGGTACGAACCGGTAGGATCATCCTGACTCTCATCTGAGGGCAAAGCCCAGATTTCCACAATAGTTGTAAAGGGTCACCAACCGAAATTAACAGTTAACACATAACATTTAAGTTTTTAAATGCATAAAATAACCTTTTCAACTTAGCATGCATCTTAAAAGGGTTTTCCATATGCTAAAAGTTCATATAATGCTTGCCAATTAAAAATGAAATCAAAATAAAGTTCTCAATCCCTCAAGTAATACATAACTAACCAAGACATTGGTAAATCAATGAGCAATCTGTTATCTAACTCAAAATAAGAATTTCTACTAAGCCAATCGATTTCCTGAAGGTTTTTAGTGAAATTTGAATTCTGGGCTTAATTCAATCGATTGGGCAATCAATTGGACAATTGATTGACAGCATAGCTAAGCCACTGACTTAATGCCAATCGATTGGGCAATTGACTGGGCAATTGATTGGGCAATTGATTGACAGCATAGCTGAGCCCCTGACTTAATGCCAATCGATTTCCAAATCTATTTTGTCAAATTAAAGAAGTTCCTGTAACTCATCAAATCGATTGGGAAATTGATTTCCCTGCATATTCTTCCAAAAATACATAAACTAACTAAATCACATTCATACACAAATCCACATCTTAACACTTAGCAATTCCCACACGATCACCACGATAAATTGAGTTTCGAAATAGTATTGCAATCAAACATGTTATCACCAAATTCCAAAAACATAACACTTAACACTTATAATACAATTACTACAACATCATGGGTTTCGAAATAGTATTGCAATCAACATGTTATCACCAAAATCTAAAAACATAACTCTTAGTAAAATCAACACACTTACACACAATTCCAAAACATACCACTTAACGGTTTCAACGCAATACCCACACAGACAAGATGAACCAACAAATCACATGGCATCACCTTGACTCGACAATCCCAACACGAACAAGATGAACCAACAAATCACATGGCATCACCTTGACTCGACAATTCCAACACAAACAAGATGAACCAACAAATCACATGGCATCACCTTGACTCGACAATTCCAACACGGACAAGATGAACCAACAAATCACATGGCATCACCTTGACTCGACAATTCCAACACGCACAAGATGAACCAACAAATCACAAAATATGTTCAAAAGATTTACATAACAAAAGTGGTACAGTCTTCCAGTTTAAAATAAAAGCAACCCAAAAGAAAGACATTTGTTCCCTCTGTGTCAACCTAGTCTGATCATTTTACAAAACAACTAAACACCCTGAGTGATCTCCACGCGCCCCGTGAGATCCTCCTAACGTAGCTCCAATCAAGCATTCCCATCCACATTCCCATCCGTAGGGTACGAACCGGTAGGATCATCCTGACTCTCATCTGAGGGCAAAGCCCAGATTTCCACAATAGTTGTAAAGGGTCACCAGCCGAAATTAACAGTTAACACATAACATTTAAGTTTTTAAATGCATAAAATAACCTTTTCAACTTAGCATGCATCTTAAAAGGGTTTTCCATATGCTAAAAGTTCATATAATGCTTGCCAATTAAAAATGAAATCAAAATAAAGTTCTCAATCCCTCAAGTAATACATAACTAACCAAGACATTGGTAAATCAATGAGCAATCTGTTATCTAACTCAAAATAAGAATTTCTACTAAGCCAATCGATTTCCAAATCGATTTCCTGAAGGTTTTTAGTGAAATTTGAATTCTGGGCTTAATTCAATCGATTGGGCAATCAATTGGGCAATTGATTGACAGCATAGCTAAGCCACTGACTTAATGCCAATCGATTGGGCAATTGATTGGGCAATTGATTGACAGCATAGCTGAGCCCCTGACTTAATGCCAATCGATTTCCAAATCGATTTTGTCAAATTAGAGAAGTTCCTGTAACTCATCAAATCGATTGGGAAATCGATTTCCCTGAATATTCTTCCAAAAATACATAAACTAACTCAATCACATTCATACACAAATCCACATCTTAACACTTAGCAATTCCCACACGATCACTACGACAAATTGAGTTTCGAAATAGTATTGCATTCAAACATGTTATCACCAAATTCCAAAAACATAACACTTAACACTTATAATACAATTACTACAACATCACGAGTTTCGAAATAGTATTGCAATCAACATGTTATCACCAAATTCTAAAAACATAACTCTTAGTAAAATCAGCACACTTACACACAATTCCAAAACATACAACTTAACGGTTTCAACGCAATACCCACACAGACAAGATGAACCAACAAATCACATGGCATCACCTTGACTCGACAATCCCAACACGAACAAGATGAACCAACAAATCACATGGCATCACCTTGACTCGACAATTCCAACACGAACAAGATGAACCAACAAATCACATGACATCACCTTGACTCGACAATTCTAACACGGACAAGATGAACCAACAAATCACATGGCATCACCTTGACTCGAAAATTCCAACACGCACAAGATGAACCAACAAATCACATGGCATCACCTTGACTCGACAATCCCAACACGGACAAGATGAACCAACAAATCACATGGCATCACCTTGACTCGACAATTCCAACACGGACAAGATGAACCAACAAATCACATGGCATCACCTTGACTCGACAATCCCAACACGGACAAGATGAACCAACAAATCACATGGCATCACCTTGGCGCGACAATCCCAACATAGACAATTCATTTCTCGACAAAATCATTTTCACGGCAACATTAAGCAAAACAGACATATTAAGAGATTCCTCATTCTTAATATACTTTTGACTTAAACGATTTCGCAAAACAAACATTAAGTAACTAAGACATTAAGAGATTCCCCATTCTTAACGCCCAGTTAACTTAAACAATTTTCAAAACAACATTAAGTAACCAAGACATTAAGAGATTCCCCATTCTTAACGCCCAGTTAACTTAAACGATTTTCAAAACAACATTAAGTAACCGTGACATTAAGAGATTCCCCATTCTTAATGCCCAGTTAACTTAAACGATTTTCAAAACAACATTAAGTAACCAAGACATTAAGAGATTCCCCATTCTTAATGCCCAGTTAACTTAAACGATTTTTCACAAACACACATTAAGTAAACAAGACATTAAGAGATTCCCCATTCTTAATTATCGTTTAACTTAATGGTTTTCAAATTCCACACAAAACAAACTCAAACATACTTTCACATTCAATCCATAATTCACACCAAAACACATCAAATCATTTTTTCGCACAAACCACACAAAACACATCTCAAAATTCTATAATTATCAATTATGAACATGTCGAATACGAAGACACAAATCAACACAATAAATTTCATTTATTCAAAATCATACATACATGAGGTAAATTCATTTTCCATGAAACATTCATCAATATAACCAAAACCTAACTCTAAGATTTTACCCATAAAGCCTTAGATACATTTTTCCCAAATCAATACTCCAACCCTAACAAAGTTCGTTTCCACACAACCACAGATAAGGCCCTAAATGCAAACTAAAAGTTTGGAAGGAGCCCTTACCTTAACGTTAGCTTTAACGTCGATTTACGGCACCACGATCGATTCCGGTAAAAACTTCGCTCGCGACGTCGCTTCCAAAATTAGCTCACTAGCACCGTAGTGTAGTGGTGAGTAACTTTCCCTTCTATCCCTTCGCGAAATGAAGCTTGGATCTAGAAGAAACGGCGAGATTTGTGTTTACCGGTTTTGAAATCCCTAAACCGTTTTCCTTCGTTTTCGGATCAAAGAGGAAGAGTGAAGTTGAGAAATCCTTGTCCTATCATCCACTATCAATTTCGAACTCAAAGGAAAGAAAAGAAAGCAAGAACGAGCAACAATGGAGGAAAGGAAGAAAGTGAACACGCGAGGCAGCAGGGGAGGAAGAAGATGGAAATTTTTTGCTTTTCTCTTCTTTCTCTTTCTTTTCTTTGTTTTTCCTTTCTCCCTTTTTCTTTCCTTCCCATTTCTTTATATATAAACATATATATATATATATATATTAATAATAATTAACAAATATCTCCAAATCTTTAGATATTTATTAAATTACCCTTTCACCCATAACGCATTAAACTCTTCGCAAAAGATTCACCGCAGTTAAATTAATTTATTTATCGACGAGTAATTCTAATCAGGCACCAAAATATCTTCTTGGTCATATAAACTCCAAAATATTAATAACTTTGGCTAAAAAGCCTCTGAGTTCAATACCGAAAATACACCAAAATACATAAAGTACGCTTTAATAATTATGGGTCTTACAAAAAGATAATCATCAAGTTGCAAACAAAGGACATGATAGAATTGAGAAGTATCAGAATGAATGTTGGTAGTAGATGTAAGAAAATTATTTTCGAGTTTGTCCAGAATTGCGAAGTATGTAGGAGATGGATTAGTGAAGTGTGAATTTGAGGTGTTAAGGCATGAGACAAATGTAGGTCTTAATCATGAATGAAATTCAAGTTGGATTTTGTTGGGGACGTGACTTTTGAAACGAAGCACTAAACCTGAAGGAAGTTTGTATGTTGTAGGTTAGTTCTGGAATGTTGTCGAAAAAAAAATTTGAGGAAGCTTAGATCACCAAGAAAATGTGGGGATGAAATTATTAGAGTTATAATTAGAACAACATACGGATAAGAACACAGTAGTTTGGAATAATTGTGCGACTTAAGAGAAATAGAGGATTTGTGGACCATGGAGATATTTAGGAGTCCTCGGCGGTAATGATTGGATGATTCGTACCAAGTGGATGTATATGAGGCTATGTGACATAGCTATGGGCGATAGGATCAAAGTTATAGGAAAATAAGGAAAAACTTAGTGGAGCTTGAGAAGATTGTTTGACCGCTTGTGCATTAGAATAACCTTAAGTGCAAGTCGCAAAGAGCGTTATTACAGTTAGGTTAAGATAGTTTAAGCCACCATCATGGTTGTCGGCTACTTATTGACAAATTGACGAACTCATCATCCTTAATCTCTTGTTGATAGTACCAAAATCATGTTGAATGGAACGAACGGGTCTTACCGGCTATGGTAATGTATAGAGTTATTAAGCACCCTATGAAAAGGGGTAAGCAACATTTTCTTCCAGTGGGCCGAGCGAAACAAGTTGTGACTTGTATGTTGAATTAATTAAATAGGATTTTAAAGAAATTAATTCGTTGTTAAAATTATTTTAGAATATATATTGATTAAATTTATGATTACTTCTCCTTATATGTGTGAGTTTCTTATGGTTTGATAACCGTATGAATTTGATTTAATGAGTAATATAAATTATAAATATTATATTTAGTTATTTAATTTATTTAAAAAAAAAAATAATAATGGTATTTTAGTGAAAGTATTTTAGATCATAAGATTTTGAGTGAGTTTAAATATAGATATGCATTAGATATTTGTGGTGATAGTTGCCTGTGTGTTAAACTACACAATAAATGTGTGCATAGTTATATTTTAATTATTTAAGACTATTTCATATTTTAATTATTTATTTTATAAATAATGGTTTTAAGATGGTAGTAATATTGTGATTAATTTCTTTATTTCTATATATTTTCTATGATATGATGGTTTTAAACGTATTTATTGGAATTTAATAATAAATATAAATTATTTATGTTATATTTAATTATTTTATTGTTTTAACTATTCCATAAATATGTTAGTATTTTATGTGATTCTATTGTAAAATAGTATAATAATAATTGTAGTTAATATTGTGAATGAGTTTTTGTTATTAATGTATTTTAAGATAGTAATTACTTAAATTACTTTTTATAAATATTAGTTTTGAAATATGGGTAAAACGTTAGTATTGAGATTGTGTTAATAAGACTAGTTTTGATAATTGTTGGTTTAATTTAATAATAATAATAATAATAGTAATAGTAATAATATTGTCTCTCTCCTATTCCTCATTTAGACCCAACACTAAGAAAAGAATATTGAAAATCCTAGCCACTACTACAAACCCTAGTTCATAAAACCTTTTATAAATAAAACCAAAAATCCAAGCCACTATCACCATCACCTCCTCTTTTTCGGCAAGCTTATGTAAGACCCTTAATTTTAAATTCTAATTTATGTATTTTAGGGAATTTTGTGCTGAAATTCTGAGGCTTTTTAGCCAATTTTAAGGCATTTTTTGAGTTAAATGCCAAAAATAGTTTTATGGAGACTCGATTAAAAATTATTCGTCGATGAATAATTTTATTTAATTACGGTGAATCTTTTGTCGAAGAAAAAAAATTTTCTGAGATGCAGCATTTTTTAAAAAAATTCATCTGCCCATCGAATTACGGCGAGAATAGATATTTTTCTGAAAAAGCGGTTTGTGATGTGATGTGAGGTGACATGCGTAATGATGATTTTTATTAAAATATCTAGATATTTGTAAATATCTAGATATTTGTTTAGATATTTATTATTATTATTATAATATATTATTATTATAATATTATTATTATTTTAATATATATATATATATATATATATATATATGAAAGAAAGGTAAACAAAAGAAAGGATGGAAACAGAAAAGCAAAAAGCCTTTCCCTGTTACGTAGCAAATTCATTTCTTCTCCCTCCTTCTCTGTTTCCAAATTCATTTATTTTCAAAACCCACAAACACAAAATTTTCACCTTTCTCCTAGATCTAAGCTTCGTTTTGAGAAGTGACAGAAGGGAAAGTTGCTCACCTCCATGCTGTGGTGCTAGTGAGCTAGTTTTCAACGCGACGTCACGAACTTAAATTTTATCGGAATTAATCACGGTGCCGTAATCGGTTGTTAAAGCTACAACGGAGGTAAGGGCTCCTTCCAAACTTTTAGTTTGCATTTAGGACATTATTTGTGATTTTGTGGAAAAGAAATTTGATGTATTTGAGGTGTGATTTTGTGAAAAATTAATTTAATGTGATTATGTGTAATTTCGTGGAATTTAAATTTGAGGTGTGGTTTGTGGTGATTCAAGTTTGGTGTGATTTATATGTTCATAATTATTATTATGAATTTTTGAGATGTGATTTATTTGTGGATTTTGTAGAAAATGAATTGATGAAATTTGGTGGTTTATGTGTAAAAATATGGAGTTTTGAAATTGGGTGAGTTATGTTTAAATTGTTGAAATTTAATTGAGGTGTTATATGTGAGTTGTGGAATTGAATTGATTGTTGTCGGTGTGAATTGGCGATAATTAAATTTGATAAGTTTGAGTTACGTAATGAGTTATTTTCAAATAAATGAGTTTGAACTGAAATTAAAATTTTACAAAAAAATTAGCGTTGTTAAAGTTGTGAAAAAGTTCAAATTTTAACTAAGTTAAAGAGTTTGAGCAAAAAGATAGATTGAAATTAAAAATTGTTAGAGTTTAAAATGTTACTCTTTGATTGAGTTTAAAAAGAAAAAAAAAAAGGTTTAGAGTATTTTATTAACTCAAAAATTTCGGTGCTTTAATAGTTGAGTGTGTGTATGGGAAATTTTGACGATATTTGTTTTATTTAAGTTTAAGTAAATATTATAGATTATTTGGTTATAAAACTTTGGTGTGTGAGAAAGATTTAATTTTGGAAATTTTGTGGTGTTTGGATTAGTTTTATTGTGGACAAGTTGTACAGGTGTCTGCCGAGAATACTCTAGGGGTATGAGTTATGTCTGATAGGTCTCATAGCCCCGATGTATTTTGTCGTGTAAATACTTTGAGTGTGTATTTCAAAAACTATTTCCGCTGCTTGTAAATATTGTTGGCTTTTGTCGTTATGTTACGACTAAAATATTCTATATGTATGTGGTGATAGTCATAATTATTATCAGTAATTTTCTATGAATATGTGATGCTCATGATATGGTAGTGTGTATGCGCTCTTAATGATGCATGAATAAGGTGATGATTTTAAAAAATGTTATGTTTGAATGCACATGGCATAATTCTTAGTGGGCTGTGTGGGAATATATGTATTTCATACTACATCTTCATGGCATGGCATATGCATCTTCGCGGAAGTTGCCTTAGTGGCAGGTGTGATTCTCTGTGTGAAAATTTGCTTTAGTGGTTGTAACACCCCGATTTTCAAAGCAAGGGTGTATTTTTTAAAAAAAAAAGAAATTAAAATAAAACAGAGAAACAAATAAGGAAATACCTTTGGATAAATGTTTAAGTCAATATAATTGATACGCAGCGGAATAGTTCTTTTGAAATATGAATCCAAAGTATTTACACAACAACAAATGATACATGGAACCCATTCAAATAAGATGTCATGCTGACAATATTAGTAAAGGTACAGTTTTCCAGTTCAAAATAAACGTAATCCAAAAAAAAGACATTTGTTCCCTCTATGTCATCCTAATCTGATCATTCTACCAACAAAACTCTACACCCTGAGTGATCTCCACGCGCCCCGTAAGATCCTCCCAACATAGCTCCAGTCAAGCGTTCCCATCTACATTTCCATCTGTAGGGTACGAACCGGTAGGATTGTCCTGGCTCTCATCTGAGGGCAAGGCCCAGATTTCCACAATAGTTGTAAAGAGTCACCAACCGAAATTAACAGTTAACACATAACATTTAAGTTCTTAAATGCACAAATAACCTTTCCACTTAGAATGCACCTTAAAAGGGTTTTCCATATGCTAAAAGTTCATACAATGCTTACTAAATGAAAATGAAATCAAAATAAAGTTCTCAATTCATCAAGTAGTACATAACTAACCAAAACATTGATAAATCAATTGAGCAATCGATTATCTAACTCAAAACAAGAATTTCTACTAAGCCAATCGATTTCCAAATCGATTTTGTCAATTTTGCTGAGTTCCTGTATGGCCAAATCGATTTCCAAATCGATTTTGTCAGTTTTGTTGATTTCCTGTATGGCCAAATCGATTTCCAAATCGATTTTGTCAGTTTTGCTGAGTTCCTGTATGGCCAAATCGATTTCTTAAATGTTTTTGAAAAACATATTATAAAATCGATTAGCAAATCAATTTTGTCAAATTAGCGAAGTCCCTGTAACTCATCCAATCGATTGGGAAATCGATTTCCCAGCTCATTCTTCCAAAAACACATAAACTAACTCAATTACATTCATACACCACTCCAAATCTTAACACTTAGCAATTTCAACACAATCACTACAACATCATGAACTTCGAAATAGTTTTGAAATCAAACATGCGATCACACAATTCCAAAACATAATTCTTAGTAAAATCAACACAATCACAATGACATCTCAAGTTCAAACACTCAATCATAAACTTGAATCAAACACTCTTACACACAAGTTCAAAACATACCGCTTAACAGTTACAATGCAATACCCACACAGACAAGATGAACCAACAAATCACATGGAATCATCTTGACTCGACGATCCCAACACAGACAAGATGAACCAACAAATCACATGGAATCACCTTGACTCGACAATCCCAACACAGACAAGATGAACCAACAAATCACATGGAATCATCTTGACTCGACAATCCCAACACAGACAAGATGAACCAACAAATCACATGGAATCATCTGGACTCGACAATCCCAACACAGGCAAGATGAAGCAACAAATCACATGGAATCATCTTGACTCGACTATCCCAAGACAGACAAGATGAACCAACAAATCACATGGAATCATCTTGACTCGACTATCCCAAGACAGACAAGATGAACCAACAAATCACATGGAATCATCTCGTGGCCCATGCACAAGATGAACCAACAAATCACATGGAATTATCTCGTTTCCCATGGATGAGATGAACCAACAAATCACCTGGCATCATCTCAGTTACCACTATCACTATGAACTGCCTGAGCATACCCTGACTCTATCCACGACAATCGTTAAGTAAATGCAGATATTAAAAGATTCCCCATTTTTAATACTCATTTAATTAACGATTTTCACAACAAACATTAAGTAAATAAGACATTAAGAGATTGCCCATTCTTAATACTCATTTAACTTGAACGATTTTCAAAACAAACATTAAGTAAACAAGACATTAAAAGATTCCCCATTCTTAATGCTCATTTAACTTAAACGATATTCACAAACACACATTAAGTAAACAAGACATTAAGAGATTCCCCATTCTTAATACTCGTTTAACTTAATGGTTTTCAAATTCCACACAAAACAACTCGAACATATTATCAAATTCAATCCACGATTCACACCAGAACACATCAATTCATTTCTCCACAAAATCCAACCGTACACATCTCAAATTTCATAAGTATTAATTAAGAACACGTCAAATACGAAGAACACAAATCAACACAACCCACCACTCAAACACAACAAGTTTCATTTACTCAAAATCATACATAAATGAGTTTAAATTCATTTTCCACGAAACATTCATCAATATAACCAAAACCTAACTCTAAGATTTTACCCATAAAGCCTTAGATTCATTTTCCCCAAATCAATACTTCAACCCTAACAAATTCTTTTCCACACAACCACATATAAGTCCCTAAATTCAAACTAAAAGTTTGGAAGGAGCCCTTACCTTCACGTTCGATTACGGTACCGCGAGTAAATCCGGTAAAATCTCCGCTCGCAACGTTGCTTCCAAAGTTGGTCCCCTAGCACCGTAGCGTAGTGGTGAACAACTTTCCCTTCTATCTCTTCGCGAAATGAAGCTTAGATCTAGATGAAATGGGGAGGTTTGTGTTTGACGGTTTTGAAATCCCTAACACCGTTTTTCTTCGTTTTCACACCAAAGAGGAAGTATGAAGCTGAGATATTCTTGCTTTCTTACCCACTAATCCTTGGGTTTCTATTCTTGAAGCCAAAGAAAGAAAAAGGAAGCAAAACCAATGAAAGAAGAAAAAGGGTAGAAGGAGGGGTTCGCGAGTCAGAGGAAGAAGAAGACGTAATGCTTTTCTTTCTTTTCCTTTTTCCTTCCTTCTAATTTCCTTTCTGTCTATTTCTTTTCTTTCTATCTCCTTCCTTTCCTTTTCTATATATATATATATATATATATATATATATATATATATATATATATATATAACAAATATCTAAATATTCCATAAAATTACCATTTCACCTATCACTTCCCAAACCATTTTTTTTTTGTCAAAAAAAAAAATATCTACCCTCGTCGCAACTCAATTGATAGATAAATTTTTTCTGCAACCAGATATAGTTATAACAAAATTGCCCGATATTAAATTCCTCGTAACGTAAATAAATTATTGTCCAACGAATAATTTTAATCGGGGCTCCAAATATATTTTTGGCATTAAATTCATTAAATATCAAAATACAATGATTTGACTAAAAAGCCTCAGAGTTCAACACTAAAATCCTAAGGTAGTATAATTTGGGATTTAAAAATTTAGGGTCTTATAGTGGCAGGTGTGATTTCCTGTGTGGAAGTTGTCTTAGTGGCTGTGATTTTCTGTGTGGAAGTTGCCTTAGTTGTAGATTTATATCCGGATCATGTAGTTTTAGGAGCATTCATCATGCATATGTGTTGATATAAAATTTATTAGTTTGTTCATTTTTTTTCTCTTAAATGGAAGTTTTTGCGTTTATGAGTTTTGTGTTATTCTTCTATATGTCTTGCTTTGGTTTGATGTGGATGATGGAAAAAAATTGACCCTTACAACAACATTTTAGGTACTAATGAGTTCAAGGAGATTCAAGAGTAGTTAATGAGTATTGACGTGTGGCGAACGCGGGGGTAAACATGGGTTTTTCTTTCAAGACGACTTTGTAATAATGGAATTGTTCAATTATTTTAGTTCTTTTAATCTCTTAGTATTGAAGTGGTTCTCTTCTGTTAAGAATAATCATTTTCATATTATTTTAGTTTTGAATAAATATTTTCTTAATGATATTAAATAACGTGATTGTTACTAATTATGTAAAATGAATAAATGTTAATTATTCAAAAAAACAAAAGATTCATAGACTTATCTAACAAATAAGTACTTTTTAAGTAACGATCTGGATTAAAAATCCTGGGCGTTACACTACACACTACCATAGTCGATAAGACTCGTCCGTTCCATTCAACATGATTTTGTCTATTATCAACAAAAGATTAAGGGTGATTAGTCTCTCAATTTGTCAATAAGTAGCCAACAACCATAATGGTGGCTTGGACTATCTTAACCGAACTGTAATAGCTCCCCCCGCGACTTGCACTTAAGGTTATCCTAATGCACAAGCGATCAAACAAACTTCTCAAGGTCCAATGAGTTTCTCGTATTTTCCTATAACTTTTCTCTTATCGACGAATTACAACTACCCAAAACTATGTCACATAACCTCATATACGTCCACTTGGTACGAATCATCCATTTGGTACCAAACTGAAATACGGAGTATGACATCAACATACTAAGCACAAAACAATCATTACCGCCGAGAAAACTCCCAATATAAAAGAAAGAAAACTCCCAATATATAAGTTTAGAAACAAGTGGCTCGCTAAAGTACGGATTTAGGATTTTATTCTAACACAAAATTTGTAGCTTTCCAACGCTTGCTCATATGCGCCAATCCAATATCCAAAGCTCAAGTTATTAGCTACAGAGCGAACAAGGGTCAAAATGCAAATAATAAAATTATAATTCAATTTCGACCTTAAATTTAGAAAAAGCTAAAAAAATTATTCTAAGCTACAAAAAGCTTTTAAAATACCAAACAAAAAGGCTAGAAACATGTGCCCAAATGCTATGATGAGATTTCCCCACACTTAAACTTTTGCACTCGGAGCAAAACAATGCATGCGATTCCAAATATTCTTTTAAATGGAAAGTGGTGAGAGGAAAAAAAATTATAGCTTAAGGCAATCATGAATAGTTTTGTTATCACAACCAAGGCAAACAAGATGACAAGTTAACTAAAGAATGCATCATAAGTGATAGAGTCCTCATAGGATATAAAATTCTATCAAAGTGTTTACACTCAAAGTATTTACACTCAAAGTGTTTGGGCTACTGTTTCCACTCAAAGCACATCATGAAAGCTAGCACTACCATAGGTTTGACAAGCCTCTATAATCTATATTTGTAACACATGCACATAATGATCAAAAGGTCTTTATTCGGGTTGTAACGTGGCCAAGGTAAGGGTGAGATAATCCTAAGGAGACTAGGGCTGAAAATGAAAGAGGATAAAGGAGTAATGATTAAGAGAGAAAAAAATCATTAAGAAGTAACTCAACAAAATATCATTGACTTTTATTTTCATACTCTCTTTGCTCACAACACGACCATTTTTCCTCATATATATATATATTCATAACCCTCAAATTTAAACAAACAAGTTGAGCACCCCTACACTTATTTAAGGAAAGACTCCTTTATCCCCTGAGATTGGGTCAATTCATTTTTTTTCACTTTTAGACTTGTAATGAGCTATATAACAAACA
Organism: Cicer pinnatifidum; assembly: GCA_037974775.1. Classification (NCBI taxonomy): domain Eukaryota; kingdom Viridiplantae; phylum Streptophyta; class Magnoliopsida; order Fabales; family Fabaceae; genus Cicer; species Cicer pinnatifidum. Next base: position 33,315,470 of record JBBPBR010000008.1, read on the forward strand.
ATGGGATGATAAGGCTCAAAGGGACTTAAACAAATGGATAATTGTAGGGTTGATTTATTTGGCGAGCAACTTAATCATAAACAAATGCCTAGATCATTTCAATATATGAATACAGACAAGAGTCAAGTCAAGTTCTGGCGTAACTAACAATCATTAATGAGATAACAGACAAGAAAAAAAGATGGAAAAATGTATTCCATTCATAATAAGGCTAAAAAATCTCACAAAGGTTAATGACCTATCACAAATGATACACAATTTAGCATTTTAATCCAATTTATTATACAAGAATACAAAGATACTATCCAATTATGCCAATCCAAACAAACTCTCAACATTTACATCCACAAAATTTGATGAAAAAACATGCAGTGCAATGTCCTTTTCTATTTTTTTTATTCTTTTTTTTATTTTATTTTTATTTTTATTGAAATATAACAAATAAAATCCTTAATACTAAAATCCTAAATAATACTCTCACACTTAAATTATACATTGTCGTCAATTAACAAGTATAAAATAAGAGTAAGGAAAGGGGGCTCCATGTTCAAACATCAATGTAGGTGGGCTTTTCCAATAAGAGTTTTTTTTATGGTAGCATCTTCAAGAACATAGCTCTCATGGAATAGCTTGAGGCGTAGTCCATTTACTTTGAACACTTTCTCGGTGTTTTCACTTTTTATTTCCACTACACCATGAGGAAAAATGTTAGTAACAACAAAACAGCCAATCCACTTCAATCGAAGTTTCCCAGCCATAATTTTAAGACGGGAGTTGAACCATCAAACTTTTTGGCCAATGGAAAATTCCTTCCTAGAAATCATCTTAGCATGAAAGTATTTAGTTTTCTCCTTATAGATCCGAGAGTTCCCATAAGCTTCAAGTCTAAGCTCTTCAAGTTGTTGCAATTGAAGCTTTCTCTCCAAACCTGTTTTCTCCATCTCAAGGTTACAACTCTTGACTGCCCAATAAGCACGGTGCTCTATATACACTGGGAGGTGATATGCTTACCAAATACAAGTCGATAAGGGGACATCCCTATTGGTGTTTTGTAGGTTGTTCTATGAGCTCAAAGATCTTTTTCAAGTCGGTGACTCCAATCTTTCTTGTTTGGTTGCACCACCTTTTCTAAGATCTGATTTGATTTCCCTATTTGAGATCTAAGATCTTTTCTGAAGCAACGCGTCCATGGTGCGGTTGCAAAAATGAGTGCCTTGATCACATATGATGTCTCGGGGTATTCCAAACCTGCAAAAAATATTTGATCTGATAAAACATGCAACGACTTTATAATCATTAGACCTAGTGGGTATTGCTTCCACCCTCTTTGAAACATAACCAACAACTAGTAAAATGTAGACAAAACCAAAAGATACAGGAAAATGGCCCATAAAGTCAATGCCCCACACATCAAATACTTCACAGAAAAGCATAGGTTGTTAAGGCATCTCACTCCTACGTGTGATTGTTGTTCCTACTATTTGGTATTGTTCACAAGTTTAGTAAGTCTCAAAAGCATGTTTAAACAAAGTGGGACAAAAGAAACTCAAGTCTAAGACTTTTTTTGTTGTCCATTGAGGACCAAAATGTCCCCTAGCTTGAGAGGAATGACAAAATTGAAAAATGGATTGAGCCTCATGGTGGGAAACACATCGCCTAATCACCAGGACACTACATAATTTCCACAGTTATGGATCATCCCATACATAGTATTTGGCATCACTTTTAAGTTTGTGTATTTGTGTTTTTGATGCATCTGTAGGAAAGACTCCAACAACTAGATAATTAGCTAAATAAGCAAACCAATGAGTTACCTCACACAACTGTATCAATTGGTCATCATGGAAGTCATCTTGAATGGAGATTTGATCCTCATATTTCTATTCTTCTCAAATGATCTGCCACCAAAATTTTTAGCTCCACTTTTACTTTAATCTCTAAATCAAATTCTTGGAGTAACAACATCCACATAGAGAACTTCAAAGCTATCAATCTTGGTTTTGCTTTTGGTTTCTTCAATCTTGGTTTTGCTTTTGGTTTCTTCAGCAAGAACTTCAAAGCTACATGGTCAGTAAAAACAACTACCTTTGAACCTAGAGAATATAATCTAAACTTATCAAGTTAAAAACAATAGCTAAAAGTTCCTTTTTAGTGGTAGTATAATTAGCCTGTGTAGGATCTAAAGTCCTAGAAACATAATAAATCACATGAGCAGCCTTACCAACCCTTTGTACAAGGACTGCTCTCACTGCATAGTTAGATGCATCACACGTAATTTCAAAAGAGAGGGTACAATTGAGTGGTTGAATTAGGGGAGTAAAGGTCAGTGCTGCCTTTTTGAAATCAAACGCCTTCTTGCATTTGTCATCAAAGGTGAAATTGACATCTTTTTGAAGCAAATTTGACAGCAAAAGAGTTAACTTGTGGAAATCAATGATAAAATGCCTGTAAAAACCTGCATGGCCGAGAAAAGAACGAATCTCACGGATGCAAGATGGGTAAGTCAAATTAGAAATCACATCAATCTTGACAGGATCCACTTCAATCCCATTTTTAGAAATCACATGTCACAAAAATATGCCTTATTCAACCATAAAATTACATTTTTCATAATTCAGCACAAGGTTAGTTTCAATACATCTATGCAAAACTCTATCTAAATTGTTCAAGCATGCATCAAACGAGGAACCAAACACAAGAAAATCGTCGATGAAAACATCTATACAATTTTCTATCAAACCAACAAAAATACTAATCATGCAACGTTGGAAAGTTCCAAAAGCATTGCATAGGCCAAAGGGCATCCTCCTATAGGAAAATGTGCCAAAACGACAAGTGAACATGGTCTTTTCTTGGTCCTTTGGTGCAATATGGATATGAAAATAACCAGAAAACCATCAATAACACAATAATGTACTTACCAACTAACCGTTCAAGCATTTGATCAATGTATGGTAAAGGAAAATGATCATTTCTATTTTCCTGGTTTAGTCTTCTGTAGTCGTGTGGGGATAAGTTGTTGTGCGCTCGTGTGGGGATAAGTTCATTTTTAACCACTTTGAGTTTTGTTTTCTTAGGGACTACCTGCAACAGACTTACACATTGACTATCAGAGATAGGGTGTAAGTCGCCTTTGGGGCTGCCTGACTGATGTTACCCCAACCTCCAGTAGTATCCTATGCATACACATAGACGGGCTGATACCAGGAATATCAGCCAAGGTTCATCCGATTGCCTTCCTGTGTTTTCTCAAATTCTTCAACAACTTATCTTCCTATTAATCTTTAAGTTTGAATGAAATAATCATAGGTACCTTGCCACTTCCTTCTAAATATGCATTTTTCAAATTTTTCAGGAAGTGGTTTAAGCTCTACAGTCAGTGGTTGTTCAATGGAAGGTACAACATCAGTGGCCGAAGCTAAGTCAGCAAAATCAATTATCTTATTAGAAATATCAAAATCAAAACAATGATCAACATGCAAGGCAGCTTCACCTTGTTAGAATTATTCTCTTACTCCATCTCCAGAATGTAAAAATCTGCAGGAAATATCAATTCATTAACTCAAATCAGTACATCCTCCACAAGTCCAACAAGACAAGCATTGTAAGACCCTTAATTTTAAATTCTAATTTATGTATTTTAGTATATTTTTGTGTTTAATTGTTGTGCCAGTTAACTCAATTTTTCTTTATTTTGGGAATTAAGTATCAAAAATATATTTCGTTAGAGTTTGTAATATGCTTGATATTTGTGTGTGTGTATATATATATTTTGAGACCCGTTTAAAAATTATTTGTCAGAAAATAATTTATTTATGTTACGAAGAATTTAATATCAGGCAATTTGTTAAAAATATCTCTAGTTGCTGAAAATTTTATCTGTCAATTGAGTTGCGACGAGAGTAAATATTTTTATCAAAATAGTTTGAGATATGCGTAAAGTGGGGTGTGTAAGCGTATTTAGATATTTGTTGGTTAGTTTTAATTATAATATATATATATATATATATATGTATATATGTATATAGATATTATTATTATTATTGATTTGGCTATTGACTTGTGAATTAGCACTGTATTCAAATACGATAGGGCAATTTTGTTAAAAATTTCATTTTTCAACTTTGATTACACATGTTTGGCAAATGAAAACCCTTTCAAATAGTATGCTAAGTTGAAAGGTTATTTTGTGCATTTAAAATTTAAATGCTATGTGATATTTTTTAATTTCGGTTGATGACCTTTACAAATATTGTGGAAATATGGGATTTTCCCTCAGATGAGAACCAGGATCATCGGACCGGTTAGTACCTTGGAGATGGGAAGGTAGTTAGTCAAACCTGACCGATGCTGTGTTAGAAGGATCTTGCGGGGCGCGTGGAGATCACCATGGTTGTGTAGTTTTTGTAGCATGACCAGATTAGATGGTTATATAGGGGCTAGTTGTCTTTCTTTTGTAGATGTATTTATTTCAATTTGGAACACTATACCTATACCTCATATTGTCAGCTTGACTTTTATTTTGATGGGTCCTTGTAGCACTTTTTGATACGACGTGGGGAAGTTTAAATTCTTTGGGCAGTGCTCTTATTCCTCAATTGAATGGTAAAACATGTACTCTGTAAAGGACCAAGAGCAAGAGAGTTAAAAATAGATGTAGGCATAACATTAATGGAAGCTCATAAATCTAACATAGCATTTTCAAATTGACTATTTCCTATGGTACATGGAATAGAAAAAGTTCCTAGATCTTTGCATTTATGAGACATAGGCTGAATGAGGGTTGAAACATTTTGCCCCATGTTTATCCTTTCATTACCTTTTAACGTTTTGTTGTGTGTGCAAAAATCTTTTAAAAATTTGGCATAACTTAGAATCTGTTTAATTGCTTTAAAGACGGGAATGTTCACTTCCACCTTCTTAAATGTATCCAAGATCTCATTGTCCTTATTTGCCTTGCCCATTTTCTTAGTTTTCACTGCCATTTAAGGAATAGGAAGTGGTATATTTTGCTCAACATCCACAACTTCAGGTGTCAAAGTGTCTTCAGCAACCTTGTTATTTTTCACTATAGTTTTAGGTACCTTTGGTATTTCAACAACTTTCCCATACCTCAATGTAATTGCACTGACATTCGGTGCATTTGGATTTACTACTAACTGTGCATGCAATTGGTTTGACCCTTGAGTCTGCAACTGATTAATTGAAGTGGTTAGCTCACCAATCTTTGTTTCCAAATTTTGAATGGTGGAATATGTTCTATGTTGAAATTGGAGATTATGGTCAACCATCTACTTAACAAGGTCCTCTAATGAAGGTGCATTATTTTGCTGTTGTGGAATATTTTGTTGCTGATGCCTAGGTTACTATTGTGCAAATGAATTCCCCCATCTTAGGTTGTGATGGTTTCTCCAACCAGGATCGTACCTATTAGATGACAGATCATAGTTGGCTTGAGAATTGTATATATTTGCAGCATATGTTGGAGGAGCATTATCAATTAGATCTTCTTGCAATGTAGGATATGAATCTATAGATGCTCTGGAGAAGTGCAACTTGGGTTTTACCTATTGCCAATATTTTTACTAAATATTTAAGCTCATCAAGTATGCCTTCTAAATTATTGTGCGAAGAAGCTTGAATTTGATTCACACCCCTCTTCAACACTGCTGAATTGCTTCTAGTTGTAAACTGCTAAATATTAATGGACATGTCTTATCGACAAGTGCTCCCCCACTTGCAGCATCCAAAATGCTTCTATCCATAGGTAGCAAGCATTCATAAAAATATTGGATGAGAAATTGTTCAGAAATTTGGTGATGAGGCAAGCTTGACACGAATTTTTTTAATCTCTCCCAATACTCATATAATCATTCCCTATCAATCTGCCTAATGCCAACTTGAGATCATTCCAACTTGTACCAGAACTTGGTTGAAGGTAGTATAACCAGTCCTTGACATCATCTTGGAGTGAAAATGGGAAGGCTCTCAGCTTAATGTAGTATTCTGTGACTCCTTGAGGCTTCATGGTAGAACACACAACATGGAATTCTTTAAAGTGTTTGTGGGGATCCTCACCTGCAAGACCATTAAACTTTGAAAGCAAGTGTATTAAACAAGATTTAAGTTCAAATGGTACAATAACTTCAAGATATGTGATATGTAAGACCCTTAATTTTAAATTCTAATTTATGTATTTTGGAGAATTTTGTGTTGAATTTCTGAGGCTTTTTAGCCGATTTTATGGCGTTTTGTGAGTTAAATGCCAAAAATATCTTTTTGGAGACCCGATTAAAATTATTCGTCGATGAATAATTTTATTTAATTACGGTGAATCTTTTGTCGAAGAAAAAAATTTCTCAAATGCAGCATTTTTCAGAAAAATTCATCTGTCCATTGAATTACGGCGAGAGTAGATATTTTTCTAAAAAAAGTAGTTTGTGATGTGATGTGAGGTGACAGACGTAATGATAATTTTTATAAAAATATCTAGATATTTGTTTAGATATTTATTATTATTATTATTATTTTAATATATTATATATAAATATATAAGGCAAAGAAAGGAAGCAACAGCTCACGTTTCCCTTTTCTTCCTCTTGTTTCTATTTCACGTTCTCCCTCCACCTTTCTTCTTCTCTCTCTCTCTCTGTTTGAAGAAAACAAAAAAACCAAAGTGTTGGTTTTGAAAAGAAAACAAACATAAACCTCAATTTATATATTAGATCTAAACTTCCATTCGAGAAGTGACAGAAGGGAAAGTTGTTCATTGCCACGCTACGGCGCTAGTGAGCTAGTTTTCCATGCGACGTCACGAACTTAAATTTTACCAGAATTAATTACGTTACCGTAATCGCGTGTTAGAGCTATCGTTAAGGTAAGGGCTCCTTCCAAACTTTTAGTTTGCATTTAGGACATTATTTGTGATTTTGTGGAAAAGAAATTTGATGTATTTGAGGTGTGATTTTGTGAAAAAATAATTTAATGTGATTATGTGTAATTTAGTGGAATTTAAATTTGAGGTGTGGTTTTTGGTGATTCAAGTTTGGTGTGATTTATATGTTCATAATTATTATTATGAATTTATGAGATGAGATTTATTGGTGGATTTTGTAGAAAATGAATTGATGAAATTTGGTGGTTTATGTGTAAAAATGTGCAATTTTGAAATTGGGTGAGTTATGTTTGAATTGTTGAAATTTAATTGAGGTGTTATATGTGTGTTGTGGAGTTGAATTGATTGTTGTTGGTGTGAATTGGCGATAATTAAATTTGATGAGTTTGAGTTACTAAATGAGTTATTTTCAAATAAATGAGTTTGAACTAAAATTGAAATTTTACAAAAATATTAGCGTTGTTAAAGATGTGAAAAAGTTCAAATTTTAACTAAGTTAAAGAGTTTGAGCAAAAGATAGATTGAAATAAAACAAAGGTTAGAGTTTAAAATGTTACTCTTTTAATTACTCTTTGATTGAGTTTAAAAAAAAAAGTTTATAGTATTTTATTAACTCAAATATTTCGGTGCTTTAATAGTCGAGTATGTGAATGTTAAATTTGGACAATACGCATTGCATTAGGGTGCTTGGCACACGAGTCATGTTTGTTATACTTCGATGATTGTATATACATATTCGGTTGTTGTTGTGATTTATCATAATTGCTTTGAGGTGTGCAGTTGGGTTGATTAAGTTTTGATGTATTTATGTGTTCATAACTGATTTAATGAATATTCGATGTGTGATTGAGGTGTGAATTTGTGGAGATTAATTTGATGTTAATTATGCTTTCATAATTGATAATATTAATGTTTGAAGTGTTGACTGATTCAAGAGCCATTTTAGAATTGAAAATCTACCTTTTCTCAATTGTATTCGGCTACGACAATGCAGTTTGTCGAAACTTCATTTTCCAACATTGTTTATGCATTTTTGGACATATGAAAACCCTTTCGAGGAGTATGCTAAGACGAAAGGTTCTTTTGAGCATTTGAAAATATAAGAATTTTGCTATGTGATATTTGTTAATTTCGGTTGGTGACCTTTACAATTATTGTGGAAATCTGGGCTTTGCCCTCAGACGAGAACCAGGATCATCCTACCGGTTAGTACTTTGGAGACGGGCATGTAGTACTTTGATTATGCATTTTTGGCATATGAAAACCCTTTCAAAGAGTATGCTAGGTTCAAAGGTTATTTTGAACATTTAAAATTTAAATGCTATGTGATATTTGTTAATTTCAGTTGGTGACCTTTACAATTATTGTTGAAATTTGGGCTTTGCCCTCATATAAGAATCAGGATCATCCGACTGGTTAGTACCCTGGAGATGGGTAGGTAGTTAGGCATACCTGACCAAGGCGGTGTCAAAAGGATCTTGCGGGGCGCGCAGAGATCACTCGGGTTGTACAACTTTTTGTAACATGATTAGATTAGGTGTTTGTATAGGGTCTAGCTGTCTTTCTTTTGTGGATGTATTTATTTCAATTTGGAAGACTGTACGTATACCTCATATCGTCAACTTGGCTTTTATTTTGATGGGTCCTTGTACCACTTTTTGATGCGACATGGGGAAGTTAAAATTTTTGGTGCAATGCTTTTGTACAGGTGTTTGTCGAGAATACCCCAGGGGTATGAGCTATGTTTGATAAGTCTCATATCCCCGGTGTATTTTATTGTGTAAATACTTTGGGTTTGTATTTCAAAAACTATTTCCGCTCCTTGTAAATATTGGTTGACTTTTGTCGTTTTGTTACAACTTAAATATTTTATTCAAAAGAATTTATTTCTCTATTTCTATTTCTTTCTTAACTTCTGAAATTCGATTTTAGATTTCTGTGTTTTTTTTTTAAAAAAAGGGTTGTTACAAGCATCTAGTTTTACATTTTTCTTCCTTTCTTTCTGGAATAAAAAAGTTTTCATACATTTTTGTTTTTTGAGTTTGATTAAATCCAATTCCAGCTTTATCAAAGATTTCTGCTTGAGATCCCATGACTTTTTGAAATATTTCAGTGGCTTTAGTAAAATTTAACAAGTCATTTTTAAGAAGTTCATTTTCAGTTTTAAGGAGAACGTTCTCCGTTTTCATTGTAGAACATTCTTGTCCTTTTTGACTTTCACAATTTTGTTGTTATGTTTCTTTTAGTTCTTGAATGATATTGTTGAGGACATTATTCCTAGCTTGAGCTTTTTCTTTATGAAATTGTTCTTTTAGTTCTTTTTCTTTAACAAATTATTTTCCCATTTGTTCAAATAAATAGCAAGGTTCATAATTTGTTACCTCATCTTCTTCTGTTTTTTTCAATCAAGCATATGTTGGCTTACTGACCTTATTCTATTTTGGATTCTTATGAATCATCCCACGTGGCCATAATTGGTTTCTTTTTGAAGGGAAATCATTTTGGTGGTTTTTTTTGTTAAAGGGCCATTCTACTTTGTAATGTCTTAATTTATTACATCCAAAACATGTGATTTGGCTCTTGTCCACTTCTATTTTGGGATTTTTGTTTTGAAATCCCTTTTTGATTTGATCTATTCTTCTCATCATTCTCTGTATCCTTCTGGTGAGAAGAGCAATTTCTTCATCAACATCTTCTTGTTCAGTTTCTTCTAGTTCCTCCTTTGTTTGTACTGTGATGCTTTCTTGAGATGCTTTTAGAGCTATTGCGTTTCCTTTCTTGACTGGTTTGTCTTATTGCAGCAATACTTCAGGTGCTCTTAATGTTCCAACTAATTCTTCTAGGGGAAGTGATTCAAGGTTTTTGGCTTGGCTTATAGCTGTTACCATTGGTCTCCATATGATTGGAAGACACCTCATGATTTTTCTTACTCTTTCTTGTACTGAGTAAGCTTTGCCAAGAGAGTGCATTTCGTTCACTATTGTTGTGAACCTTGGGTACATTTCATCAATACTTTCTCCTTCTTGCATTTCGAAAAGCTTGAATTTCCTTATGCCAATCTTTATTCTTGTTTCTTTGACATGACTTGTTCCTTCATGATGAGTTTGTAGTGTATCCAATACTTCTTTAGCAGTTGTGCATTCATCAGCTCTTTCACTTTCTTCCCTACTCAAAGCACACGATAAGAATAATTGAGTTTTAGAGTTTAGGAGTACCTAATTTTTGTGTTAGTTGTCCACTCTACTTCTTTCTTCGCAATAGAGGTTGAATCATTTTGATCAACTCTTAGTGTGAAATCGCCATCTGTAATTATGCGCCACATCCCTGTATCTTGAGATTTCATGAACAACTGCATCTTATTCTTCCAAAAACAATAATCAGATCCATGAAAGTAAGGTGGTCTATTTGAATATCCTCCTTGAAAAATGTATTTTGTTTTCAACATCTTTTCTTCTAGATCTTTTCTCTAGCACTTGCTAGGTATTTTAATATTTCCATAGACCATGCTCTAACACCAATTGAAGTAACAGTGTCAATTTAAAAGGAATGGGAGTTGGAATTGTAAATGTTCCTTTTTAAAAATTCCTAAAAAACTTAAGGATTTAACTCAAAAACGATCTTGGTTAAGAAAACATATAATGGATAACGTTCTTGGTTAGCTTAAAAACAAAAAATTTAGTTTATTTTTTTAATTCAAGTAATTAATCTAGTTAATAAATAAGGAGATAAGAGAAAAAATACCACACAAGGATGTATCCTAGTTCTCCCAACTTTGGTTACATCTATTGCACACAACTATGAGTTTTTTCACTAAGTGTTCAAAACATAAAACCTTCTTGATTTTACAACATCTAGTTCAAATCAACCTTGTTCTATTACAAGCTCTACTTCTTTCCACCCAAAAAGAGATTTAATCACGTCACCTATCAACCTTGATGAGATTGTTTTGATAGAATCAGAGGTGTCTCAACAATTGTTCGAGATTCGATTCTTTACAAAGAATTCAGTACACTAATAACAAAGTATGATATATAACAAGAATTGAATCCTTCTTGAGAAAGTGAGATTTTCAAGTGTGTGAACGTGAATGATTTGTGAGACTTGATAACACTTGAACTTCTACAATTTCCCTAAGCATTAGCCTTTCTTTTATAGGCTTTTTGGAGCAATTAATAATGGTCAAAAGAATTGTTGGTAGTGCTTTGTTAGTTTTGACCAAAACCAATATATATGAATAAAAATATTCCAGCCTTTGAACTCTTTATGAAATCTGTTTGACTGAGCATTTTTCTTCGTTCTTGATCAAATTTCTCTTGTGTTTAATGATCCTTTATACTTCAGATATGTTTCTTGATGGTTTTTCTTTGATTTGGAGATTTGATTTTGTCAAAACAGTTTGGAAAATGATGATGAACTTCTGCAGAATTATGCAGATTGATAATGAACTTTTGCATAATTAAGGAGATTGATAATCAATCGGGAGTTTCAGTCTTTGATTTTCTGGAGATTGATGATCAATCTGGAGGTTCAGTCTTGATCATTTTGGATGACTTCCAGATCAATTTGGATGTCTTGTACAAATCAAGATTGATTAAATTTCTTGACATTTTATGTAACACATCAATTTTTAACAGCGCGAGTGTATTTTTGTTTAAAATAACAAATTCATAATAACAAAGAAATAAATAAAAAAATACTTTTGGATAAATATTTAAGTCGTACACAACGACAAATAAGTCAACATAATTTACAAGCAGCGAAATAGTTTTTGAAATACGAATCCAAAGTATTTACACATCATAAAGTGGTACATGGATCCCATCATAATAAAATGTCAAGCTGACAATATTAGTATAGGTACAGTCTTCCAAATTAAAATAAACACATCCCAAAAGAAAGACATCTAGTTCCTATACGTCAACCTAATCTGATCATTCTACAAAAAATTATTAATCCTAGATGATCTTCACATACCCCACAAGATCCTCCTGACACAGCTCCAGTCAGGTGTGTCCAACTACCTTCCCATCTATAGGGTACTAACCGGTAGGATGGTCCTGGTTCTCATATGAGGGCCCAGATTTCCACAATAGTTGTAAAGGGTCACCAACTGAAATTAACAATTAACACATAACATTTAAGTTTTTAGATGCACAAAATAATCTTTCAACTTAGCATGCACCCTTAAAAGGGGTTTCCATATGCCATACATTCATAAACAATGTCGAAAAATGAAGTTTTTAACAAAACAACACTGTTGTATTCAAATACAACATCTTTGTATTCGAATACAAGACTGTTTCAGAATTCAGCAGCAAAAACAGCATGTCTGTATTCGAATGCAGCCTTTTGTATTCGACTACACAGCAAGTCAGTAGCAAATTAGCATGTCTGTATTCGAATACAACCTTATGTATTCGAATACACATCAGACATCAGTAGAAAAACAGCAAAATTCAGCATTTTTCAGCTTTTTAAAGGGTTTCGAAATCAATCAAAATTTACACACAAATCCAAACAATCACACTTAGCAATTATAGCGCAATCACCACAACAACTTGAGTTTCGAAATGGTTTTGCAATCAATCACACTTACACACAATTCCAAAACATTAACACCTAGAAATTACAACACAATCACCACGACAACTTGAGTTCAAACACTCAATCATAATCTTAAATCAAACACGACTCGCGTGCCAAGCACCCTAATGCAATGCGTATATGCCAAAATGCATGGACTCGGAATTCCAAACCAAAACCCTCCTCGAAGGGCCATAAATCATAAATGTACCTATCACGGGTCAGCACGATTTACTAAAAACGTAAATCGTAAATGTACCGCCTATCACAGGTTGAAGTACTATTTACCGAGGTGCCACCTATCACGGGTCAACACGATTTACCAAAAATGTGCAGCCTATTGCAGACCTTACACGACGCGACAATCCCCGCAAGGATAAGATGAACCAACAAATCACATGGAATCATCTCGTGGCCCATCCTGTCACCACTATCACCATGGCCCATTCGGTCGCCATGTACTATGAAATGCATGAGCATACTCTGACTCTATCCACGACAATCGATAAGTAAATGAAGATATTAAAAGATTCCCCATTTTTAATACTCATTTAACTCTAACAATTTTCACGACAATCATTAAGTAAAAAGAGATATTAAAAGATTCCCCATTTTTAATACTCGTTTAACTCTAACAATTTTGACGACAATCATTAGGTAAATATAGATATTAAGAGATTCCCAATTCTTAATACTCATTTAACTCTAGCAATATTCACTACAAACATTAAGTAAACAGAGATATTAAAAGATTCCCCATTTTTAATACTCGTTTAACTCTAATGATTTTCAAATTCCACACAGAACATACTCAGACATATTCTCAAATTTAATCCACAATTCACACCAAATCACATCAATTCATTTTTCCACAAAATCCACACAAACACATCTCAAAATTTATAAATATTAATTATGAACACGTCAAACACGACAACCACAAAATTATCTAAACCCACCACTCAAATACATCAAATTTCATTTCCTCAAAACCACACATAAATCAGTTAAATTCATTTTCCATGAAACACTCATCAATATCACAAAAAACTCAACTCCAAACTTTCACCCATAAAAGTATTAAATTCATTTTCCCCAAATCTACACTTCAAACCCAACAAAATTTATTTTTCCACACAATCACAAATAAGTCCCTAAATGCAAACTAAAAGTTTGGAAGGAGCCCTTACCTTAACGTTAGCTTTAATGAGCGCTTAAGGTACCACCAGTAATTCCGATAAAATCTCCGCTCATGACGTCGCTTCCATAGTTAGATCACTAGCACCGTAGCTAGTAGATGAGCAACTTTCACTTCTATCTCTTGGCGAAACGAAGCTTAGATCTAGAAGAAAAGTGAATGTTTGTGTTTGACGGTTTGAAAATCCATAACACCGTTTTTGAATCAAACGAGAAGAATGAAGTTGAGAAATCCTTGCTTTCTCACCCACCAAGCCTTGGTTCCTTTTCTTGAAGCAAAAGAAAGCAAAAGAGGAAGAGGAAGAAAGAATGCATCGCGAGGCAGGGAACCGTTTTGGTGTTTCTTGCTCTGTTTCCTTTTATTCTTTTTGTTTTCTTCTTTCCAACATATATAATAATATATATACACATACCTATATATATACATATACCTATATATATATATATATTATACTTAAAACTCACCCAAACAAATATCTAACAATATCTAGATATTTATCAAAATTACCATTTCACCCATAATCTCTCAAACTATTTGATAAAAATATCTACTCTCGTTGCAACTCAATTGACCGATAAAATTTTCAGCGACAAGTGATATTTTTAATAAAACTCTACAGTATCCAATTCTTCGTAACGTAAATAAATTATTCTCCAACAAGTAATTTTAATCCAATTTCCAAAAATATATTTTTTCGCATTTAACCCACTAAATACCAAAAATTGGGCTAAGAGCCTAAGAAATTCAACACATTATACTTTATAATTGTATAATTTAGGATTTAAAATTAAGGGTCTTACATTTTAAGCTAGAGAACCTTCAGAGTTGATTTAACTTGCTTAATTCATGACCTTTTGTAAAGACCAAAATGATATAAAATATCAATCCAATGAGACTTTTGCACTTATTGGACAATGTACATTTATATAGAAAAAAAAACGGACTAGAAGAAACCTAGTAAAGACCAAAATGACCTAAAATAATAATCAATTGAGACTTTTGCAGGTATTGGAAGAACTACATTTTCTAAGATCCAAAATCGGCTAGAAGCTACCTAGTAAAGATCAAAATGACCAAAACTATTAATCCATTAAGTATTTTGCAATTATTGGACACACTATATTGATTATGAACCAAAAATAGGCTATGATAAACCTTGTAAAGACCAAAATGTATTAAAATATTAATCAATTGAGAATTTTGCATATATTGGACGAACTATATTGATTAAAAACCAAAATGGACTAGAATAAACTTAGTAAAGAAAAAAATGTTCTAAAATATTAATCCATTGAGAATTTTGCATTTATTGGACGCACTACATTGCTTATGAACCTGAATGAACTAGAATAAACCTTGTAACGAACAAAATGACCAAATATGTTAATAGATTTTGAATTTTGCACTTATTGGAAATATTAGAAAAAAATGGCATAGAATAAATCTAGTAAATACCAAAATGACTGAAATATAAAGCTAGTGAGACTTTTGCACTTATTGGACAAACTACATTGATTAAGAATAAAAATGGATTAGAATAAACCTATTAATAACCAAAATGACCTGAAATATTAATCCATTGGGACTTTTGCACTTATTGGATGAACTACATTCATGTAGAACAAAATTTAAGTAGAATAAATCTAGTAAAGGCAAAAGTTACCTAAAATAGGAATCCATCGAGGCATTCGCACTTATGAGACCAACTATATTGATTAAAAACCAAAAATGGATTAGAAGAAACCAAGTCAAGACTCAAATGATCTTTGTTGATTCATTGACACTTTTTTACTTGTCGGACAAACTACATTGTTTAAGAACCAAATTGGACTATAATAAACAATGTAAAAAAGAAAATAACCTAAGATATTAATCCATTGAGACTTTTTCACTTATTGGACGAACTACATTGATAAAGAACTAAAAGATAAAGAACAAACTTCGTAAAGATATAAATGTTTTAAAATGTTAAAGCTTTGACAATTTTGCACTCATTGGACGAACTACATTCATCAAGTACAAAAATGGCCTAGAATAAACCTAGTTAAGACCAAAATGACCTTAAATGTTATCATTTGAGACTTTGGCACTTAATGTACGAACTACATTGATTTAGATAAAAATAGACTAGAATAGACTAGTAAAGACCAAGATGAGCAAATCTATTAATCCAATGAGACTTGTGCACTTATTTGATGAACTACATTGATGTAGAACAAAAATGGACAAGAATAAACCTACAAATTATTAAAATGACATGAAATAATAATCCATTGAGACATTTGCGCGTATTGGACGAATTGCATTGATTAAGAGCCAAAATGGACTAGAAGAAATCTTGTAAAGACCAACATGACATAAAATATTAATATAATGAGAATATTGCATTTATTGGACAAGCTGCATTGATTAAGAACAAAAGTGGCCTAGAATAAACCTAGCAAAGATCCAAATGACCTAAAATATTAATCCATTTAGACCTTTGCACTTATTTGACTAACTACATTGATTTGGAACCAAAATGGACTAGAACAAACCTCGAAAGTTCCAAAATGAACAAAATATTAATCATTTGACAATTTTACACTTATTGAACGAATTACATTGGTTAAGTACAAAATGGCCTAGAACAAACCTAGTAAAGACCAAAACGACCTAAATTATTAATCCATTGTGACATTTGGACTTATGGGAGAAACTACATTGTTTAGAAAAAACGGACTAGAATAAACCTACTAAAGACCAAAATGAGCATATATATTAATCCATTGAGACTTTAGATCTTATTGGACGAAGTACATTGATTTAGAACTAAAATGGGCTAAAAGAAACCTAGTAAAGACTAAAATGACCAAAAATATTAATCTATTGAATAATTTGCACTTATTGGACGCACTATATTTATTATGAATCAAAATGGAATAGAACAAACCTTTTAAAGATCTACATGACCTAAAATATTAATAGGATGATACTTTTGCACTTATTGGAAGAAATACATTGATTAAAAACAAAAATGGACTAGAATAAACCTAGTAAAGACCAAAATTACTTAAAATATTAATCCATTCAGACTTTTAGACTTAATGGACGAACTATATGGGTTAAAAACCAAAATGGACAAGAATATACCTAGTAAAGAACAAAATCATCTAAAATACTAATCCAATGAGAATTTTTCACTTATTTGACGAACTACATTCATTAAGAAGAAAAATGGCCTAGAATAAACCTAGTAAATACCAAAATGACCTAAAATATTAATCCATTGTGATTGTTTCACTTATTGGAAGAACTACATTGATTAAGAAGAAAAATGGACTAGAATAAACGTCGTAAAGAACAAAATGGGCTAGAATAAACCTTGCACAGATTAAAATGACTTAAATTATTAATCCATTGAGAATTTTGCACTTATTGGACGAACTACATTGATTAAGTCAAGAATTGCTTAGAATAAACCTACTAAAGACCGAAATGACTAAAAATATTAATCTATTGGGAATGTTGAACTTATTAGACGAACTACATTGATTTTAAACAAAATGGACAAGAATAAACCTAGTAAAGCCCAAAATGAGCAAATATATTAAGTACAAAAATTACCTACAATAAACCTAGTGAAGACCAAAATGACCTAAAATATTAACCCATTAAGACTTTTGCACTTATTGGACGAACTACATTGATTAAAAACCAAAATCGACTAGAATAAAGCTAGTACAGACCACAATGACCTAAAGTATTAAGCCATTAAGACTTTTGTATGTATTGGAAGAACTACATTGATGAAGAACCAAAATGGGATAGAAGCAACCTAGTATAGATCAAAATGACCAAAAATATTAATACATTGAGAATTTTGCATTTCTTGGACATAGTACAATGATTATGAACCAAAGTGGACTAGAATAAAGCATGTAAAGACAAAAGTAACTTAAAATATTCATCCATGTGGAATTGTTCACTTATTGGACGAACTACATTGATTAAAAACAAAAATAACCTTCAATAAACCTAGTAAATACCAAAATGACTTAGCATATTAATCCAATGAGACTTTTGCACTTTTTGGATGAACTACATTGATTTAGTACCAAAATGGACTAGAATAAACCTAGTAAACATAAAAATTAGTAAATATATTAAGCCATTGAGACTTTTGTACTTACTTGACGAGCTAAAATGAACTAAAATGACATAAACCCTAATAAAGATTAAAATGACCTACAAAATCAATCCATTGAGACATTTGCATTTATTGGACAAACTACATTGATTAATAACTAAAATGACCTAAAATAAACCTAGTAATTACAAAAATGACCTAAAATATTAATCGATGGAGACTTTTGCACATCTTGGACGAACTTAATTTGATTTAGAACAAAAATGGGCTACAATAAACCTAGTAATGACAAAAACGACCTAAAATACTAATCCATTGAGATTTTTGTAATTAATGGACAAACTAAAATATTGTCGAACCAAAATGGACTAGAATAACCCTACTAAAGAAAAAAAAAACCTAAATTTGAAATCCTTTGAGATTTTTCCACTTATTGCACAAACTATATTGATTAAGTACAAAAATTGCCAAGAACAAACCTAGTAAAGACCAAAATGGCCTAAAATTTCAATCCATTGAGACTTTTGCACTTTTCGAAACAACTACAATGATTTAGAAAAAAATGGACTCGAAGAAACCTAGTGAAGACCAAAATGACCTAAAATAATAATCCATTGAGACTCTTGCAAGTATTGGAAGAACTACATTGATAAAGAACCAAAATGTGCAAGAATCAGCCTAGTAATGACCAAACATACTAATTCATTGAGAATTTTGCAATTATTGGACACACTACATTGATTATGAACCAAAATGGGCTAGAATAAACCTTGTAGAGACCAAAATGATTTAAAATATTAATCCATTGAGAATTTTGCAGTTATTGGACAAACTACATTGATCAAAAAACCAAGATGGACTAGAATAAGCCTAGTAAAGACTAAAATGATCTAAAATATTAATCCATGGAGAACTTTGCACTTATTGGATGCATTACATTGTTTATGAACCAAAAAGGGATAGAATAAACCTTGTAAAGAACAAAATGACCTAAGTGACCCAAATATAAATACAGTGAGACTTTTGAACTTATTGGACCAACTATATTGATTAAGAATAAAAATGGACTAGAATAAACCTATGAATAACCAAAATGACCTGAAATATTAATCAATTAAGACTTTTGCACTTATTGGACAACTACATTGATAAAGAAACAAGATGGTGTAGAAGAAACCTTGTAAAGACCAAAACGACCAAAAATATTAATCCATCGAGAATTTTGCAATTATTGGACAAACTACATTGATTATCAACCAAAATGGGTTAAAATAAACCTTGCAAAGATCAAAACGACTAGAAATATTAATCCATTAAGAATTTTGCACTTATTGGACTAACTACATATATTAAGTACAAAATTTTCTTAGAATAAACCTAATAAAGAGTGAAATGATCCAAAATATTAATCCATTGGGAATTTTGCACTATTTGGAAGCACTACATTGATTTTAAACAAAATTGACTAGAATAAACCTATTAAAGACCAAAATGAGAAAATATATTAAGTAAAAAAATTACCTAGAATAAACCTAGTAAGGACCAAAACGACATAAAATATTAATCCACTAAGACTTTTACACTTATTGGAAGAACTACATTGATTAAAAACAAAAATGGACTAGAATAAACCTCGTAAAGACCAAATTGACCTAAAGATTTAATTCATTGAAAATTTTGCACTTATTGGATGCACTACATTGATTATGAACCAAAATGGGCTAGAATAAACCATGTAAAGACCAAAATGACCTAAAATCTTAATCTATTTTGAATTTTTGCACTTATTGGAAAAATTACATTGGTTAAGAAAAAAATGGCATAGAATAAATCTCGTAAATACTAGAATGACCTAAAATATTTATCTAGTGAGACTTTTGCCATTATTGGACGAAGTACATTGATTAATAACCAAAATGGACTGTAATAAACCTATTAAAGACCAAAATAACCTAAAATATTAATCGATTTAGACTTTTGAAGTTATTGGACGAACTACAATCATGTAGAACAAAAAATTGACTATACAAAACCTAGTGAAGACAAATATTATTTAATATATTAATCTATCGAGGTTTTTCACTTACTGGGTCAATTACATTGATTAAGAACCAAAATGGACAATAATAAACCAAGTAAACACCAAAATGACCGAAAATATTAATCTATTGTGACTTTTTCACTTTTTGGACAAATTGCATTGTTTACGAACTAAAAGGGACTAGAATGAACTACATTAAGACCAAAATGATGTAAAATATTAATTAAGTACAAAAATGGATGTACTACATTGATTAAGTACAAAAATGGATGTACTACATTGATTAAGTACAAAAATGGCCTAGAATAAACCTAAATTGATTACAATAAATCTAGTAAAGACCAAAATAACCAAAAATATTAATCCATTGAGACTTTTTTACTTATTGGATCAACAACTTTGATATAGATAAAAAAAGAGCACAAAACACTAAGATTAGCAAATATGTTAATCCATTGAGACTTTTGCACTTATTGGACGAAATACATTGATGTAGAACAAAAATAGACTAGAATAAACCTACTTAATACCAAAATGACACAAATTAATAATCAATTGAGAATTTTGCATTTATTGGAAGCACTACATTGATTATGAACCAAAATGGGTTAATTTAAAACATGTAAAGACCTAAATGACTTAAAATGTTAATCCATTAAGAATTTTTCACTTATTTGACGAACATTGTAGGAAATTATGGCCTCTATTTGTTACAATATTATATGAAATGACTTCACTAATTTTACAAGATTATTAACCAAGTTAACAATGACAATTTACAGAATTTGTTCAGGAACAAAAATTCACAAATATTTGTATTATCAATATAAGAGTGCAGATACAATGCTTATTCAGAATATTAATCAAGACAGAATTTGACCAATACAATCATTCAAGAATAAGCATTCATGCAATATCAATATAAAGAGAAAAGATAAGAAAATCGTGCACCAGGATTTATACTTGTTCGACTACCAGTATGACAACTTACATCCAGTCCTGAAATCAACTAGATTTCAGCCTTTTTCCAATAGAATCGACTTGAGTATGTTTTACAGATTGTCCAGCTCACACAAGGCCTATATATCCAACTCACTCGCTTCTATTACAAAGCCACCTTATCCCTAGAGTTAATCGCCAAACCCTCACGAGATCAAGATGAGACTTCTTCTTGATGAACACACACACCAACAAAGATAGCCACCAGTTTACACACTGGATTTTCCAGAACTTTCTTTACAGATTGTTTTTACAGAAAAGATAAAAGAGGACTAAAGAATGTTGACTCAATCACAATATGAATTTCACGCAAAAGGAATTTTCCAAATGAGTATTTTGTGTGTGGTTACAATTATTTCTCTCAAAGTGTTTTTCCTGGTTTCAGTGTTATGAAAACGTGTAATGAATAATAGTCTCAAAGTTGTATCAAAAGTTATTAAGATTTGTGATTGAATCAGTTTATATAAGTTCAGAAAAACAACAGTCAAATCGATTTCTCAATCGATTTCATAAACGTTTAAAACCAGCTTAATCGATTGCCCAATCGATTATCGCGTTTCTTGTTTTTCTTGAATCTTGAAAATATATGATCTAATCGATTTGCCAATCGATTCTTGTAATACATAAATCAGAAACTGAAGCAAGTTCATATCAGAATCGATTGACTAATCGATTATAGGTGTTTTGTTCAAACAACGAGATCAAAACAATCGATTACTCAGTCGACTCATTTTTATGAACAATTGATTTGGCAATTGGCAGAATTCTTCATGTAACACAAACCTTTACCTTAATCGATTTGCCAATCGATTAAACTGATCACAGTGACTCAAACATTTTACATCAATCGATTCGTCAATTGATTTTACTAGTCATAGTGACTCAGGTATTTTACTTCAATCGATTTGCCAATCGATTTGGCTTGTTATAGTAGCTCAGCCATTTAGTTGAAATCAATGTGCCAATCGACTAGGAACATGTTTCTGATAAATGATTAAGTATTTCATTTTTCCAATCAATTGGATAATCGATTAGAATGTACCTTGCAAGTTAAGAAACTTATTTAAATTGATTGTCCAATCGATTTGAATGATTACAGAGGCCAAGTCTGATAAAAAACCTTTTTCACAATCGATTTGCCAATCGATTGTTTCAGTAAGTAGTTGGTTATGTGACTTACAAACTCGATTGCTCAATTGATGTCCCAATCGATTGTCCAATCGATTGGTTTAAACCCAGAATACAGGTTTCACTAACATCCTTTAAGTAATCGATTTCCCAATCGATGTACTTAGTGAAAACTCTAATTCTGAGTCAATCAATCGATTGCCCAATGGATTTATCAGTTGACTTGCTAATCGATTTATTTACTTACTTATTTTAAAGTTCCATTTTAACTTTGGCAAATCCTTAAGTAAGAAATCATATTGATAAGTCTACTTATTAATTACTAAGACCACTATTGACACAAGACAGATTTGCATCTTTCTCAAGCACATCCTCCAATTTTGCTTGATTCCTTGTGTTCCAAGCTTTTTTCCAAGTGTATAGTGGTTGCTTGTTTTTCCTGAAATGTTACTCAGTTCAAACTGTTAGTTTTATCAAATGATGCATGAACATTGTATGTTTGTTAATTAAGTCAAAATCATCATTAAGAGGACTTATGTCTAACAATCTCCCCCTTTTTGATTAAATGACAAACATACAATTTTAACTTGAGTTTTACATTTCAAGACTTAAATTTATAATAACAGTTATTCAACAAAATAACAAAACTCCCCCTGACTTTTAGAATACATGATCCATTTTAGTAGCAACAGCAAAATCAGCGTCTCAGAGGTTTTTTTAAAAAATACTAACAATTATCATCAGAGTATTAGAGTATTATACAAGTTACCAATATCAAAGCTATTTCAACCAGAGCAATCAGAGCTAACTATCACATACTACAATACCAGAGTTAACACAAAGTTTAACAAATTAGCAGTTGATTAGTAGTGGTATCAGAATATGCATCAGAGATGGTATCACATGGTATCAGAACAGTAGCAACACATGCAGTAGCAACACATGGCATCAGAACAGGAAACACAAGTTAAATTCATAAACATAAAATTTTCTCCCCCTTTGTCATTGAATGCAAAAAGGTATAACAGGAGAGAATAGCTAAAATATTATACATTTATAACAGAATATTACAACACAATACAAGAACATTACAAGACAACAAAGAAACCAAAATCCTAGACAACTAATCTAGGGTTGTTCCTCATTATTACCAACGGGAGAGGTAGAGACTGTTGTATTAGTCTCAGCAAGTGTCTCCTCACCATGAGGTTCAGTGTTATCTAAGTTGGTGGGGTTTGGTTCTTCCGTTTCTTGTCGGCCTATGTCTACAATATCGTCAAATGAAATCTTAAGGCCTAAGTGTTCCTGTATCGCATCAACATTCTGAGCAACTGAATTGAGCGATGCTTGGAGAGTCCTTAGAGATGCTTCTACTCTTGCATTATGAGCAGCTTGACTCTCCATGAAATCCAACAATTTAGTTAAAACCTCAGAATGGGCTTCAACTGGCTCAGCTTGTTCCGCATTCGGCTAAGTTTGTTCAGCATTAGGCTGAGCTCTAGTCCAAATGTCGTTTACTCGTTTCAATTGCATTTGGTTTACAATTGATTCTCCAAAAGTGAGTGTAGTTTTGACAGATTCTTCATTGACAATAGAAACTTTAAAATGACTCAGAATCTTTGTGATGAGTTGTGGGTAAGGGAGGAGCTGTTTACCATGAGTTGTGTCTGACATGTTCATGAGAACAATCCAGGTCCAACTCATCTTGAGCTCTTTGAATAATCCCCACAACAGAGTAATGTCCAGCCTCTGGACAACAGCGTGATTTCCCGACCTAGGCACTAACATCCGTGTTAGTACGTACATGAGCATCCTATATTGGACCTTTATTTGACCTATTGGAAGTGATAGCTTTTCGACAAAGCCTTCAATCCTTAGGTCCTGAACAACAGTGTGCTTGTCTACTGATGTTTCCCATGCTTCATCAGTAGAATCTGCCTCGGTTCTTCCATAAACATGTTCACCATAGAATGGCAAATCTGAAAGTTCAGAAAATTCCTCAAATGACATGGAAATTTTCTTTCCTTTTACTTCCGATTCAATGCCCGTCTTGGTGAGTTTGAACTTAGAGTAGAAGGCTCTTATTAGCTTTGGATATGTGTCGAGGGAGCAGGAGATAAAGTCTTCCAAGCCATGAAACCTCAAATGATTTTGAAATGAAAAACCATTTGAATCAAAATAAGCAAAATCCATGGTTCGTGCCTCATGGATTTTCCTTTTGAGGAAAGCAGGTGGTAGATCAAAGTCTTCAGCTTCTTCACCTTTAGCAGGTTGAGATTTCTTGGGTTGAGGAGAAGAGATAGGTTTCTTCTTTTTTGGAGCTGTATCCTTCATAGCACCAGCCATTAACTTTTCAGTGGGAGGCGCCTTCCTCTTTTTTGATTTCTCCTGTTCAATGGCAATGCCCTTTCCCTTATCTTTTGCCATGATTTTATGTGTTGGGATGGGTATTCTCTTTGAAGGAGGTGGAGGTGATGGAGTTCTTCCACTTGATGAAGATGATGGTGATGGTGATTTTGTAGAGGTTTGCTTTACTCTTGCCATTTGGTAAGATTAAAGAAGTTTAGAAGTGATTGAGAATGGTGAGCAAGGTGTAAAGATCACAGAGAAATAGCAGAAAGCGTTGAGGAGGTTGAGAACTTTTTGAAAAAAGGAGATAGGAAATCGATTTAGGGTTTTAGAAGGGTTTAAGTATTCCTATTCAACATCGATTTGCCAATCGATTGTATAAGGATTCTGCGCAGTCTACATCGATTTCCCAATCGATTAGGTTACCGTTACTGTAGGGAGTTGGACGAGTTCACTCATGATGGTCTCCAACGGCTAGTAAAATTTTTGTAACAGTTAGATTTCCAATCGATTGTTTTGTTATTACTAAATCGAAGTCCCAGTCGATTCCCATATCAGTTCAGGAAACTGCTCATCTCAACATCGCTTTCCCAATCGATTCATTTAAGTGCAGGTTTGAAAAATTTGTTCCAATCGATTACCCAATCGATGCTCGGGTTAGAGTTTGGAAAAAGTTAACATTTTTGGATGTTCTGAGAAAAATAATCGATTTTGAAATCGATTCTTTAAACTATTTTCCAATAATTCAATCGATTGATCAATCGATTGGATTAATGAATACTCCAATCTCACTACAAGAAAAATTGTTATTACCTACGGCAAATTTTATCTTTACCCACGGACTGTCCGTAGGTAACGTAAAATTACACACGGATTACCCACGATCACGAGTTCACTTACTTAAGGATTGTTTGTGGGTAATATAACCCACTGAGTCTTCGTGGGTAACCTTACTCATAGATTTGCCGTAGTTAAAATAGTAGGTACTTATTGACGGAAAAGTCGTAAGTTACGTTACCCACGGACCATCCGTGACAAAGTCTACTATTTTATATTTGATATTGATGATTTTATCCATGAATTGTCCGTGGGTAATGAAAAAATGAATTTAATTCTATTTTTGTTTTTTTTACAGTTTCCTGTATTTTTTAATATATATTTAAAATTAATTGTAAGCATATTAAACATCATTGTCAAAACAAAGTGAAATATGATTTAAGTAGTGTTTTCAAAATACACATTTTCACTTTCATAAGTCTCAAAATAAGGACAATTTACACTACCATGATTCTCAAAATAAGCACATTGTTACTGCCATAAGTTTCAAAATACACATAACGACACTATCGTAGAAATGTATATAGATAATGCCTACAAGTCTAAACAAAATAAGTAGTCATAACTACTATACGAAACTGAAACTGAAACCAGTATTACTCCTCGCCGTCATCATCGTTAGACTCATCCTCGTCATAATCTGGATGACGACGACGACGGGATGACTCGGCCTGTATGGAAGCAACACTTTTTGCCAGTGTTGCTAGCTGCATCTGTAGTTCAGTAGTGCGTTGCTCTGTTTGTTGAACTTCCTCTTGTCGATGTTGCTCAACTTTCCTTAGCTCCTCTCGCGCCTCTCGTGCCTCGTGTTCTGCCGCTTTTGCTCGCTCCTCAAATGCTACTATTTGTGCAGCTATCTCATTAGATTATTGAGACAAGAAATTGGCGCAACCTTTAGATGGACGAGAATCTGGAACTAGACTTGCAACATTTGGTCTATAAAGCGAGGATCTATCTCCAGCACCATAGATCCTCCCTTTATTCTTCCCACCAACAGATTGGACCCACATGTCTAAGCGAGCATCCGCATTAACCAATTGACTACAACTACTAGATGCTTCCCCACCTTTAGAGGCTTGTTGCAACTTACCTTGAAATGTTTTCTACTCAAATAGAAAATCATGCAACATAGTCAAATTACTTTTACAAGAAATACAAATGAAAGAACTAATAAATGATTTAATATTTCTTACATATGTTTTTTTTGCTCTTTCATCAACCCAAGAGTTGTCCTTCTTCTTAGTGTGAGTTTTTAAAAATACCTCATCCAATGTGGGGTCTCTACCTAACTCTTCAGCCTTACAAAAAATAAAAACAATAGAACCGTGAACAAAATGAGAGTCAACACAACAAAACAAATAAAAATAGCAAATAGTAGACATGTCCTAGAGTCAAACATTAAATGGTTATACGGTGAAGACTTTGACATAGAAAGCGTACCATCCGAATGGTATGTTCAGCAATGGATATAGATCCACCTGTATGGACAGCTCCTCCTTTAGAAGAAGCACGGTTTTTCTTAGCTCGATTTGATATCTCCTTATACGACGGATCCATCCATATCTTCTCAAGATCATTCCAAACACTTTCTCCCATCCAAGTTAGACACTTGCGCTTCTTTCTCGCTTGCATCAACATCTCAGAAAGACGCATTGATCCTTTTGTATTGAAGATATTCTTAATTTGAAAATTGTGCTCAGGCAACCAAGCAACTTTTTCCTGCAATATTACAGTATAAATAAGTTATAATATATTAATTAGTATCCACACATTAGTTGAACTCATTAACAAGATATATAACTTAATCTTACACCAAATTTGTCGAACCAACGTTCCAAAGTTAATTTTGGGATTGCTCTCCAGCTAGGATATGGATCAACATATTGTGATGTAATGACTGAGGTGAGGGCTCTCGAGGCCACCCTACACGGTAACCACATGTAAACAATTTTTTTAAAAACATCAAATTTCTAAAAATAACTTGAAACATACCCTAATCCTCATGTAGTAATGAAAATTTAATCAGAATTTGTTACATACCCTCGACCATCCGGCCATATCATTGTTCTCCCATCAGGCGCAACCCCATGACTAGAATTGGGGCATCGTGACCCTAGAGTCTTATTACCAATAGCAACATGTGTTGAAGGTGGTGGGTTAGCTGAAATTGAAGTATGTCGTGAGGCAACATATGTTAATGGTTGTGACGGTGAATGATCAGCAATCGGGGAAATGTTGTCTTCTGGGACAAAACTCGGTGTGGGCATCATCACTATAATTGGTTCAGTACCATGCACCTTATTAGGTTGGATTGGAAGCACTGCAGCTTGTTGGGTAGGAGGTTGAACAAGTTGTTGGGTGGGATGCCGCACATAGTGTGAGGTTGGTGTAGTGGCATTGACATCAAGTGGCAATTGATAAACTGTTGCTTGTACCTGCTGAGCTGCTTGAGTTACCTTATGCGGTAAAATGATGCGATTTTTCTTGAATGGAAGCTTGAGTCTAATCTTTTCTTTTGAAGTCATCTATAATGAATAAGATGAATAAAAACAATTAGCACACACACAATTCAAACAAACAGTCAACAATTCAAGATGTAAAACTAATATATAAAAAGGTAGAATATGAATATTTAAACAAATAATCAACTACTATTTATACTTACGAAAAATTCAAACGTCAATTGAAGAATCATCCCTATCTTCATCATCCATATCACTATCATTATCAATTGGAATATTTGGAACAAACGTTACATTGACTTCTTCATCGCTATGTGTTTCATCGTGCAAGCCAACTATTTCTTCAATTTCAGTTAATTGTTCAACATGTGCCATATCTTCATCTTGATATGGCATGTCCCCATCGACCCCGTCTACCTCTACATGACCCATAGGCTTTGTTTTGATAACGGCAGACAAGTGACGCTTATCAGTTCGCATTTCAGGATAAGGTACATAATACACTTGTCTAGCTTTTTGTGCAATTATGAAGGGATCATAGAGATCATATTTCCGATTCATCTTGATATCTACAATATCATACTGCGGATGAACTTTGGTTCCTCCATTTCGTCTAGGATCAAACCATTGGCAATAAAACAAGGCTACCTTGTGAGGCAATTTGTAATACTCCAATTCGAAGATATGTTGGATGACTCCGTAGAAATCATGTTCCCCTCCTCTAGTGACCCCTTTCACATAAACTCCACTATTTATGGTTTTCTTACCCTGAGACCAAGCTTTTGTGTGAAATTTGTACCCATTAATGTAATACTTGTGCCATGTTTTGACCATTGAGTCAGGACCCCAAGCTAATGATAACAAGTTAGGGTCAGTCACACCATTTTCCTTGTCACTGGCCTATACAAACATGATATTCACAATAGTTAGGTGAGAAGTTCTAATTTATTTGCATCAAACTTCAATAAATCACTTACATACGCACGAAACCATTCTGGGAATTCTCCATGTATACGAGTTTGAGATATAGGATCGTCTTCAATAATGGAATTAGAGTGCAAAAAGGCGCTGTCAATAATGAGAGAAGTGTTATTACAAGTATTTGGTAGTTATGTGGGGTGTGTGCTTACAGACTTCTTACTCAATATATGGCTTGACCTCGTTGCCATTGATGAGGATGTGTACATGAGCAGACCTTCTTTCAGCATCACTTAACCAATGAGTTTGAGCCTTCCCACTAGGACGTCCTAATTGATTGCTAATTGATAGTGTTGTCGTGACATCATCATTTAATTTTGCACCTTGATTACGCTGGCTTCTATCAAACAAAGAGATTGTTTTGAAGTAGTGGGAACAAAAATATGTTGTCTCTCGATTCAAGTATGACATACATATTGAGCCTTCCACTCTAGCCTTGTTTTTCACTGTGCGCTTAAAATCACCCATCATTCTGGAAAAGTGAGAGCAATCACTTAATAAATGTGAAAATATCTTTAAAAAAAATGAAATCCTTAATGGTGAATATAAAATACCTTTCAAATGGATACATCCATCGATATTGAACTGGACCACCAAGCTTTGCCTCATACGGTAGGTGAATTGGAAGATGTTCCATTGAATCAAAGAATCCTGGTGGAAAGATTCTTTCAAGTTTGCATATGATGAATGGAATATTTTCACCCAATTTGACCAATTCATCGTGTCTTAAGGTATTGCTGCACAAGCCTTTAAAGAATTGACTTAATTCTGTTAATGGTTTCCACACATGGTCAGGCAGTGAACTAAATGCAAATGGAAGTAAACACTCCATAAATACGTGACAATCGTGGCTTTTCATTCCATTCATTTGTCCTCTATTAACATCTGCACATCTTGCCAAGTTAGAAGCATACCCATCTGGCATCTTAAGCTCCTTTATCCATTTACAAACATTCTTTGCCTCATTAGACGTAAGACAATAATTTGCCTTAGGTTTTGTCATTTTTCCATTGTTATGTGGAACCAACTCCAAGTCGCTACGTTGGCAAATGATGGCCAAGTCCATTCTTGCTTTTTCATTGTCCTTAGTCTTGTTCTTAACATTCATGACAGTGTTAAACACATTATCAAAGAAGTTTTTTTCTATGTGCATGACATCTAAATTATGCCTTAATAAATTATCTTTCCAGTATGGAAGATCCCAAAATATGCTTCGTTTTGTCCAATTATGGCTAACTCCATATCCAGACAATTTAGAATGTGCATTATCTGTCACTCGTGGAATATTGTGAACCCAACCCCAAACTTCTTCACCGGTCAATATTGGAGGAGGTTCATCTTTCACAACCCTATTTTTAGTGAACCTTTTTTTGCTTCTTCTAAATGCATGATTATGAGGTAAGAAATGACGGTGACAGTCAAACCATGAATTTTTGCCACCGTATTTTAAGGTAAAAGCCTTATTTCCATCCATACACACCGGACATGCCAACTTACCTTGGGTACTCCATCCAGATAACATGCCATAAGCAGGAAAATCCTTAATTGTCCACATTAAGGTTGCCCTCATTACAAAATTTTGTTTCATGGAAATATCATAAGTCAAAGCCCCTTCACTCCACAACTGTTTAAGCTCATCTATTAACGGTTGTAAATATACATCAATGTTTGCTTTTGGGTTAGATGGTCCAGGTATGAGACAAGTCAAAAACATGAAAGGTTTAGTCATGCACATTTCGGGCGGGAGATTATACGGGGTCACAACAACAGGCCAACAAGAATATGGGGTTGAAGAGGCCTGAATGTATGGCGTGAGGCCATCAGAACATAAACCAAGCCTTACATTTCTTGGTTCATTTGCGAAGTTTGGATACTTTGCATCAAAATGGTTCCAAGCTTCCCCATCTGATGGATGACGTAAACTGCCTAAACTCGATCTATTATGTTGATGCCATCTCATTTGGGCAGCAGTTTCTGTTGATGCATACAATCTTTTTAACCTTGGAGTGATCGGATATATAGAACATCTTCTTAACTGGAATGTCTTTATGGTTACCTATCCCAGGCTTACGAGGAACATATCGAGGTTCATGGCAAAACCTACACTCTATATCTGCACTATTGTCTTTGTAGTACAACATGCACCCTTTAACACAACAATCAATTTTCTCAGACTTCAATGCTAGCATTCTCACCAATTTTTTCGCTTGGTAAAATTTTTTTGGAAGTGAATCCTTAAAAGGACACACATCTACAAGCATGCTTGCAAAGAAATCAAGACATTTCTGTGGAACATTCCAATTTGATTTGCAAGCTAAAAGTTTCACGCATATTGAAAGTTTTGAATCAGAAGCCCCCTCATATAAGAGTTTGTTTGCAGCAGTTAACAAATCATAAAAGTCTTGAGCATCATCATTTGGGGGCTCTTCATTATTCTCTTCCTCGTTGCCTTCATCACCCATATTTTGGAAGTCATACATAGGACCAAATGCATCATCGACCATATGTTGCATTAACGTAAACGGATCATCGTTATCAATATTTCCACTACTACTTGGAATATTTTCTGGGTCAATATGTGGGGCTTCTTCACCATGCTCAGTCCAATACCAATAATTTGGTTGGAACCCAAACCTATACAAGTGAAGTTTGACTTCACTTGCAGACAATATACCCCTACACATGCAATTGTGACATGGACATCTGATGCCACCATCTTTTACAAATTGATTTCGACTTATTGCCTTCGTTATAAACTCTTCATCACCTGTTGTGAAGGCTGGTTTCAACCCCCCTCGTTGAACATAAAGTCTATCATATACCCAACTACGATCTGGATGGTAGCCATCCATATTTTGAAGGACAAACAAATAATTGAGGAGCGATGAAACAGTGAACAAATAATTGAGGAGCGATGAAACTGTGAACAAAATTTGAAGGTTCTCAAAAATAGTGACAGTAATACAACATCTGCAAATAAAGTCGGTGTTCGTAATCATAATTGTGAGATAAAAGCTAATAGGAAGAAGATGAAAGTAAGTTTCTTTATGACATTCATTCTTCTCGCAAAACAGTAGCATATGATCCATCATAGACATTAACTTTAATTTAACTAGCTAATGTGACTTCAATCTGATCTTAAAGAATTTTAGCTAATGTAACTGATATGAATTTATAATGGGAATCCACAACTTTTATGTTCATATGATTGCATAACAAAACTCTTGTTTGGTCTAGTTTGCTTTTTATTTTATTATTTTAGTTTGGGACTTGGAGGCATTTACAAACTCAATTATGAACAAAGAGATGCCAGTTTGCATAATAAATGTTTCAAACATTAGTTTCCAAAATAGTTGTTAGTGTTTCATAGGATTCAAAATCAGCTTTTATTAAACTCTGTAGTCTTATTAGAATGATGTTGCTTTCATAAAAAATCAGCTTTTATACAATTTTGTAGTTTTCTCTTTTTTCCACTACCAACATTCACTTGTGCTAAAACCAATTTTACTTTGAACCAGTTTAGCATAAATCAGTGGACGTAGTAGTATAAAAAAATAGTATCAAAGTACATAAATTGATGCAAATTGGTCGAATCGTATTTCAATATGCAACAAAACAAAAAGCATCTCTACAAGTATGAACCAGTTAAACTTTCAATGCCATCTCCAAAGAAAAAAACAGATGCATACTTATTTGTTAGGCATCTATGCTCAAACAAACAGATTAAACCAAGTATGAACCGGTTCTGTTTTCAAATTATAGAATTGAGGGCTATTATAATCACAGATTCACATAGGTTAAATTTCTTTTAGAGAGCTGAAATTTTGTTAATGTAATATTAATTTCATCCATATTTAAGAAATAGTGACAGCAACAAAGACAGATTAATATGTACCTCATAGCTAGTTGGAGATACCATTACAAAAATAGTGACAGCAACACTTCTAATATTTTCAAAACTTCGACGCAGGAGCTACTCTTATATATGTTAATGTGTAAAACTTGGAAGTTTAATTTATGTTGATTCTTTTTCTACACAAATTCAAGAACAAAAAGTTTGAAGTTCCATTGACATAATTGTGATATGTGACTGAACGCAGTAAGGCAAGAACCGGCTATCGTCCCTTACCAATAGCCCTTACATAGTGACAACACTTTATGAACCGACTTCGTTCTATAATCTGTGATTATAATAGCCCTTACATGACCACTTTATGCCTATGTTTTGAAAACAGAACTGGCTGATTTGGGAGCCTGTCAGAACCGGCTGATTTGGGATTAGCCTCTAATTTTTACCCTCTAATTGCAATTAGCCTCTAATTCACATCACCATCATCACATATTTTATAACTAAAGTTCAATCACAAATGCCACATGTATTAACAAATAAGAACACCTCATTGTTAGTATCCAAGCAAACAATATCCAAGAAAAAAAAAATAGATTCCAAGCAAAATAAAAACGGTACCGCAAGACTCAATATCAGTATCAGTATCCAAGCACAAATCGTGAGAACGAGTTAGGGTTTGCAAATTAGTTAATAAACGTTCAAATACACAACAAATAATCCTGAAAATGGAACAAATTAGAGAGAGCAAACGAGATAACAACAACGAATGGGAGTAGAATAGAGAAAAAAATAACAAGAGAGATCGAATGAGAGAGAACACGAACGACAGAAGAACCAGAGAGAATGACATAACCTGTGATTTGAAGTGGCGCTCAAGGGTGAACGGCGAACGGCGAACGGTGTTGATTGATTGCGAACGGCGTTGATTGCGATGACGAGTTTACGCAAACGAGCGAAGGGTTTACGCGAAGGGTTTTTGTTTCTACCCCCTTTTGTTTTGTTTGTTTACTTACTGAACTAACAAATTCCTTCTAATAAATGCCTTATGAGAATTAACATTTTTTTTTAAAAAAAAAAAAACAAAGTAATATACAAAACTATACATTCATTTTATCCACAGATTTTACCTACAGATACTCAGTGGTAACAAAAAATACGATTAAATTTTGGCAACTTCAAGTTGATTTTCTTTTTTTTAATTTTACCCACGGCTTTTTTTTTTATTTTACCTATGGACAAACCGTGGAAACCAATTAAAAAAAATTAAATTACTTAATAACAAATTAACTCACGGTTTTTCTATAGATATTATAAAATTTATCCACGAACTGATATTCGTGGGTAATTTTCCGTAGGTATATGAATCTTTTCTTGTAGTGTCTTTACTGCTACCTGGGATTAGAAAATCGATTATGCAATCGATTATCATGGTTTCAATTTTGACAATTAAAATACTATGCATCATAAATCGATTTTGCAATCGATTTTGTAATGCTGTTTTTCAATCTGGTCACAGGATAATCGATGTTTCAATCGATTTTGTCACAGGGATCAGATTTCATTGAGATCTATAATTCCACATTTCATTCTAATGAAGGAGAAACTGTCCTTGGGTAAGGCTTTGGTGAAAATGTTAGGCAACTGATCAGCTGTATTGACATATTCCAGCTTGATCTTACCATGTTGATATTGATCTCTAATAAAGTGATGCCTAATTTCTATATCTTTGGTTCTAGAATGCATGACAGGATTTTTAGTAATGTTAATAGCACTAGTATTATCACACATGATAGGCACAGTACCTAGATCAACACCAAAATCAGATAGGTGTTGTTGCATCAATAGAATTTGTGCACAACAGCTTCCATCAGCTACATATTCAGCTTCAGCTGTTGAAAGTGCAACACTATTTTGTTTCTTGCTATGCCAAGATACAAGTGAGTTCCCTAATAGTTGGCAAGTACCAGATGTACTTTTTCTGTCCAATTTGCATCCAGCAAAGTCAGAATCATAATAACCTACTAAAGTGTAGGTAGACCCCTTAGGATACCACAATCCTAAATTTCTAGTTCCTATTAGATATCTACAAATCCTTTTGACAGCACTTAGGTGGGATTCTTTTGGATTGGCTTGGTATCTAGCACACATGCATACACTAAACATTATATCTGGTCTACTAGCTGTAAGGTATAGTAGAGATCCTATCATGCCTCTAAACATGGTCATATCTACAGTTTTTCCCTTCTCATCCTTATCTAAATGACAAGCTTGACTCATAGGTGTATCAATGGATTTAAATTTATCAAAACCAAATTTCTTTAATAGATCATTGTAGTATTTGGTTTGACTTAGGAAGATGCCATTCTTGCTTTGGTTGATTTGAAATCCCAAGAAGTAAGTTAATTCTCCCATCATGGACATTTCAAATCTACCTTTCATCACATTTTCAAAATCTTTGCAAAGTTTATTGTTTGTGGATCCAAAGATTATGTCATCAACATAAACTTGGACAAGCAAAATGTCTCTTCCTTGTCTCTTTATAAAAAGTGTCTTGTCAACATTTCCTCTTGAAAAGTTTTGTTGTATGAGGAAATTGATGAGTTTTTCATAACAAGCTCTTGGAGCTTGTTTCAATCCATATAGGGCTTTTGTTAGTTTATAGACATGGTTTGGAAAAGCAGGATCCTCAAATCCTGGAGTTTGACTAACATAAACTTCCTCTTGGATATCTCCATTTAAAAAGGCACTTTTTACATCCATTTGATAAAGTTTAAAGTCCATGATACATGCATAAGCCAGCAGGATTCTAATGGCTTCTAATCTAGCTACAGGGGCATAGGTTTCATCATAATCTATTCCCTCTTCCTGATTATAACCTTTAGCAACTAGTCTAGCTTTGTTCCTAGTTATGACTCCATTTTTATCCATCTTGTTCCTAAATACTCATCTGGTTCCAATGATGTGTTTGTCTTTTGGTTTAGGAACTAGGATCCACACTTAGTTTCTCTCAAATTGGTTAAGCTCCTCTTGCATGGCAACTTTCAAGTCATTGTCCATGAGAGCTTCTTTAATGTTTTTGGGTTCTACTTGAGATACAAAGGCTATGAAGTTGCAGAAGTGTCTAAGGTTCTTCCTTGTTGCAACTCCTTTAGAGATTTCTCCTAGGTTTTTGTTAAACTTCCATTCCTTAGGTAAGTCATCTTCCCTAATAGGTTCTATACAATCAATGTTGGTTGGAGGTACTGTTTCATTAGGTTCTATTGGTTCAGATTCTACAATTTCATCCAAAGAATTACTAACTATAGGAGGAGTGTTGTTCAAGTTTTCAACAAACATTTCATCAAATTTTACATGAACAGATTCCTCTATAGTTTTAGTTCTTTTATTGTAGACTCTATAGGCATTGCTAGACTGTGAATAACCTAGAAAAATACCCTCATCTGCCTTAGGGTCAAACTTTCCTAGATGTTCTTTGCCATTGTTTAAAACAAAGCATTTGCATCCAAAGACACTAAAGTAAGAGATGTTTGGTTTTCTACCCTTGTATAACTCATAGGGAGTTTTTCTAAGTAGGGGCCTAACTAGAACTCTATTGACTACATGTGTGGCTGTGTTAATGGCATCAGCCCATAAATACTTAGGAAGATTTGAGTCTTTAATCATAGTTCTAGCTAGTTACTCTAAAGACCTATTCTTCCTTTCTACAACTCCATTTTGTTGAGGAGTTTTAGGGGCTGAGTATATATGTTGAATTCCAAATTGATCGCAGTAGTTATTAAAGAATTCATTTTGGAATTCACCACCATGATCACTTTTGATGGAGATTATTTTCTGGTTCTTCTCATTTTGAACTAAAGTTGCAAATTTTTTGAAAATAGAGAAGGCCTCACTCTTGTGAGTCAAAAAAAATGTCCAAGTATACCTAGAGTAATCATCTACCAAACATAACCATACAAGTTTCCTCCAAAGCTTTTCACTTCAGATGGACCAAAAAGATCCATATGTATTAACTGTAAAACCCTATTGCTTTTAACCAAATCTATTGGGGGAAAGGATGACTTAACTAGCTTACTCTTCTCACAGGAATCACACAACCTATCCTTAGTGAACTTTCTGTTTGGGAGTCCTAGAACTAATTGTTTACTAACTAGTTTGTTAAGGTGATCTATATGTATATGAGCTACTCTCTTATGCCATAACCAATTTTCATCAGAATTGGATAATAAACAACAGATAGTACTAGCAGGCAAAGCATTAAAATCAAGCATATATATGTTATTGACCCTGTCACCTACCAACCTTATATCTTTGTTCTCCTTGTGCTCAATTATACAAGAATGAGATGTAAAACATACCTGGAATCCCTTATCACATAGTTGACTTTATACTAATCAAATTGTGTTTTAAATCTCTTACATAAAGTACGTATTTGATCAACGTAGTCGATTCGCTTCCTATATCTCCAATTCCAAGTATCTTACCTTTGTTATTGTCACCGTATTTAACATATGCCCCATCCTTTAAGTTTAGAGACAAGAACTTTGACTTGTCTCCAGTCATATGCTTGGAACATCCACTGTCTAGGTACCATGAATGAACCCTAGATGTCAAGCATATCTGCAAAATAGAATTTAAGTTTTGGTTTTAGGTACCCAATTCAGATTGGGTCCTGGGGGGTTAGTTTCAAACATTGGTGTCTTCACTTTCCAAATCTGTTTCCATCCCTTGTTTGCAAGTCTTTTCAATTTACAATTAAAATCAATATGTCCCTTTTTACAGCAAAAGTGACATGAAACAGCAGAGGATGAATTCTTATTTGGTTTAGTAAAGATATCATGCATATGCTTAGATCTAACAAACTTCCTAGTCTTTTTAGCATTTCTGTTTTGCCTATAACCAATTCCACATTTATTGTGATTCTGTTTAACATTCACATTTGTTCTATAACCAAGTCCAGATTTTTCATTTATATTTCTTCGGTTTCCAAGAAGCCTATCTAAATTGTTTTTACCACTGTTAAACTTTTCTATATCACAATGCAGTGCATGAGTTTCTTTTTTCAGATTTTCATTTATGTCTTTAAGAGACTCATGTTCCAGTTTAATCTCATCATAAAGTATGCACTTTTCTTCTAACAGTTTCATAGTGCTAATTAACTGTTTGATTACATTGACATATTCATCATGCAGTTCATTAAATGCGTCATGTAATTCATCATAAGAAGGATTGGATTTAGAACTTACCTCACTATCAGAATCTGATTCTGTGTGGACCATTAGACAAATATTAGCTTCTTCTTCTTCTGAAGATGAAGATGATTCATCATCATTATCGTTCCAGGCCACGTAGGCTTTTTTGGTCTTAGGAGGTGGTTGATTGCCTTTATTCTTTGCAGTTTTATTTCTGTTTTGAAATTGGAAGCACTCAGATTTTATATGCCCTGTCTTCCCACACTCAAAGCAAGTTATCTTGCTGTCATTTGTTTTTGAGTTTGAGGGTTTTCTTGATTTGCTATCCTTCTTTTTCAGAAATTTTTTGAATTTCCTCACAAGTAATCCAATTTCTGCATCTTCATCTGTCTCACTATTTGAATCTTCAGTGCATGTCTCTTGTTCAGGTTTTGTTTGATGCGCTTGTGCTTTTAGAGACAATCCTTTTCTTTTTCTATCTGTTTGTTCTGCCTCATTTAGTCTATGTAGCTCCATCTCATGCTCTCTTAGTTTTCCAAACAGTGTGGCAATTGACATACTACCAAGGTCTTTTGATTCTGCTATGGCAGTGATCTTTGGTTGCCACTCTCTGGTCAAGCACCTCATCACCTTGCTAATTTGCTGCTCATTATCAATCACCTTACCAAGAGCATTAAGATTATTGACTATATGAGTGAATCTTGTTTGCATATCATTTACTAACTCTTCTTTCTTCATGTTGAACAGCTCATACTCATGCATTAGAGTATTGATTCGGGCCCTTTTTACATCTGTTGTTCCTTCATGCGTTTGCTGCAATGTGTCCCACATCTCCTTGGCAGATTTGCAGTTAGACACCCTGAAAAATTCGTCAGCGGATAATGCAGAGGTAATTTTGTTTTTAGCCTTAGCATTATAGCCTACCTTTTTCTTGTCATCTTCAGACCAATCTGATCTGGGTTTTGGGATTAAAGAATCACATGTGCCAGCTATACTTGGCACATATGGACCATCTATTACTGCTTCTAGAATATCAAGACTACATGCTTCTAGAATACATGTAGGCAGCCCCATTAAATGCAGGGGGCCTTGCCAAGGATGCACATTCTCCTAGGAATTCTACAAAGGTCATTTTCTTTTATGAGAGTTACTCTAAAAAAGATCAGGCTCTGATACCAATTGTAGGAAATTATGGCCTCTATTTGTTACCATATTATATGAAATGACTTCACTAATTTTACAAGATTATTAACCAAGTTAACAATGACAATTTACAGAATTTATTCGGGAACAAAAACTCACAAATATATGTATTATCAATATAAGAGTGCAGATACAATGCTTATTCAGAATATTAATCAAGACATAATTTCACCAATACAATCATTCAAGAATAAGCATTCATGCAATATCAATATAAAGAGAAAAGATAAGAAAATCGTGCACCAGGATTTATACTTGTTCGACTACCAGTATGACAACTTACATCCAGTCCTGAAATCAACCAGATTTCAGCCTTTTTCCAATAGAATCGACTTGAGTATGTTTTACAGATTGTCCAGCTCACACAAGGCCTATCTATCCAACTCACTCGCTTCTATTACAAAGCCACCTTATCCCTAGAGTTAATCGCCAAACCCTCACGAGATCAAGATGAGACTTCTTCTTGATGTACACACACACCAACAAAGATAGCCACCAGTTTACACACTGGATTTTCCAGAACTTTCTTTACAGATTGTTTTTACAGAAAAGATAAAAGAGGACTAAAGAATGTTGACTCAATCACAATATGAATTTCACACAAAAGGAATTTGCCAAATGAGTATTTTGTGTGTGGTTACAATTATTTCTCTCAAAGTGTTTTTCCTGGTTTCAGTGTTATGAAAACGTGTAATGAATAATTGTCTCAAATTTGTATCAAAAGTTATTAAAGATTTGTGATTGAATCAGTTTATATAAGTTCAGAAAAACAACAGTCAAATCGATTTCTCAATCAATTTCATAAACGTTTAAAACCAGCTTAATCGATTGCCCAATCGATTATTGCTTTTCTTGTTTTTCTTGAATCTTGAAAATATATGATCTAATCGATTTGCCAATCGATTCTTTTAATACATAAATCAGAAACTGAAGCAAGTTCATATCAGAATCGATTGACTAATCAATTATAGCTGTTTTGTTCAAACAACGAGATCAAAACAATCGATTACTCAGTCGACTCATTTTTATGAACAATCGATTTGGCAATTGGCTGAATTCTTCATGTAACACAAACCTTTACCTTAATCAATTTTCCAATCGATTGAACTGATCACAGTGACTCAAACATTTTGCATCAATCGATTCGTCAATCGATTTTACTAGTCATAGTGACTCAAGTATTTTACTTCAATCGATTTGCCAATCGATTTGGCTTGTTATAGTAGCTCAGCCATTTAGTTGAAATCAATGTGCCAATCGACTAGGAACATGTTTCTGATAAATGATTAAGTATTTCATTTTTCCAATCGATTGGATAATCGATTAGAATGTACCTTGCAAGTTAAGAAACTTATTTAAATTGATTGTCCAATTGATTTGAATGATTACAGAGGCCAAGTCTGATAAAAAACCTTTTTCACAATCGATTTGCCAATCGATTGTTTCAGTAAGTAGTTGGTTATGTGACTTACAAACTCGATTGCTCAATTGATGTCCCAATCGATTGTCCAATCGATTGGTTTAAACCCAGAATACAGGTTTCACTAACATCCTTGATGTCCCAATCGATTGTCCAATCGATGTACTTAGTGATAAGTCTACGTATTAATTACTAAGACCACTATTGACACAGGATAGATTTGCATCTTTCTCAAGCACATCCTCCAATTTTGCTTGATTCCTTGTGTTCCAAGCTTTTGTCCAAGTGTATAGTGGTTGCTTGTTTTTCCTGAAATGTTACTCAGTTCAAACTGTTATTTTTATCAAACGATGCATGAACATTGTATGTTTGTTAATTATGTCAAAATCATCATTAAGAGGACTTATGTCTAACACGAACTACATTGATTAAGAACAAAAATGTCCTAGTATAAACCTAGTAAATTCCAAAATCACCTAAAATGTTAATCCATTGAGACTTTTGCACTTATTGGGCAAACTACATTCATGTAGAACAAAAATCTACTAGAATAAACTGAGTAAACACAAATATTATTTAAAATATCAATCCATTGAGGCTATTGTAGTTATTGGACCAACTACATTTATAAAGAACCAAAATGGATTAGAATAAACCTAGTCAAGACCCAAATGAGATAAAAACTTGATTCATTGACACTTTTTCACTTGTTGGACGAACTACATTGTTTACGAACCAAAACGGACTAGAATAAACCTAGTAAACACGAAAATGACCTAAAATATTAATCCATTAAGACTTTTAGGATTGTGGGATGAACAAAATTGATAAGGAACCAAAATTGACTAGAATAAACCTCAAAGTGACCTAAAATATTAATCCAGTGAGACTTTTGCACTTATTGGACGAACTACAATCATGTTGAACAAAAATCGACTATGCAAAATCTATTGAAGACAAAAATGTTAATTAATTGAGACTTTTGCACTTATAGAACAAAAACGAGCTAGAATAAATCTACTAAATACCAAAATATCCAAAAATATTAATCGATTGATAATATTGCATTTATTGGAAGCACAACATTGATTATGAACCAAAATGGGCTAGAATAAAACATGTAAAGACCAAAATGACTTAAAATGTTAATCCATTGAGAATTTTGCACTTATTGGACGAACTACATTGATTAAGAATAAAAATAACCTATTATAAAACTAGTAAAAACCAAAATGACCTAAAATACTAATCCATTGAGACTTTTGCATTTATTGGACTAGTTACATTGATTTAGAACCAAAAAGGGTTAGAAGAAACCTAGTAAAGGTCAATATGACAAAAAATGTTAATCAATTTAATTTGTTTCACTTAATTGTAAACTACATTCATTAAGGAACATAATGGAATATAATAAACCTACAAAAGATTGAAATGACATAAAATATTAATCCAATTAGACTTTTCCATTTAATCGATGAACTACATTGATTTTTAACAAACTGGACTAGATTAAACCTAGTTAAAACCAAATTGTACATATATATTAAGTATAAAAATTGCCTAGAATAAATCTAGTAAAGACCAAAATGACCTAAAATATAAATCCATTGAGACTTCTGAACTTATTGACCAAACTACATTGATTTAGAAAACAGCGAACGACATAAAATATTAATCCATTGTTTTAGAAACCTTGTAAAGACAATAAACGACATAAAATATATTAATCCATTGAGATTTTTGCACTTATTGAACGAACTACATTGATTAAGAAGAAAAAATCGATCTTGAATAAACCAAGTAAATACCAAATTGATCTAGAATATTAATCCATTGAGATTTTTCCACTTATTAAGTGAACTACATTTATTAAGTACAAAAATGGCCTAGAACAAACCTAGTAACAACCAAAATAACTTCAAATATTAATCCATTGAGACTTTTGCAATTATTGGACGAACTACAATGATGTAGAACCAAAATAGACTAGAATAAACCTACTAAAGACCAAAATGACTTACAGTTTTAATTCATTCAGACTTTTGCATTTATTGGATTAACTACATTGATTAAGAACCAAAGTGACTAGAATAAACCTGGAAAAGACGGAAATGACCTAATTTTTTTTAATCCATTTAGACTTTTG
Organism: Cicer pinnatifidum; assembly: GCA_037974775.1. Classification (NCBI taxonomy): domain Eukaryota; kingdom Viridiplantae; phylum Streptophyta; class Magnoliopsida; order Fabales; family Fabaceae; genus Cicer; species Cicer pinnatifidum. Next base: position 33,357,877 of record JBBPBR010000008.1, read on the forward strand.
CTAGTTTTAGACAAACTACATTGATAAAGAACAAAAATGTTCTAGAAGGAACCTAGTAAAGACCAAAATGACCAAAAATAATAATCCATTGAGAATTTTGCACTTATTTGACGCACTACATTTATTATGAATCAAATTGTGCTTGAATAAACATTATAAACACCAAAATGACATAAAATACTAATCGATTGAGACTTTTGCAATTATTGGAAGAACTACAATTATGTAGAACAAAAATCGAGTAGAATAAGCCTAGTAAACTCTAAAGTTACCTAAAATAGTAATTTGTCGAGGCTGTCGCACTCATTAGACCAACTACACTAATTAAAAACCAAAATTTATCAGAGTAAACCTAGTCAAGACTCAAATGACCTAAAATCTTGATTCATTGAGACTTTTTCACTTGTTGGACAAACTACATTGATTAACAACCAAAATGGATTGTAGTAAACCTTAAAAAGGCTAAAATGACCTAAAATATTAATCCATTGAAACTTCTTCCCTTATTGGACGAACTACATTGATTAAGATTTAAAATGGACTAGAATAAACATCGTAAAGATATAAATGATCTAAAATGTTAATGCTTTCAGAATTTAGCACTCATTAGACGAACAATATTGATTAAGTACAAAAATAGCCTCGAGTAAACCTAGTAAAGACCAAAATGACCTTAAATATTAGGCAATTGAGACTTTTGCACTTATTGGACGAACTAAATTGATTTAGATAAAAATTCACTAGAATACACCTAGCAAAGACCTAGATGAGCACATATATGAATCCATTGAGACTTTTGCACTCATTATATGATCTACATTGATGTAGAAAAAAAATGGTTTAGAATAAACTTGCTAAAAATGAAAAAGACTTCAAATAATAATCCATTGAAGCCTTTGCACGTATTGGACGAACTACATTGTTTTAGATAAAAAAAAAATGGGCTAGAAGAAACCTTGTAAAGACTAAAATGACGAAAAATGTTAATCCATTGAAATTGTTTCACTTATTGGATGCACTACATTGATTATGAACTAAATTGGGCTAGAATAAACCTAGTAAATATCATAATGACCTAAAATATTATTCCATTTAGACCTTTGCACTTATTGGAGGAACTACATTGACTTGGAAATAAAATGGACTAGAATAAACCTCGAAAAGACCAAAATGACCTAAAAGATTAATCCTTTGGGAACATGTTTCTACCTTTGCACTTATTGGACGAATAATCGTAGCATTTGGGTACATGTTTCTAGCTTTTTTGTTTGATATTTTAAAAGCTCTTTATAGCATAGAATTATTTTTTAGCTGTTTATAACCTTTGGGTCGAAATCGAATAATAATTTATTATTTTCATTTTTACTCTTTCTTGCTCTGTAGGCCACAACTTGAGCTCTGGATAGCGCATTGGCGTATACAAGCTGGCGTTGGAAAGCTAAAAATCAGAGCTATAATTTTTGTGTGGGAATAAAAGCCCAACACCGAACTTTACTGGGCCTAAATTGCAGATTTCGTAATCTAGATTTTTGTAATAATTTTAAATAGTGAGTCACTTGTATTTAAATCCAAAAGGCCAAAATCGAGTACTATATATTGCGAGTTTTCTTCCTTTTTCTAGAGGATGAAATTTTAGGATTCAGATTGCTACAAGAAATAAACAGTTTTATTTTAATTTCATGGAAGGCTAATTTTATATGATTAATCCACGAGTTCAGAGTTTCATCAACACCTTGAGATTCAAGATACATTGTCTATTTCACTTCATGATTCTATCTTTGTTTATTAGATTATATTGATATTTTGATTGCTTAAATTGAATTTAAATAGGATCGATTAAATGCATTTGACAAATTTTGGTTTCGGTTTCTAATTTAGTTGAATTATAACTTTGGGACGCTTCATTGTTAATTGTAATAATTTGATGATTGTGATACTTAATCCAATCAAAGAAACCGAATTCATATAGGATTGATTACGCTTGTTTGATCAATTCTATAGTCAAATAAGAATAGAATCACGAATTAGAAATTAAACGCATTGATAGAATATGTGATAGGTTTGAAACTCAAATAAGTGGATTAATTGTTCTGCTCATCTATTAAAACAAAAATCTAAAAAACAACCTTTCTAATTTCAACTTTCAATTCAGTTAATATTATTATATCAAAAGTCATTGCGAAATGACTCGAGTTATTACCTCTATTTACATTTTATCAATTGTATTTGATCCGTGTGCGACAACTAATCAAATTGGCGCCGATAATTCTTAGTAGTTTACAATTAGAAGCAATTCAACAATGTTGGCAAGGGGTGTGAATGAGATTCAAGCTTTTTCCCACAAGAATTTAGAAGGAAGACTTTATGAGCTTGCATATTTAATAAAAAAAATTGGCAATAGGTAAAACCCAAGCAGTGGTATTTGCACTTCTCCAAAGCATCCTACAGATTCATGTCCTACATTGCAAGAAGATCAAATTGCCGATGCTCCTCAAACATATGCAACAAATATATACAATCCTCAAGCCAATTATGATATGTCATCTAACAGGTACAATCCTGGTTGGAGAAACCATTCTCAAGCAAATTATTCATCAACAGCAAAACAATGCACCTTCATTAGAGGACCTTGTTAAGCAGATGGTTGTCTAGAATCTTCAATTTCAACAAAGAACGGATTCCACCATTCAAAATTTGGATATAAAGATTAGTCAGCTAGCCACTTCAATTAATGAATTGTAGACTCAGGGGTCAAACCAATTTCCTGCATAGTCACTAGTAAATCCAAATGCTCCCAATGCCTATGCAATTACATTGAGGTCTAGGAAAGCTGTTGAAATACCAAAGGTACATGAAACTGTAGTAAAAAATAACAAGGTTGTTGAGGAAACTTTGATACCTGAAACCATTGATGTTGACCAAAATATACCACTTCCTTTTCCTCAAAGGCAAGTGAAGACTAAGAAAATCGATGAGGCAGATAAGGATAAGGAGATATTGGATACATTTAGGAAGGTGGAAGTGAACATTCCCCTCCTTGAAATAATTAAACAGATTCCAAGATATGCAAAATTTCTAAAAGATTTGGGCACACATAAGAGAAGGTTAAAACGTAATGAAGGAGTAAACATGAGGCGAAATGTTTAAGCCCTCATTCAGCCCATGCCTCAGAAATGCATAGATTTTCCCTACGTGTTTTTAATAAGTATATAGCAGTAATATTATGATAAATTATATTGTATGTGTATTTGTTGTAATGCGATAATTCCCTACGTGTTTTTTTTTCATTTACCCTAATAATTTATTTGAATTATTAATATTAAATATAATTATTTAAATTGATTTTGGACAAATAAATAAATAAGAAATAAACTTGTGTATTAGTACACTAATCTTTTAACATCAGCATTAAAAGGGAGAATAAATAATAATAATAATAATAATAATAATAATAATAATAATAATAATAATAATAATAATAATAATAATAATAATAATAATATGAATAATGTAAACCTAGTTGCCCCTATATATATATACGCATATCCGCCTCCAAATGGAAAGAATGCGCCTCTGGTTATGCTAATAGAATATTAGAAGAAAATACAAGGTGTAGCTCTGCCAGCCGCTTCCTAATTTCGATCAGGTACATGAATAAGCTTCTCTATTTGATTTCAGCAAATATATATATAAATCAACAAATATATATATATATATATATATATATATATATATATATATATATATATATATATATATGAATGTTGAGGGATACCTTTAAGGAATAATTAGGATGAGTCAGACTTGATTAACATGATTAGTATTATAGGCTATTTCTTTTGAATTCTGGTGGAAAGGTAGAATTATTTTAGGAGTGAATTTGATAGTTATTTTAGGAGTGATTTTGATAATTATTTTAAGATAGTGAATTGGATAATTATTTTATGAGTGAATTTGATAATTATGTTAGGATAGTGAATTTGATAGTTATTTTAAGATAGTGAATTTGATAATTATTTTAGGAGTGAATTTGGTAATTATTTTAAGATAGTGAATTTGATAACTATTTTAGGATTGTGAATTTGATGATTATTTTAAGATAATGAATGTGATAACTATTTTAGGATTGTGAATTGGATAATTACTTTAAGATAGTGAATTTGATAAATTTTTTTAGGAGTTAATTTGATGATTATATTTAGGATTGTGAATTTGATGTATATATATATATATATATACC
>JBBPBR010000008.1:33370443-33416879 GCA_037974775.1 Cicer pinnatifidum
AAAAAAAAAACGTATTTAATTGAATAAATGGATTGATGGTAATAAAAATCATTATAATGGTCATTGAAAGTTGTTTATTCCTAAATTTTTTTTCTTTGCAACACAAAATAATAAAAATAAAACTAATTGATGTTGATACACCAAGAAAACAAATTTCACCCTATTGTAATATAATAGAAAATTCATATTACGTCGTTATTAAATAACTAAAAATAATCATAACAATAGATAAATTGTTTTTCTCTTAGGATTAGAATTAATGATCACTTTTGCCAGATGAAATTTATCGTCGCTCGTCGCGCCATATCACTCACCCCCAATCGTTGGTGGCCTTTATGTCGCGATAAATCTGACAACGTATGAGCAAATTCTTTAACAGGTTGCTTCACTGTCGTGTCCATCTGTCTCGTTCACATATCGCCATGTTATGTTATTTTAAAACAAAAACCAATTTTTTTTCTTTACTTTAAAACAAAAATAGAAGATATAATCCATGAACAATTATTATTATTATTATTATTATTATTACGTTTTTATTTATTTGTTTTGTTGATATGTATATAAATAAAAAATAATAATAAAATCGGTCAACACATAAATATTTTCTACCTAAGAATTATGTGTGTTTTGATTTCCTTGTTGCACCTAAGGATACGTAGGAGCAAGTTGTTTCCTTGTCAAACTAAATTAATATAAAATAATTTTTTTTATTATTCTTTTTGGGGTAAAAATAAATAAATAAATAAATGATTTGTATATAATTAATTATAGGGTAATCGTTTTAACGGACATTGTAGGGTGGTAATACTTTCCTTACTTGTAATCGACTCCCGAATCCGAATTTAGGAGTTGTGTGCTCTAGGAGCCAATTTAGAACTATAGAGCCACACATAGTAAAGGTTCACAATAAAAAACCATCAAATAAGAAAAGAACCAGGTAAGGCATAATCATGCATGTTTCATCTTTTACTTCATTTTACACCATGTTTTTCTTTTTCTCTTCATTTTTTTAGAAAAAATAATTGCATATTAAGAGGTAGTAAAATGTTTCATTTAAATGCATAATCATTGCATTCATTTTTTTTACATTCACATAACATTTTCATTTAACAAAAAAAAATAAAAGAAAAAAAATAGCAAAATAAAAAGTATCGTGACACCCTTACCGGGCATGTTCCCGAGTTAAAATCATGGACGAATTGAAACATATAAAGATGATCTAAATCAACTGAAAAATCCTATAGCTAAAAGATTGGAAATCTTATAAACCTTCATGGAAAAAAAATTTATCACGAACAACTCATGTGTTACCCCTTGATTTCATAAGTCTAACAATTGTCACCGTTTAGTCTACTTTTTGGTTATACTCTACTTCAAGTCACTTGTACATATGATTTGAACTTGATATTAATGAGATTCATCTTCATCCTCCACCCCTACTTATGGGTCATGTACATACTTTTTTGGCTTTTTGCCACAAGTGAACCTCTAGAAGTTGGGTCGTCTATGTTGAACTTTCATCACTATCGGTTATTACTTTGACGCCATGAAAAAATTCATCAATCTAAAGAAAAATGTCAAATCTTGTATGAACCTTTAATAAAAATGAAAAAAAAAACCTCGACTAAACCTTATGCTGAAGACATTGATGATGTTGCATCCAAGGGGAAAAGTCAACAATGAAGATATTATCACGTTCTCTCATGAATTTTAATTTGATTCTAAAGCACTAATAATATTGCTAAGTATAAAGTCTTACGATGTTTTATTATATTTACACACTCTAGTTTCCTTAATATTATGAATATCAACAAATGCATTTTGTTGTCTTTTGCTTTCTACCCCTTATATATTTAACCATTTCTTACCCATCATTATATGTATTTCTCTTATTCTAACCATGTACCATACATATTTGGAAGTAGTTCATTCATAAATAAGTTTGCTATGATTTCTTCACATAATTTCAGTCATGCTATTAATTTCACTAAAGGGGAATATAACAATAAAAATAAAACCCCTTATTTGGATGGACTTCAATATGTTGGGACATGGAGTTAATGTCATGTAAATCCCCTAGAAAGGTCATTTTATCTTTATTATTATCTAACTACACTTTTAATATACCAATCACATGGAGGAATTTGAAGTTTGTACCATGGCTATTCTAGCCACCTACAAATCAAAAGTGAAATGTTGAAAGCCTATGGGGATTTGACCTAATCATCAACCAGTTGAATCAAGAATGTAAAATTTGGCATAAGAAAATGATAATTTCTATGTACATATTAGACAAATGTCTAAAAATTTGAAGTAATTTTCTATCACATCCCTCAACAATATAATCAATATGCTGGTTGACTAGCTGCTTTATCTTCATTGCTCAAAGTAAGTCATGATGAAGAATAGTCACTCACAAGAATGAAAGTTAGGACCATCATGCTTACTATCAAATGTAGAAGAAAAGCTAGATATAAAATTCTCTTATCAAATATTATCTCGTAATAGTTGAACACCATCACTGAGAATCAGTGTATAATTGGGGAGGTGCCCTTTTTATTTTTATTATATTGAATAAAGGTAGTGCGACTCCATTCAAACAAAAAATCTCCTTATCAAGAGTAATGATCTATGTTGACCAACTGAATTCAATTCAAGAAAAATGTTGACTCATGTCAAGGACAATTATTTCAAAAGATCTTAAAAAAAGAACATGAACTTCGGAGCTTCAAAAGAAAGAATTAGCACTCAAGAAGATTTCACATATCTAAAAGGACTAGCTAGATAAGTGAACTCCCAACTATACAAGCCGCCAATACCATAAAAAAATACATTCAAGTGTGGCTCTGATCCACACCATTATGGATCAAGAAGACTTATCACTACTTGCACACATTGATGCTTCAAAAGTGTTACATCTAAATGAAGACCCGCTAGGTTGAAAATCCAAAACGACGACCTAGTAAAAAAATTAGGGTAACAAAAATGATTAAAAACTTGCTGGGTTGAAAACCCAGAAGGGCGAACTGGGCAAAAATTAGGGTACAAAAAATGAATAAAAACTCGTTGGTTGAAAACCTGAAAGTGTGACCTTGGAATAAATGAAGGTGCAAAAATTAATGAAAACTTGGTATGTTTAACGCCCAAAAGAACGACCTAGGCAAAAGTTAGGGCCACAAGAAAAAATATAGAATGAAAGAAGATCACTAGTTTGAGGATCTAAGAAAGGATGATCAAAGAATATAGCTTACATACACACATCAAAGTTGAAGCTGAACATATTCCGAAAGGATGTGAATATAGATTGGAGCAAATCATATCTTTCAAAGTAGGTTAAATACATGATTGAAATTGAGACATGAGTTATTAGCACACTTCTTTTATGAAAAACTACTAACAAATTGGGAGTGAGATCACCTTATCTTATTTTCTTTCTATGAATCATTTTTTTATACCATAGATTTTCTTATTAAATATCATTGTTTGAAACTTCATTCACTACTTTCTTGTGTTATAAATGTTTTTTGTCAAAATGCATTTTTATGATAATCATATGTTGGGGCACAACATATGTGAATGTCAAGAGGCCAAAACTAGTATGATGTCTTTATATGTAAGGCAATGGCGACTAAGATCAAGTTGATTGAAAAAAATATAAAAAAAAAAAAAGATGAAATGAAGGAAAATGTTCTTTCATTAAATGCATTCATGACATTTCATATTTAGTGGTTAAATTTAAAATTGAGACACTAACCCACAACCTATTATTTAAGAGACAGAATATTGACCCCCATCCTCTAATTTAAGAGCAGGGACGACTGGCCCTAAACTTCTAGTTTAAGAGCTAGAATGGTTGACCTTCAGCCTCTGATTTAAAAGCTAGGCCGCCCCCACAAGAATTTTGTTGATATCTTTGCTGATGAATTTTGAGTCCCATAGGAAGCTATTACTGAAAATACTAAATGAAGCCCACGTCACTCAAATTTGGAGGCATAATAAATGCTATTACTACTAATAGTCACGTAACCTTCATAAATGATGAACTGTCCACCGAAGAAAGAGGCCATAAAAAAGTGTTGCACATATCAGTAATGTACCTCGATCATATGATATCAAGAATCCATGTTAAAGCTTTCCATGGGAGTCGTAGAGAAGTGATGGGATAAATTGAACTCCCAATTCAAATAGGCTCGATCACTTTTGAAATCAAGTTTCATTTGATGGATATCGTACCCACCTATAACTTCTTATTGACGAGACCATGGATCCATTATGTCGGTGTGGTGCCATCAACCCTACATCAAAAGCTAAAGTATATGGTATATGACCAACTAATAATCATGTCAGAAAAGGAAGACTCATTGGTGAGTACATTTTCCACAACATCAAACAATGAGACGATAGAGTAAGCTCTGGAAACCGCCTTCCAAACACTAGAAATCGTGGACACCGCTTACGACGAGATGACAAAAATAGAACCACGTATATCAAACACAACTATTATGGTGGTTAGATTTATGTTAAGTATTGGGCATCATCCATGGCACGGTTTGGGGAAGAATGAAGAACGACTCAAAGGACTGATAAAACTTCATGAGAATAGAGATAAATGGGGTTTAAGTTATGAACCAACCAATGTTGACAAGTGAAGATTGGCCAAACAAAAAAATAAAACAAAAATGAAAAAGAAAAAAGGAAAGACAAAGAAGATTTATATAGCACTAGCTGGAGATGATCTTTCCAACTGTGATGCTAATTGGTTTCGTCCATATGATGCAAAAGCAAAAATCAAGAATTGAGAGACAATAAATTTGCCTATAGTATTCAATGCAATTCCCATTTTTGAGAATAATTCATTCACAAATGATTGTACTAAAATCCTGCCACATAACTTTGACCATCTTACTAATCAAGAAATAAAAGATAATGAAAAAGATTATGAATTTCCCCTAGAATTGTTAAAATCGATAGAAAAATAAGGCAAGTGCATTATGCCCCATAAGGAACCAATAAAAGTGATTAATTAGGGAAAGAAGAAAATAGAAAGGAAATTAAAGTCGACACTATCTTAAAGAAAGAAGTATATCATGAACTAATCCAACTCCTGCAGGAATTCAAATATATTTTTGCCTCATCATATCAGGATATGTATGGATTGGATAGCATAGTGGAGCATAAATTTTCTTTTAAACCCGATTTCTTTTCAGTCGAACAAGAATTAAGGCGAATAAAGCCCGATATGTCATTAAAAATCAGGAAAAAGGTAAAAGAAACCAATTTGATGTTAGGTTCCTCACGGTGGAAAATCATCCCCAATGGATAGCCAATATTGTACCGATACTAAAAAAGGATGGCAAAGTTCGAATGTGTGTCGACTATAGGGACCTTAACAAAGCCAGTCCTACAGATGATTTCCTGTTACCTCACATCGATATTTTGGATGACAATATGGCTTGCCATTCACTTTTTCTCCTTTATGGATTGTTGCTCAAGATATAATCAAATCAAGATGACAACCGAAGATATGGAAAAAAACAACTTTCATCACCGCTTAGGGAACATTGTGTTACAAGGTAATGCCTTTTGATCTAAAGAATGTTGGGGCAACCTACCAAAGAACTATGGTAACTCTATTCCATTAAACATAAAGAAATAGGAGTTTATGTAGACGACATGATTGTTAAGTCACAAACAAAAGAAAACATGTGATTGATCTAAATAAACTTTTTGAAAGATTCTGAAAGTTCAAGCTAAAACTTAACCCCTTCAAATGCCCTTTAGGTGTATAGTCGGATATATTGTTAGAATTTGTCGTTAGTTAGAAAAGAATAGAGGTCGGTCTAAATAAAGTTCTATCCATTTTGGAAATGGCTCCGCAAAGTACAGAGAGGTAGGTTCGCGGTTTTCTTGGGAGAATAAACTATATTTCAAGATTTATATCACAACTAACTGCCACTTGTGAATCAATCTTTAAACTTTTACGAAAAAAATCAAACAGTCATGTGGAACAAAGATTGTAACATAAAAACATAACATAAGATAAAAAGAAGTTATTTAGAAAATGGTTGTAACATACAAAGGTTGACATGAGATGTTGTCGTTTGAGCTACACGGGTATCGCACCTCAATATGCACTTCAACTAGGGCAACCCCTTTTTCCATAGTATATGGGATGGAGGTTGTGCTTCCTATTGAAGTAGAAATCTCCTTGCTAAGAGTATTAATGGAAGCCAAACTAGAGGAGTCGGAATGGGTACAAACCCATTTCAATCAATTGAATTTAATTGAAGAAAAAAGGTTGGCGACCTTATGCCATGGACAATTATATCATAAAAGACTGAAAAGAGCGTATGAGAAAAAAAATGCGTCCTCGAGAATTTCGAGAAGGAGACTTGGTGCTAAAAAATATCTTACCCATTCAAAAGGATTATCGTGGGAAATGGACCACTAACTATGAGGGCCCATACATCGTAGAAAATGACCCGCATGTTGAAACTGGGAATAAGACTCCCACCTGATGCCGAGAAAATGACCCGTATGTTGAAGCCAGGAAAACGTCTCGCACCTGAAGCCGAGAAAACTACCCGGATATTGAAGTCGGGAAAACGACTTGCACCTGAAGCGGAGAAAACGACCCGCATGTTGAAGTCGGGAAAATGACTCGCACCAGAAGCCAAGAAAATGACCGCATGTTGAAGCCGAGAAAATGACCTGCATGTTGAAGCCGGGAAAATGACTTGCACCCAGTCTGGAAAACGAACCACGTGTTGAAACTGGGAAAACGACTTGCACCCAGTCTGGAAAACTACCCACGTGTTGAAGCCGGGAAAGTAACTCGCATTGAAGCCGAGAAAGCGATTCACACCCAATGTTGACTAAACTATTAGTACCTTGAACTTGGGTAAAAGACTTATCAAAATCATATTTAGACAAAATTAGAGTTGTCATCTTTAGTTATCACTTACTTTGATTCTCAAAGTAAATTCTAAGTAAAGAGGGACAGCTGTTGACACCTAATTTTGTCCGCTACTTTTAGATTTTTAATAAAACAATAATAATGATAAAAATAATCATAAATATAATCATAAAAATAAATAGTTAGACCTTTAAATTTTAGAGAATCATGGATGTGTTTGATTTCTATTTTCCTCTGATTCCTATTCAAAAATTTAGACTATTTTCTAAAATAAAAAAAAAAAACAAACGTATTTAATTGAATAAATGGATTGGTGGTAATAAAAATCATTATAATGGTCATCATTTGAAGGAAAAGAAACCGAAAAGAAATGAATAAATGATAATAAAAATCAGTATAATGGTGATCAATTGAATAGAAAAGAAAAAAAAAAGAATCAATGGTAATAAGAATCAGTATAATTATGGTCAATTAAATGAAAATAAACCGAAAAGAAACAGATTAATGGTAATCAATTGACAATTATTCTCTTGTCTTTTGTAATCTACACCCAAAAACTCTATAAATAGTCGATAGCAAGATTAAAAAAGGGGGAGGATAGTTTGGAGCACAATTCAGAACACAATTTCAGAGCAGAGAAAAAAAGAGAGAGGTTGTTAGGCAAAAGAGGAGAAGAGAAGTTGATTTTGAAAAAATTGGTATAGCAAAAAAATTATTAAGCAGAAAGGTATCAATTTCTTATTGTTTTCTCTAATTTTCTACTTATTAGTCTTTGTATTGCATCCTTTTAAAATATATTATTTTTTTATTCTTTCTATTTTTTTTGTTTATAAAAAAAATAAAACTCATATGTTAAGGTTTTATTTTTTTTTTTAAAGTTGTTTATTCCTAAAATTGTTTTCTTTGAAACACAAAATAATGAAAATATAACTAATTGATGTTTATAGACCAAGAAAACAAATTTCACCCTATTGTAATATAATAGAAAATTCATATTATGTCTTTATTGAATAATTAAAAAAATCATAACAATAAATAAATGGTTTTTCCCTTAGCATTTGAATTAATGGTCGCTGCCACCGGATGAAATTCATCCTCGCTCGTCACGCCATATCAACCACCCCCAGTCGTTGGTGGCCTTTGTGTCAAGACATATCCGACAATGTATGAGCAAATCTTTTAACAGTTTGATTCACTGTCGTGTCCATCTGTATCATTCACATACCACCGTGTTCCTTTTTTTTAAACAAAAACCAATTTTTTTTCTTTACTTTAAAACTAAAATAGAAGATATAATCCATGAACAAATAATATTATTATTACCATTATTATTATTATTATTATTATTATTATTATTATTACGTTTTTATTTATTTATTTTTTGATACGTAAATAAATAAATAATAATAATAAAATCGGCCAAAACATAAATATTTTCTACCCAAGAACTACGTGTGTTTTGATTTCCCTATTGCACCTACATTGATTAAGAACCAAAATGAATAGAATATACTTAGTAAAGACCAAAATGATCAAAAATAAAATATTAATCCATTGAGAGTTTTGCAGGTATTTGAAGAACTACATTGATAAACAACCATAATAGGTTAAAAAAAACTAGTAATGACCAAAATGACCAAAAATATTAAACAATTGAGATTTTTTCAGTTATTGGACGAAGTACATTCATTATGAAGCAAAATGGGGTAGAATATACATTGTAAAGACAAAAATGACTTAAAATATTAATCCATGAAGAATTTTGCACTTATCGGAAGAACTACATTAGTTCGGAACAAAAATGACCTAGAATAAACCTAGTAAATACCAAAATGACCTAGAATATTAATCCATTGAAACTTTTGCATTTTTAAGATGAACTACATTGAGATTTTGAATAAACCTATTAAACACCAAAATTACAAAATATATCCATTGAGATTTTTTTATTTATTGGGAAAACTACATTGATGTATAACCAAAATGGGCTAGAAAAAATCTAGTAAAGACCAAAATGACATAAAAAAAAATATTAATTTATTGAGAGTTTTGTACATATTGGATGAAGTACATTGATTAAGAATAAAAATGACCTAGAATAAACCTTGTAAATGCCAAAATGACCTAGAATACTAATCCATTGAGACATTTGGAGTTATTGCATGAGTTAAATTGATTTAGAACCAAAACGGACTAGAATAAACCTATTAAACACCAAAATGAGCTAATATATTATTCCATTGAGATTTTTGCACTTATTGGACGAACTACATTGATGTAGAACCAAAATAAATTAAAATAAACCTAATAAAGACCAAAATGACCAAAATATTAGTAAATTTAGACTATTGAACTTATTTGAATAACTACATTGTTGAAGAACAAAAATGGACTAGAATAAACCTAGTATACAACAAAATGAACTAAAATAAGAAACTGTTGCGACTTCTGCAGGTATTGGACGAACTACATTGACAATGAACCAAAACGAGCTGGAATAAACCTATTAAAGACAGAAATGGCCTAAAATATTAATCAATTGAGAATCTTGCATTTATTGGACGTAGAACGTTCATTAGGATCCAAAAAGGAATAGAATTAACCTTGTAAAGACAAAAATGACTTAAAATATTAATCCATTGAGAATTCTACACTTATTGGATGATGTGCATTGATTAAGAAAAAAAAGATGTAGAATAAAGCTACTAAAAACCAAAATCACCTAAAATTCAAACGATTCAGAGTTTTGCACTTAATGAACTAACTATGTTGATTAAGAAACAAAATTGACAAGAATAATCCTAGTAAAGACCAAATTGACCTAAAATAACAATCGATTGAGACTTTTGAGGTAATTGACGAACTACACTGATATATATCCAAAATGGGCTAGAAGAAACCTAGTAAAGACCAAAGTGACAAAAATAGTAATCCATTGAGAATTTTGCACTTATTGGACGCAGTACATTGATTATGAACAAAAATAGGCAACAATAAACCTTGAAAATACAAAATGAGCTATAATAAACCTTGTCCGCTGAGAATTTTGCACTTATTGGATGAACATCATTAATTAAGTACAAAAATTGCCTAGACTAAACCTAATAAAGACCAAAATGAGTAAAAATATTAATCCTTTAGAATTTTGCAATAATTAGATGTACAACATTGATTTAGAACTAAAATGGACTATAATAAATCTATTAATGACCCAAACGACCTAAAATAATAATCCATTGAGAATTTTCCACTTTTTGGAGGCATTACATTGATTATGAACAAAATTCGGCTAGAATAAACCTTGTAAAGACAAAAATAAATTAAAATATTAATCCATTAAGAATTTTTCACTTATTTGAAGAACTACATTGATTAAGAACAAAAATATCCGAAAATAAACCTAGTGAATATCAAAATAACCTAGAATATTAGTTCAATGAGACTTTTGCACTTATTAGACTAACTACATTGATTTAGAATCAAAATGGACTTGGAAAAACCTATTAAACACCAAAATTAGAAAATATACTAATCCATTGAGTAGAATATATTAAACACTTATTGGACAAACTACATTGATGTAGAACCAAAATGGACTAGAATAAACCTAATAAGGACCAAAATGACCAAATATAGTAATCCATTGACACTTTTGCATGTATTGGACGAACTAATTGATTAAGAAGCAAAATGGGCTAGACGAAACCTAGTAAAGACCAAAATGACAAAAAACAAATTAATCTATTGAGAATTTTGCAGTTATTGGACTTAGTACATTGATTTTGAACCAAAATGGACTATAGAGTAAACGTTGTAAAGACAAACATTACTTAAAATATTATTCCAATAAGAATTTTTCACTTATTGGAAGAACTACATTGATTAAGAAAAAACATGACCTCGAATAAACCTAGTGAATACCAAAATGACATAATATATTAATCCATTGAAACTTTTGCACTTATTGGACGAACTACATTGATTTAGTATCAAAATGGAATTGGATAAACCGATTAAACACAAAAATTACCGAATATATTAATCCGTTGAGAATTTTAGCACTTATCAAACAAACTACCTTAATTAAGTACAAACATGGCCTAGAATAAACCTAATAGAGACCAAAATGACATACAATATTAATCAATGGGGAGTTTAGCACTTATTGGACGCAATATATTGAATAAGAACCAAAATGGACTAGAATAAACTTTGGAAAGACCAAAATGACCTAAAACAATAATCAATTGAGACTTGTATAGGTATTGGATAAATTACATTTATTAAAAACCGAAATGGACTAGAAAAAACTTAGTAAAGACCAAAAGGATCTAAAATATTAATTCTTTGAGAATTTTGCACTTATTGGATGAATTACATTAATTTAGCACAAAAAAGGCCTAGAACAAACTTATTAAAGACCAAAATGAACCAATATATTAATGCACTTAGATTTTTGCACTTATTGGATGAATTACATTAATTTAGAACTAAAATAACCTAGAATAAACCTAGTAATTACCAAAATAAGGTAAAACATTAATCCATTGAGAGGTTTTGTGATTATTGGACAAACTACATTGATTTAGAACAAAAAAGGACTAATAAAAACCTAGTAAAGACGAAAATGACCAAAAATATTAATCCATTGAGACTTTTGCATTTATTGGACAAACTACATTGATTTAGAAAAAAATGGACTAGAATAAACCTAGTAAAGACCAAAATGAGCAAATATATTAATCTATTGAGACTTTTGCACTTATTAGACGAACTACATTGATGTAAAACCAAAACGAACTAGAATAAATCTATTAAAGACAAAAATGACCTAAACTTTTAATCCATTGAAACTTTTGCACTTATGGGACTAACTACATTGATTAAGAACCAAGATGGAATGGACTAGAATAAACTTAGTAAAGACCAAAATGAACTAAAATATTCATCTATTCATGAATTTGCACTTAATGGATGCCGTACATTGATTATGAACAAAAATGGGATAGAATAAACCTGGTAAAGACAAAAATGACTTCTAATATTAATCTATTATGATTTTTGCACTTATTGGAAGAACTTCATTGATTAAGAACAAAAACGACCTATAATAAACCTAGTGAATAAATGACCTAGAATTTTGACCCATTGGAACTTTTGCACTTATTAGATGAACTACATTGAGTTAGAACCAAAATGGACTAGAATAAACCTATTAAGCACCAAAAGTAGCAAATATATTAATCCATTCAGTCTTTTGCACTAATTGCACGAACTACATTGATTTAGAAAAAAAAATTGACTAGAATAAACTTAGTAACTACCAAAATGACCTAAAATATTAATCCGTTGAGACTTTTATCACTTATTCGACAAACTACATTGATTTAGAAAAAAATGGATTGAAATAAACATAGTAAAGACCAAAATGACCTAAAATTATAATACATTGAGACTTTTGCAGGTATTGGACGAACTACATTGATAAAGAACCAAAATGGGCTAGAATAGAACTAGTAAACACTAAAATGACCAAAAATATTAATCGATTAAATTTTTTGCACTTATTGGACACAATACATTGATTATGAACCAAAATGGGAAGAATAAACCTTGTAAACCCAAAAATGACTTAAAATAGTAATCCATTGTGAATTTTGAACTTATTGGAAGAACTAGATTGATTAAGAACAAAAATCACCTAGAATAAACCTAGTAAATACCAAAATGACCTAGAATATGAATCAATTAAGACTTTTGAACTTATTAGACAAATTGCGTTGATTTAGAATCAAAATGGACAAGAATAAACCTATTAACCACCAAAATGAGCAAATATATTATACCATTGCGACTTTTGCACTTATTGGAAGAACTACTTGATGTAGAACCAAAATGGGCTAGAATAAACTTATTAAAGACCAAAATGACCTAAGATTTTAATCCAATTAAACTTTTGCACTTATTGGACTAACTACATTTATTAAGAACCAAAATGGACAAGTATAAACCTAATAAAGACCAAAATGACCTAAAATATTAATCCATTGTGACTATTTCACATATTGGACGAACTACATTGATTAAGAATCAAAAGGGACTAGAATAAACCTCGTAAAGACAATAATGGCCTGGAATATTAATCTTTTGAGAACTTTGCACTTATTGGATGAACTACATTGATTAAGTACAAAAAATGCCTAGAATAAACCTACTAAAAAACGAAATGACCTAGAATATTAATCCATTGAGACTCTTTTGCAATTATTGGAAGAACTATATTGATTTAGAACAAAATGGACTATATTAACCCATTGAGACTTTTGCACTTATTGGATCTTGTAAAGACCAAAATGACTTAAAAATTAATCCATTGAGAATTTTGCACTTATTGGACGAACTACATTTATTAAGATGAAAAAAGACCTATAATAAACCTAGAATATACCAAAATGGCCTAGAATTTTAATTTATTGAGACTTTTGCACTTATTGGACGAACTACATTGATTTAAAACCAAAATGGACTAGAATAAATCTATTAAGCACCAAAATTAGCAAACATGTTAATCCAATAAGACTTTTGCACTTATTTGACGAACTACAATAATGTAGAACATAAATGGACTAGAATAACTCTAATAAAGACCAAAATGACCTAAAATATTAATCCTTAAGACTATTGCACTTATTGGATGAACTACAATCATTAAAAACCAAAATTGAATAGAATAAACCAAGTAAAGACCAAAATGAGCTAAAATAATAATCCATTGAGACTTTTGCGGGTATTGGATGAACCACATTGATAAAGAACCAAAATGGGCTAGAAGAAACCTAGTAAAGACCAAATTAACCAACAAAATTCGTAATCCCTTGGGAATTTTGCACTTACTGGATGCAGTACATTGATTATGAACATAAATCGGTTAAAATAAACCTTGTAAAGACAAAAATTACTTAAAATAATAATCCATTGGAAATTTTGCACTTATTGGACGAACTACATTGGTTAAGAACAAAACTAGCGTGGAATACACCTAGAAAATAAAAAAGTGACCTAGAATAATAATCGATTGAGACTTTTGAACTTATTGGACAAACAACATTGATTTAGAAAAAAAAATGGACTAGAATAAACCAAGGAAAGACCAAAATGACTTAAACTATTAATCCATTGAGACGTTATCATATAATGGACAAACTACACTGATTTATAAAAAGATGGACTAGAATAAACCTAGTAAACATTCAAATGACATCAAATAATAATACATTTAGACTTTTGCAGGTATTGAACGAACTAAGTTGATAAAGAACCAAAATGGGATAGAAGAAATCTAGTAAACACCAAATTGACCAAAAGTGTTAATCCATTGGGAATTTTGCACTTATGGGACACAGTACATTGATTATGAACCAAAATGGGATAGGATAAACCTTGTAAGGACCAAAAAGACTTAAAATATTAATCCATTGAGTAAGTTGCACTTATTGGACAAACTACTTTGATTAACAAACAAAAATTACATAGAATAAACCAAATAGATATCAAATGAGCAAGTATATTAATCCATTGAAACTTTTTCACTTGTCGTACGAACTACGTTGTTATAGAATCAAAATGGAATGAAATAAATCTGCTAAAGACCAAAATTAACTAAAATTTTAATCCATTGAGACTTTTACACCTATTGGACTAACTACAATGATTAAGATGGACAAGGATAAACCTAGCAAAAACGAAAAATTACCTAAAATAATAATCCACTGAGATGTTTGGTGGTATTGAACGAACTACATTGATAAAGAATCAAAATGGGCTAGAAGAAACTTAGTAAACACCAAAATGACCAAAAATATTAATCCATTGTGAATTTTGCACTTATCGGACACAATACATTGATTATGAACTAAAATTGCCTAAATTAAACATTGCAAAGACAAAAATGACTTCAAATATTAATCCATTTAGAATATTAATACCAAAATTATAAACATTGTAAATACCAAAATTACCTAGAAAATTAATCAATTGAGACTTTTGCACTTATTGGACGATCTACATTGATTTAGAACCAAAATAGACTAGAATAAACCTATTAAACCCCAAAATGACCTAACATATAAATCGTTTGAGAACTTTGCACTTATTGAACGAACTACATTAATTAATTACAAAAATGGCCAAGAATAGACCTAGTAAAGACATAAATAACCTAAAATATTAATATATTGTGGCTTTTGCACTTATTGGAAGAACTACACTGATTTAGAACTAAAATGATCTACAATACACCTAGTAAAAACCAAAATGACCTAAAATACTAATCCATTGAGACTTTTGCGCTTATTGGACGAACTACATTGATTTAGAACAAAAATGGACTAGAAAAAACCTAGTAAATACAAAATAACCTAAAATATTAATCCATTGAGACTTTTGCATTTATTAGACGAATTCCATTGATTCAGAAAAAATGGACTAGAATAATAATTCATTGAGACTCTTGCAGATATTGGATGAACTACTTTGATTAAGAACCAAAATGGGTTAGAAGAAACCTAGTAAACACCAAAATGACAAAAATAATTAATCCATTGAGAATGTTGCACTTATTGGACGTAGTACGTTAATTATGAACCAAAATGAATTATAATAGACCTCGTAATGACCCAAATGACCTGAAGTTATAATCCATTGAAACTATTGCACTTATTCGACACACTATATTGATTTAGAACCAAAATGGACAAGAATAACCTATTACGCAACAAAATGACCAAAAGTTTAAATCTATTGAGACTTTTACACTTATTTGACTAACTATATTGATTAAGAAACAAAATGGAATAGAATAAACCTAGTAAAGACCAAAATGACCTAAAATAATAATCCATTGAGACTTTTGCAGGTATTGGCCCAACTACATTGATAAAGCACCAAAATGGGCTAGAAGAAACATAATAAAGACCAAAATGACTTAAAATACTAATTTATTGAAATTTTATCCCTTATTGGAAGCAGTACATTGATTATAAACAAAAATGGGCTAGAATAAACATTGTAAAGACAAAAATGACTTAAAATATTAATCCATTGAGAATTTTGCACTTATTGAATGAACTACATTGCTCAAGAACAAAAATGACCTAGAATAAACCTAGTAAATACAAAAATTACCTTGAATTTTAATCCATTGATACTTTTGCACTTACTGGATGAACTACATTGATTAAGAAACAAAATGGACTAGAAAAAACATAATAAAGACATAAATGACCTAACATATTAATATATTGAGACTATTGCACTTATTGGATGAACTACAATGATTAAAAACCAAAATGGAATAGAATGAACCTAGTCAAGAAAAAAATGACCTAAAATAATAATCCAATAAGACTTTTGCTAGTATTCGACGAACTACATTGATAAAGAACATAATTGGGCTTGAACACTTTTGCACTTTTTGGAGGTAGTACATTGATTTTGAACCAAAATGGGCTTGAATAAACCTTGTAAAGAAAAAACGGCGTAAAATATTAATCGATTGAAAATTTTTCACTTATTGGAAGCAATACATTGATTTTACACCAAAATGGCCGAGAATAAACCTTGTAAAGGCAAAAATAACTTAAAATATTAATCCATTGAGAATTTTGCAAATATTGGACGAACTACATTTATTAAGACTATTGCACTTATTGGATGAACTACATTGATTTAGAAAAAAAATGGACTAGAATAAACCAAGTAAAGACACAAATGACCTAAAATAATAATCGATTGAGACGTTATTATTTATTGGATGAACTACGTTGATTTAGAAAAAAATGGACAAGATTAAACGTTGTAAAGACCAAAATGACCTAAAATAATAATACATTGTATCTTTTGCAGGTATTGGCCGAACTACATTGGTAAAGAACCAAAATGATCAAGAAGAAACCAAGTAAAGTCCAAAATGACAAAATATATTAATCCATTGAGATTTTGCACTTATTGGACGTAGTACATTGATTATGAACCAAAATGGACAAGAATAAACCTTGCAAAGACAAAAATGACTTAAAATATTAATCCATTTAGTATTTTGCACTTATTGGAGGCAGTACATTGATAATGAACCAAAATGGGCTAGAATAAACCTTGTAAAGAGAAAAATCATATAAAATATTAATCTATTAGGAATATTACACTTATATGACCTAATACATTGATTATGAACCAAAATAGCCTAGAATATACCTTGTCAAGATAACAATGACTTAAAATAGTAATCCATTGAAAAACGAACTACAATGATTAAGAACAAAAATCACTTATAATAAACCTAGTAAATACCAAAATGACCTAGAATATTAACCCATTTAGAGTTTTTCATTTATTGGACGAAAAATATTGATTTAGAATTAAAATGGACTAGAATAAACAAGTAAAGAGACAAATGATCTCAAATATTAATTCGTTGAGATGTTAGCACTTATTAGACGAACTACATTGATTTAGAAAAAAATGATCTAGATTAAACTTAGTAAAGACCAACATGAGCTAAAATAATAATATACTCAGTCTTTTGTAGGTATTGGACGAACAACATTAAAAAAGAACCAAAATAGGCTAGAAGAAACTTTGTAAAGACCAAAATGACAAAAAATATTAATCCATTGAGAATTTTGCACTTATTAGACGCAGTACATTAATTATGAATCAAAGGGGCTAGAATAAACCATGAACATACAAAAATGACTTAAAATGTTAATGCATTGAGTATTTCCCACTAATTGGACAAACAACTTTGATTAAGGACAAAAATGACTTAGAATAAACCAAATAGATACAAAAATGAATTAGAATAAACCAAATAGATACATTGATATAAAATCAAAATGGACTATAATAAATCTTCTAAAGACCAACATGACCTAAAATTTTAATCCATCGAGACTTTTGCACTTATTGGACTAACTACATTGATTAATATGGACTAGGATAAACCTAGTAAAAACCAAAATGACCTAAAATAATAATCCATAGAGATATTTGGAGGTATTTGACGAACTACATTAATGTGAACCAAAATGGGCAGAAAAAACCTAGTAATGACCTAAACGACCAAAAATATTAATCCAACGGGAACATTGCACTTATGGGACACAATACATTGAATATGAAGTAAAATGGGATATCATAAACCTTGTAACGAAAACAAATGACTTAAAATTATGTTCCATTGAGAATTTTGCACTTATTGGATGAACTGCATAGATTAAGAAAAAATTAACCTATAATAAACCTAGTAAATACCAAAATGACCTAGCATATTAATCCATTGAGGCTTTTGAACTTATTCGAAGAACTACATTGATTTAGAACCAAAATGGACTAGAATAAACCTATGAAGCACCAAAATTAACAAAGTCTATTAATCGATTGAGATTTTGTCTCTTATTGGAAGAACTATATTGATGTAGAACCAAAAAGGCCTAGAAAAATTATAATAAAGACCAAAATGACCTAAAATTTAAATTCATTGAGACTATTGCAGGTATTGGATGAACTACATTGATAAAGAACCAAAATGGGCTAGAAGAAACCTAGTAAAAATCAAAATCACCAAAAGTATTAATCCATTGGGAATTTTGCACATATTGGAAGCAATACCTTGATTACGAATCAAAATGACCTAAAATATGAATCCATTGAGAATTTTGCTCTTATTGGACGAACTACATTGATTAAGAAGAAAAATGACCTAGAATAAATCTTGTAAATACCAAAATGACCTAAAATATTACTCCATTGGGACAATTGCGGGTATTGGACGAACTACATTGATAAAGAACCAAAATGGGCTAGAAGAAACCTAGTAAAAATCAAAATCACCAAAAGTATTAATCCATTGGGAATTTTGCACTTATTGTAAGAAATACCTTGATTACGAATCAAAATGACCTAAAATATTAATCCATTGAGAATTTTGCTCTTATTGGACGAACTACATTGATTAAGAAGAAAAATGACGTAGAAAAAATCTTGTATATACCAAAATGACCTAGAATATTAATCCATTGAGACTTTTACACTTATTGGCAAACTACATTAATTTAGAACCAAAATGTACTAGAATAAACCTAGTAAAGACCAAAATGACCTAAAATATTAATACATTGAGACGTTATCACTTATTGGACGAACTAAATTGATTTAGAAAAAAAAATGGACTAGAATAAACCTAGTAAAGACCAATATGACCTAATATAATAATAAATTTGGACGAACCACGTTGATAAAGAACCAAAATGGGCTAGAAGAAACCTAGTAAAGACAAAAATGACCAAAAATAATAATCCATTGGGAATTTTGCATTTATGAGAACTAGTACACTTATTATGAACCAAAATAGGCGAGAATAAACATTGTAAAGATAAAAACGACTTAAAATATTAATCCACTAAGGAGATAAATGACCTAGAACAATCCAAGTAAATACCAAAATGACCTAAAATAATAATCAATTGAGAATTTTGCACTTATTATACGAACTACGTTGATTCAGAACAAAAATGGACTAGAATAAATCGCGTACATACAAAAATGACCTAAAATTTAAATTCATTCAAACTATTTCATTTATTGGAGGAACTACATTGATTAAGAACCAAAATAAACTAAAATACACCTCATAAAGATAAAAATGATCTGAAATGTAAATCCTTGGCACTTATTGGACGAAATACATTTATTAAGTACATAATTTTTCTAGAATAAACTTACTAATTGGATTTGAATAAGTCTAGGGAGGACGAAAATTACCTAAATGTTAATCCAATGACGAAAACACAGTTATTGGACTAGAATAATCCTAGAGAGGACGAAAATGACCTAAATGTTAATCCAATGACACAAACGAACTTATTCGACGCACATGTACGGTTAAAAACCCTAAATGAACTAGAATAAGGCTAGATAGGACAAAAATGACCTAAATAATAAACCAATGACACAAATGCACTTATTGAATGCACAAAATTTGTTAAGAATCCTAAATGGACAAGAATAAGCCGAAGGATTACGAAAATGACCTAAATGTTAATCTGTTGACAAAAATGAACTTATTGGATGCACAAGATTGGTCAAAAACCCTAAGTGGACCAGAATAAGTTGAAGGATGAAGGAATTGACCAAAATGTTAATCCAATAACATAAACACATTTATTGGATGCACAAGATTTGTGAAAAACCCAAAATGGAAAAGAATAAGCCTAGGGAGGACGAAAATGACATGAATGTTAATTCAATTACACAAACGCAACTATTGGATGCTGAAGATAAGTTAAACACCTAAATGAACTAGAATAACCATAGCGAGGACAAAAATAACCTAAATGTTAATCCAATGACACAAACACACTTATTAGATCCACAAGCTCAGTTAAAAATTGTGATTTGACTAAAATAAGCCTAGGAAGCACAAAAATGATCTAAATGTTAATCCAATGACACAAATGCCCTTATTGAATGCAATATAATGGTTCAAAACCCTAAATGGACTAGAACAAGCTGATGGATGACGAAATGATATAAATGTTAATCTAATTACACAAACGAGCTTATTAGATGCACAAGATTGAACAAAAACCCTAAATGGACAAGAATAACTTTAAGGCTGGAAAAATGACCTAAATGTTAATAGAATGAAACAAACACACTTATTGGATACACAGGATTGGTTAAAAACCCTAAATGGATAAGAATAAGCCTCGGGAGGACGAAAATGACCTAAATGTCAATCCGATGACACAAAAGCACCTATTGGATGCTAAAGATTAGTTAAAGACCCTAAATGGACTAGAATAACCCTAGGGAGGAGAAAAATTGTAACACCCCGATTTTTAACAGCGAGAGTGTATTTTTTTTTTCAAAACAAATTCATAAAACAAGGAAATACCTTTGGATAAACATTTAAGTCATAACACAACGACAATTAAGTCGACATAATTTACAAGCAGCGGAATAGTTTTTGAAATATGAATCCAAAGTATTTACACATCAAAAAATGGTACATGGAACCCATCGAAAATAAAATGTCATGCTGACAATATTAGTATAGGTACAGTCTTCCGATTTAAAATGAACACAATCCAAAAGAAAGACATCTAGTCCCTATACATCAACCTAATCTGATCATTCTACAAAAAACTATACACCCTGAGTGATCTTCACGCGCCCCGCAAGATTCTCCAAACATAGCTCCAGTCAGGTGCGCCCAACTACATCCCCATCCACAGGGTACGAACCGGCAGGATCGTCCTGGCTCTCATCTGAGGGCAAAGCCCAGATTTCCACAATAGTTGTAAAGGGTCACCAACCGAAATTAACAATTACCGCATAACAATTAAGTTTTTAAATGCACAAAATAACCTTTCAACTTAGCATGCACCTTAAAAGGGTTTTCCATATGCTAAACGTTCATATAATACTTGCCAAGTAAAATGAAATCAAAATAGGGTTTTAAACAATCAAGTAATAAATCAACTACCAACCAATTGATGAATCAATTTGGGCAATCGATTGTATGACTCAGAATAAAAATTTCTATTGAGCAAACCGATTGGGAATTCGATTTTCTTAAAGGTTTTTAGTGAAACCTGTATTCTGGGTTTAAATCAATCGATTGGGAATTCGATTGGGAAATCGATTTTCTTAAATAGCTGAGCCCCTGTAACTTGCCAAATCGATTGGCAAATCGATTTTATAAATTTCTAAGCCCCTGTAACTTGCCAAATCGATTGGCAAATCAATTTTATAAATGGCTAAGCCACTGTAACTTGCCAAACCGATCGGCAAATCAATTTTATATATTGCTAAGCCCCTGTAAATTGCCAAATTGATTGGCAAATCGATTTTGTTCAATATCCTTTAACAGAATCGGTTGGGAAATCGATTGTTTCTGAGGTTTTTCTAAAACTACCTAACTGAATCGATCACCATTACACACAATTCCAAAACATAACACTTAGCACATATAACACAATCACTTCGACATCATGAGCTTCGAAATAGTTTGGCAATCAAACATACTATCACACAATTCCAAAACATCCACACTTGACAATTAAAGCAAAATCACCATGACAACTTTAGTTTCAAAATAGTTTTGCAATCAATCACACTTACACACAATTTCAAAACATAACACTTAGCAATTACAACGCAATTACCACAACATCTCAAGTTCAAACACTCAATCATAATCTTGAATCAAACACGACTCATGCGCCAAGCACCCTAATGCAATGCGTATATGCCAAAATGCATGGACTCGGAATTCCAAACCAAAACCCTCCTCGAAGGGCCATAAATCATAATCGTACCGCCTATCACAGGCCAAAGTTCTAAATTACCGAGGTGCCACCTATCACGGGTCAGCACGATTTACTAAAAAGCATAAATCGTAAACGTACCACCTATCATGGGTCAGTACTGTTTACCGAGATGCCAACTATCACGGGTGAGCACGATTTACTAAAAGAAAAAAAACGTAAATCGTAAACGTACCGCCTATCACAGGCCAAAGTACTATTTACCGAGGTGCCACCAATCACGGGTCAGCACGATTTACCAAAAACGTAAATCGTAAATGTACCGCCTATCACAGGCCAAAGTACTATTTACCGAGGTGCCACCTATCACGGGTCAGCACGATTTACCAAAAATGAAATGCATGAGCAAACTCTGACTCGATCCACGACAATTGTTAAGTAAATGCCGATTTTAAAAGATTCCCCATTTTTAATACTCATTTAACTCTAACAATTTTCACGACAATCATTAAGTAAACAAAGATATTAAGAGATTTTTCATTCTTAATACTCATTTACTCTAACGATTTTCACAACAAACATTAAGTAAACAGAGATATTAAAAGATTCCCCATTTTTAATACTCGTTTGACTCTAATGATTTTCTCGACAAACATAAAGTAAACAAAGATATTAAAAGATTCCCCATTTTTAATACTCGTTTAACTCTAATGGTTTTCAAATTCCACACAGAACATACACAAACACATTCTCAAATTCAATCCACAATTCACACCAAATCACATCAATTCATTTTTCCACAAAATACAACCAAACACATCTCAAATTTCACAAGTATTAATTTTGAACACGTCAAATACGACGAACACAAATCATCACAACCCACCACTCAAACACATCAAATTTCTTTTCCTCAAAATCATACATAAATGAGTTAAATTCATTTTCCACAAAACACTCATCAATATCACCAAAAGCTAACTCTAAGATTTTACCCATAAAGCCTTAGATTCATTTTCCCCCAAATCAACACTTCAACCCAAACAAAATTCTTGTCCACACAACCACAAATAAGTCCCTAAATGCAAACAAAAAGTTTGGAAGGAGCCCTTACCTTAACGTTAGCCTTAACGTCCGATTACGGTACTGTGAGTAAATCCGGTAAAATCTCCGCTCGCGA
The DNA here is from genome assembly GCA_037974775.1 of Cicer pinnatifidum. Lineage (NCBI taxonomy): Eukaryota > Viridiplantae > Streptophyta > Magnoliopsida > Fabales > Fabaceae > Cicer > Cicer pinnatifidum. The sequence continues at coordinate 33,393,869 of JBBPBR010000008.1, forward strand.
CGTCGCTTCCAAAGTTAGTTCACTAGCACCGTAGCATAGTGGTGAGCAACTTTCCCTTCTATCCCTTCGCGAAACGTAGCTTAGATCTAGACGAAACGTGAAGGTTTGCGTTTGACGGTTTGAAAATCCCTAACACCATTTTTCTTCGTTTTCAAATCAAAGAGGAAGTATGTAGCTGAGAAATCCTTGCTTTCTTACCCACTAATCCTTGGGTTTCTATTCTTGAAGCCAAAGAAAGAAAAAGAAAGCAAAACCAAGAAGAAGAAAAATGGGTTTCGCGCGAATAGAGGGAACGTATTTCTGTTTCCTCTGTTTTCTGTTTTCTTTTCTTTTTCCCTTTCCTCTATTCTCCTTCCTATCTATTTTCTATTCTTTCTTTTCTATTTCTTTTATTTTCCCTCCAAACAAACATATATATATATATATATATACCATTTCACCCATCACTTCCCAAACCACTTTTTGTTAAAAATATCTACTCACGTCGCTACTCAATTGACAAATTGAAATTTTCAGCACCTAATATATTTTTAACAAAATTGGTCGATATTAAATTCTTTGTAACGTAATTAAATTATTCTCCGACAAATAATTTTAATCCAATTTCCAAAAATATATTTTTGGCATTTAACTCACTAAATACCGAAAACCGAGCTAAAAGGTTAAGAAATTCAACACAAAATACCCTGAAATTGTATAATTTAGGATTTAAAATTAAGGGTCTTACAAAAATTACCTAAATGTTAATCCAATGACACAAACACATTTATTGGATGCAAAAGATTAGCAAAAAAAACCCTAAATGGATAAGAATATGATTAGGGAAGACGAAAATGACCTAATTAGTATTCCAATGACACAAATGCACCTATTGGATGCTTAAGATTAGTTAAAAAAACTTAAAAGACTACAATAAGTCTAGGTAGGACGAAAATGACGTAAATGTTAATCCCATTATACAAATGCACTTATTAGATGCAGAAGATTGGTTAAAAAACTTAAATGGAATAGAAAAAGCCTATGGAGAACGAAAATGACCTTAATGTTAACCCAATGACACAAACGCACCTATTGGATGAGCTATATTGGTTAAAACCCCTAAATGGACTAGAATAACCAAAGGGAGGATGAAAATGACCTAAATGATAATCTAAGGTCACAAACACAATTATTTATGGCACTAGATTGGTTTAAAACCCAAAATGAACTAGAATAGGTTAAAGGATGACGAAAATGACCTAAATGTTAAACCAATGGCACACAATCACTTATTGGATGCACAAAATTGGTTAAAAACTGGAAAAGGATTAGAATAAGCCTAGGGAGGTCGAAAATAACCTAAATGTAAATCCAATGACACAAAAGCACTTATTGGATGCCGAAGTTTGGTTAAAACCCTAAATGAACAATAATAATCCTAGGGCGGATGAAAATGACCTAAATGTCAATCCAATTACACAAACATACTTATTGGATGCATAAGTTCGACCAAAAACCCAAAATGGATTAGAATACGCTGGTGGAGGAGAGAAATGACCTAACTGTAAATCCAATGACACAAACGTACCTATTGGATGCTGAAGATTAGTTAAACACCCTAAACGGACTAGAATAACCTTAGGGAGGACGAAAATGAGATAAATGTTAATCTAATGACACAAATGCACTTATTGAATGTGCAAGATTGGTAAAAACCGGTAAATTGACTAGAATAAGCCCAATGAGGACGAAAATGACCTAAATGTTAATCCATCAACACAATTGCGCTTATAGGATGCACATGTTTGGTTAAAAAACGTAAATGAATTAGAATATGTCTGGATAAGAAAAAGTGACCTAAATGTTAATCCAATCACCCAAATGCACTTATCGGATGACAAGATTGGTTAAGAACTCTAATTGGGAGAACGAAAATAACCTAAATATTAATCCAATGACAATATCACACATATTGGATACACAAGATTCGTTAAAACCCTAAATGGACATGTATATGCCGAAGGACGAAAAAAATTTCCGAAATATTAATTTAATGACACATATGAAAATAATGGATACAAAAGATTTCTTAAAAACCCTAAATGAAGTAGCATAAGTAGAAGGATGATGAAAATGACCTAAATGTTATTCCAATGACACAAATGTGCTTATTGGATGCGCAAGATTGGTCAAAACCCCAAAATTGACTAGAATAAGCCTAAGGAGGACGAAAATGACCTAAATGTTAATCCTACGACACAATTGCGCTTATAGGATGCACAAGATTGGTAAATAAACGTAAATGGATTAGAATAACTGTAGATAGGAGATAATGACCTAAATGTTAATCCAATCACACATATGCACTTATTGGATGACAAGATTTGTTAAGAACGCTAAACGGACTAGAATAACCCTAAAGGGAGGACGAAAATGAATAAACTGTTAATTGAATGACATAAACACACTTAATGGATGCACAAGATTAGTTTAAAACTCTAAATGGATTAGAATTATCCTAAGGAGGAGGAAAATGACCTAAATGTATATGCAATAACAAAAAAGCATTTATTGGATCCATAAGATTGCTTAAAAACCCTAAATGCAATATAATAAACCTAGGGAGGACAAAAATGACCTAAATGTTAAATCTATGACACAAAATGACCTATTGGACGCTGAAGATTAGGTAAACACCCTAAATGGACTAGAATAACCCTAGGGAGGACGAAAATGACCTAAATGTTAATCTAATTACACAGAGGCACTTATTGGATATGCAAGATTGGTTAAAACACCTAAATTGACTAGAAGAAACCTAAGGAGGACAAAAATTACCAAAATGTTAATCCAATGAGACAAACACACCTATTCATAGTCAACATTGGTTAAACACCCTAAATGGACTTGTATAAGCCTAGGGAGGACATAAATGACCTAAATATTCATCCAATGACAAAATGCACTTATTAGATGTACAAGATTGGTTAAAAACCATAAATGGATAGGATTAAGCCAAGGGAGGACAAAAATGACCTAGTTGTTAATTCAACAACACAAAAGCACTTATTCGAAGCACATGATTGGTTAAAATCACTAAACGGACTTGAATAACCCTAGGGAAGACAAAAATGACTTAAATGTTAATTCCATGACACAAATGCACTTTTTGGATGCACAAGATTGGTTAAAAACCTTAAAATTGGTAAGAATAAGCCTAGGGAGGAGAATAATGGCCTAAATAATAATCAAGTGACACAAATGCACTTATTCAATGCAGAAGACTAGTTAAAAACCCTAAATGAAATAGAATAAACCAAGGGAGGTCGAAAGTGACCTGAATGTTAATCCAATGACAAAAAAGAACTTATTGGATGCACAAGATTGGTTAAAAAACCAAAATGCACTTGAATAGTCCTTGGGAAGAAAATGACCTAAATGTTAATCCAAGGACACAAACACACTTATTGGAAAACACAAGTTTGGTAAAAAAAAATACCCTAAACGAATTAGAATAAGCTGAGGGAGCACAAGATTGGTAAATAAAGCTAAACAGACTATAATAACCCATGGGAGGTTGAAAATGACCTAAACGTTGATCCAATTAAACAAACCCACTTATTGGTTGTTAATCATAAGAATGGTTCAAATGACACAAAAGCACTTATTGAATGAATAAGATTGGTTCAAAACCTTAAATGGATTAGAATAAACCTGGAGAGGACAAAAATGACCTAAATGTTAATCCAATGACACAAACACACATATTGGATACACAAGTTTAGTTAAAACCCCTAAACGGACTAGAGTAACCCAAGCGAGGACGAAAATGACCTGAATGTTATTCAAATGACATAAAAGTTCTCATTGAATAAACAAGATTGGTTCAAAATCCTAAATGGACTAAAATAATCCTAGGGAGTACGAAAATGAACTAAATGTTAATCCAATGACACTAATGAACTTATTCGTACCCAAGATTGCTATAAAACCCTAATTGGACAAGAATAAGACTATGTAGGATGAAAATGACCTAAATGTTCATCCAATGACACAAAGACACCTATTTGATGCCCACGATTAGTTAAAAAGCATAATTGGACAAGAATAAGCCTAGGGAGGACGAAAATGACCTAAATCTTCATCCAATGACACAAACACACTTATTTGATGCACAAGATTGGTTAAAAACCCTAATTGGACAAGAATAAGCTTAGGGAGGACGAAAATGACCTAAAGTTCATCCAATGACACATACACACCTTTTGGATGCACAAGATTTGTTAAAAACCCTAATTGGACAACAATAAGCTTAGGGAGGACGAAAATGACCTAAAGTTCATCCAATGACACAAATGAACTTATTGGATTGACAAGATTGCTGTAAAACCCTAATTGGACAAGAATAAGACAAAGGAGGATGAAAATGATCTGTATGTTCATCCAATGACACAAACACACCTATTTGATGCACAAGATTAGTTAAAAACCCTACTTGGGCATGAATAAGCCTAGGGACGACAAAAATGACCTAAACGTTCATCCAATGACACAAACACACCTATTGGATGCACAAGATTGGTTAAAAACGCTAATTGGACAAGAATAACCTTAGGGAGGACGAAAATGACCTCAAGTTCATCCAATGACACAAAAGCACTTATTGGATGAATAAGATTGGCTCAAAACCCTAAATGCACTAGAATAAACCTAGGGAGGACAAACATGATGTAAATGTTAATCCAATGACACAAACACACATATTGGATGCACAACTTTGGTTAAAACCCCTAAACGGACTAGAATAACCCAGGGGAGCACGAAAATGATCTAAACGTTAATTCAAGGGCACAAAAGCACTTATTGAATGCTAAACATTGGTTAAAAACCCTAAACGGACTTGAATAACCCTAGGGAAGAAGAAAATAAAATAATTTTTAATCCAATGACACAAAACACTTATTGGATGCACAAGTTTGGTTAAAAACCCTAAATGGACTAGAATAACCCTAGGCAGGAAGAAAGTGATCTAAAGGTTAATCTTGTTAAATAAAAGCACATATTGGTTGTTGAAGAGTAGTTAAACACCCTAAATGGACTAGAATAACCCTAAGAAGGATTAAAATGACCTAAATGTTAATCTTATGACACACACATACTTATTAAATGCACAAGAATCGTTAAAAACCCTAAATGGATTAGAATGAGCATAGGAAGGTCGAAAATAACTTAAATATTAATCCAACGACAGAAATGCACTAATTGGATGCTAAAGTTTGGTAAAAAAACCCTAAAAGTATTAGAATAAGACTAGAGAGAAATAAAATGACCTAAATGTTAATCGAGTGATACAAACGCACTGCTTGGATGCGCAAGATTGGTAAAAAAGCAAAATGGACTAGGATAACCCTGGAAGGATGAAAATGATGTAAATGTTAATCCTATGACACAAACGCACTTTACGAATGCACAAGTTCTGTTAAAAACCCTAAATGGACTACGATATGCTAAAGAATGACAAAAAATGACATAAATATCAATCCTATGAAAAAAAATACTTATTGGATGCACAAGATTGGTTAAAAACCCGTAATGGACTAGAATAACCCTCAAGGGAGGACGAAAATGACCAAAATGTTAATCCAATGACACAAACACACTTATTGGATGCACAATATTGCTTAAAACACCCTAAATGCTCTATGATAAACCTCGGTAGGACAAAAATGACCTAAATGTTAATACAATGACACAAACACAATTATTGGATACAAAAGTTTGGTTAAAAACCCTAAATTGACCAAAATAACCCTATGGATGACAAAAATGACCTAAATGTTAAACCTATGACACAAAAGCACCTAGTGGATGCTGAAGATTAGTTAAACACCCTAAGTGGACTAGAATAGCCCTAGGGAGGACGAAAATCACCTAAATGTTAATCTAATGACAGAAATGCACTTTTTGGATGCGCAAGATTTGTTAAAACGCCTATATTGACTAGAATAAGCCTAGGGATGACGAAAATGACCTAAATGTTAATCCAATGTCACAAACGCACCTATTTGATGATCAAGATTAGTTAAACACCGTTAATGGACTAAAATAAGCCTAGGAATGACATAAATTACCTAAATATTAATCCAATGAAAGCAAATGCACTTATTAGATGCACAAATTTGGTTAAAAACCCTAAATGGATAACAATAAGCCAAGGGTGGACGAAAATAACCTAAATGTTAATTCAATGACACAAATGCACTTATTGGATGCACAAGATTGTGTTAATGTTAATACAATGACACAAACACAATTATTGGATACAAAAGTTTGGTTAAAAACCCTAAATTGACCAAAATAACCCTATGGATGACAAAAATGACCTAAATGTTAAACCTATGACACAAAAGCACCTAGTGGATGCTGAAGATTAGTTAAACACCCTAAGTGGACTAGAATAGCCCTAGGGAGGACAAAAATCACCTAAATGTTAATCTAATGACAGAAATGCACTTTTTGGATGCGCAAGATTTGTTAAAACGCCTATATTGACTAGAATAAGCCTAGGGATGACGAAAATGACCTAAATGTTAATCCAATGTCACAAACGCACCTATTTGATGATCAAGATTAGTTAAACACCGTTAATGGACTAAAATAAGCCTAGGAATGACATAAATTACCTAAATATTAATCCAATGAAAGCAAATGCACTTATTAGATGCACAAATTTGGTTAAAAACCCTAAATGGATAACAATAAGCCAAGGGTGGACGAAAATAACCTAAATGTTAATTCAATGACACAAATGCACTTATTGGATGCACAAGATTAGTTAAAAACCTTAAATGGATTAAAATAAGCCTAGGGAGGAGAATAATGACCAAAATGTTAATCTAGTGACACAAACACACTTATTGGATGCAGAAGATTGGTTAAAAAGCTTAAATGGAATAGGATAAAGCCAAGAAGGACGAAAGTGACCTAAATGTTAATCCAATGAAAAAAAAAAAGAATTTATGGGATGCAGAAGATTGGTTAAAAAACCTAAATGGACTAGAATAATCCTTGAGAATACGATGACCTAAATGTTAATCCAATAACACAAACATACTCAATGGATTCGAATTGTCCTAAGGTGGAGTAAAATGACTTAAATGTTAATCCAATGACACAAATACACTTATTGGATGCACACGATTGCTTAAAAATGCTAAATGCTTTATAATAAACCTAGGGAGGATTAAAATGCCCAAAATGTTAGTCCAATGACACAAACCCAATTATTGGATGCACAAGTTTGGTTAAAAACCCTAAATTGACCAAAATAACCCAAGGGAGGACAAAATGACCTAAATGTAAAACCTAGGAAACAAAAGCACCTAGTTGATGCTGAAGATTAGTTAAACACCCTAAATGGACTAGAATAACCCTATGGAGTACGAAAATGACCTCAATGTTAATCTAATGACATAAATGCACTTATTGGATGCACCAAATTGGTTAAAACCCGTAAATTGACTAGAATAAACCTATGGAGGATGAAAATGACCTAAATGTTAATCCAATGACATAATGGCGCTTATAGGTTGCACAAGATTAGTTAAAAAAACGTAAATGGATTAGAATAAGTGTAGATAGGAGAAAATGACCTAAATAATAATCCAATCACACAAATGCACTTATTGGATGTTAAGATTTGTTAAGAATGCTAATTGGACTAGAATAAGCATAGGGTGGACGAAAATGAGCTAAATGTTAATCCAACTACAATATCACACTTATTGGATACACAAGATTCATTAAAAACCCTAAATGCACATGAATATACCGAAGGAAGAAGAAAATTACCGAAATATTAATTTAATGGCACGTACAAAAATATTGGATGCAAAATACTGGTTAAAAACCCTAAATGAATTAGCATAATTAGAAGGATTACGAAGATGACCTAAATGTTATTCCAATGACATGAACACACTTGTTGGATGCAGAAGATTGGTTAAAAACCCAAAATTGACTAGAACAAGCCTAAATGTTAATCCAACGTCACAAACCCACCGATTGGATGCTCAAGATTAGTTTAAAACCCTAAATGTACTAGAATGAGCCTAAGGAGGACAACAATGACCAAAATGTTAATCCGATGATACAACCACACTTATTAGATGCACAAGATTGTTTAAAAACCTTAAATGGATTAGAATAACTCTAGATAGGACAATAATGTCCAAAATGTTAATCCAATCACAATAATGTACTTATTGGATGCACAAGATTGGTTAAAAACCCTAAATGGACAAGAATATCCCTATGGAAGATGAAAATGACCTAAATGTTAATCTAATGACACAAATGCCCTTAATCGATGCGCACGATTGGTTAAAAACCCTATATGCATTAGAAATATCTTATGGAAGAGGAAAATCACCTAAATGTTTATGCAATGAAACAAAAGCACTTATTAGATGCACAAGATTGCTTAGAAACCCTAAATGCACTATAATAAACCAAGGAAGGACGAAAATGACCTAAATGGTAAACCTATGACACAAAAACACATAGTGGATGCTGAAGATTAGTTAAACACCCTTAATGGAATAGAATAACTCTAAGGAGGACGAAAATGACCTAAATGTTAATCTAATTTCACAAAGGCACTTATTGGATGCGCAAGATTGGTTAAAAAACCTAAATTGACTAGAATAACCCTAGGGAGGACAAAAATGACTAAAACGTTAAGCCAATGACACAAACGCACCTATTTAATAGTCAAGATTGGTTAAACACCTTAAATGAACTTGTATAAGCCTTTGTAGGACATAAATGACCTAAATATTAATCCAATGACAAAAATGCACTTATTAGATGCACATGATTGGTAAAAAAAACCCTAAATGGATAAGATTAAGCCAAAGGAGGACGAAAATGACCTAATTGTTAATTAAATGACACAAAAGCACTTATTCGATGCACATGATTGGTTAAAATCCCTAAACGGACTTGAATAACCCTAGGGAAGACAAAAATGACTTAAATTATAATTCAATGACACAAACGCACTTATTGGATGCACAAGATTGGTTAAAAACCGTAAAATTGATAAGAATAAGCCTAGGGAGGAGATTAATGACCTAAATGTTAATCAAGTGACACAAAGGCACTTATTGGATGCAAAAGACTAGTTAAAAACCCTAAATGGAATAGAATAAACCAAGGGAGGATGAAAGTGACCTAAACGTTAATCCAATGACAAAAAAGAACTTATTGGATATATAAGATTGGTTAAATAATCTAAATGGACTAAAATAGTCCTAGGGATGACAATAACCTAAATGTTAATCCAATGATGCAAACGCGACTATTGGAGACACAAGTTTGGTAAAAAAGAATACCCTAAATGAATTAGAATAAGCCCAGGGAGCAAAAGATTGGTAAATAAAGCTAAATGGACTTGAATAACCCTAGGGAGGTTGAAAATGACCTAAACGTTAATCCAATTACACAAACCCACTTATTGGTTGCACAAGATTGGTTAAAACAGCCAAATGGATTAGAAAATTCCTAAGGAGGAGAAAAATGACCTAAATGTTAATCAAATGACACAAAAGCACTTATTGAATGAATAAGATTGGTTCAAAACCCTAAATGGGCTAGAATATACCTAGGGAGGACAAAAATGACCTAAATGTTAATGCAATGACACAAACACACATATTGGATGGACAAGTTTAGTTAAAACCCCTAAACGGACTAGGATAACCCAAGCGAGGATGAAAATGACCTAAATGTTAATCAAATGACACAAAAACACTTATTGAATAAACAAGATTGGTTCAAAACCCTAAATGGACTAGAATAAACCTACGGAGTACGAAAATGACCTAAATGTTAACCCAATGACACAAACACTATTATTGGATGCATAACTTTAGTTAAAACCACTAAACGGACTAGAATAACCCAAGGGAGTATGAAAATGACCTAAATGTTAATTCAAGTGCACAAAAGCACTTATTGAATGCAAAAGATTGGTTAAAAACCCTGAACGAACTTGAATAACTCTAGGGAAGACAAAAATAAAATAATTGTTAATCCAATGACACAAACATACGTATTGGATGCACAAGTTTGGTTGAAACCCCTAAATGGACTACAATAACTCTTGGGAGGACGAAAGTGGTCTAAATGTTCATCTTGTTACATAAAAGCACATATTGGTTGCTGAAGAGTAGTTAAACACCCTAAATGGACTAGAATTACCCTAGGGAGAATGAAAATGATCTAAATGTTTATCTAATGACACAAACACACTTATTGGATGTACAAGAATCATTAAAAACCCTAAATGGACTAGAATGAGCATAGGAAGGACGAAAATCACCAAAATGTTAATCCCTAAATGCACTTATTGGACTAGAATAAGCTTAAGGATGACCAAACAGACCAAAATAAGCTTAGGAAGTTAAAACCCTAAACAGCATAGGAAGTTAAAACCCTAAATGCACTTATTGGATACACAAGATTGGTTAAAACCCCTAAATGGACTAGAATAAGCATAAGGATGACCAAACAGACCAAAATGTTAATCTAATGATACATACGAACATATTGGATGCACATGATAGATTAAATACCCTAAATATAGAGAATAAGTCGAAGGATGACAAAAATGACCTAAATGATATTCCAATAACCTAAACACACTTATTGGATTCAGAAGATTGGTTAAATACCCAAAAATTGACTACAAAAAGCCTTGGGAGGACGAAAATAACCTTAATGTTAATTCAATGACACAACTTCACTTATTGGACGCACAAGTTTCGTTAAATATCCTAAATGGATTACACTAAGTCTAGATAGGACAAAAATGACCTAAATGCTAATCCAATCACACATATGCACTTATTGGATGGACATGATTGGTTAAGAACCTTAATCGGACTAGAATTTGCATAGGAAGGACGAAGGTGACCTAAACGTTATTCCAATTACAGAATCACACTTATTGGATATACAAGATTCGTTAAAAACCTTAAATGGACTAGAATATGAAGACGGATGATAAAAATAACATAAATGTGATTCTAATGACACATACGAATATACTGCATGCACATGATGGGTTAAAAACTCTATGGTGAAGTAGAATAAGTCGAAGGATCATGAAAATGACCTAAATGTTATTCCAATGACATAAACACCCTTATTGGATTGACAAGATTCGTTAAAATCCCTAAATGGACTAGAATAAGCCTAGGTATGATGAAAATGACCTAAATGTTAATCTAATGACAAGAGTGCACTTATTGGATGCCCAAGTTTGGCTAAAAATACTGAATTGATTAGACTAAGTCTAGATAGGACAAAAATGACCTAAATGCTAATCCAATCACACAAATGCACTTATTGGATGCACAAGATTGGTTAAGAATCCTAATTGGACTAGAATAAGCATTTGGAGGATGAAAATGACCTAAACGTTATTCCAATTACACAATCGTACTTATTGTATACACAAATGTTAAATGTCAATCTAATGATACATACGAACATATTGGACGCATTGGATTGGTTAAAAAACCCAAATGAAGTAGAATAAGTCGAAGGATGACAAAAATGACTTAAATGTTATTCCAATGATATAAACCCACTTTGTTGATGCACAAGATTGTTTAAAAAACCAAAATAGAAAAGAATAAGCCAAGCGAAGAAGAAAATAACTTAAAAGTTAATCCAATGACACAACCGCACATAGGGAGGACAAAAATGACAAAAATGTTTATCCAATGACATAAACGCATTTATTAGATGCAAAAGATTGGTTAAAAACCCTAAATGGATTAGAATAAGTATAGATAAGACAAAAATGACCTAAATGTTAGTCCAATCACACAAATGCACTTATTGGATGCACAAGATTGGTTAAATCCCCTAAATGGACTAGAATAACGCTAGAGAGGACAAAACTGACCTAAATGTAAATCCAGTGACACAAACATACCTATTATAAGCTAAAAATTAGTTAGACCTCCTAAATGGACTAGAATAACCTTAGGGAGTATGAAAGTGACCTAAATGTTAATCTAATGACACATACACACTTATTGGATGCACAAGATTGATGAAAAATCGAAGAAGACTAGAGTAAGTCGAAGAATCACGAAAATGACCTAAATGTTAATCAAATTACACAACTGTACTTATTTGATGCACAAGACTGGTTATAAACCCTAAATGAAGTAGAATAAGTAGAAGCATGATGGAAATTACCTAAGTGTTATTTGAATGACATAAATTCAATTATTGGATGCACAAGATTGGTTATGATCCCTAATTGGACAAGAATAAGCAAAGGGAGGAAGAAAAGGACCAAATTGTTAATCCCATGAAATAATCGTAATTATTTGATACACAAGATTGGTTAAAAAACATAAATTGACTATAATATGCTAAAGGATATTGAAAATGACATAATTGTTAATCTAGTGACACATACGAATATATTGGATGCACAACATTGGTTAAAAACCCTTAATGAAGTAGAATAAGTCGAAGGATGATGAAAATGACTTAAATATTATTCCAATTACATAAACACACTAATAGGATGCACAAGATTGGGTTAAAAAACTAAATGGACTAGAATAAGCCTAGGGAGGACGAAAATTACCAAAATGTTAATCCAATGAAGCAATTGCACTTATGGGATGCACATGTTTGGTTAAAAATCCTAAATGGATAAGAATAAGTCTAGATAAGACAAAATGACCTAAATGTTAATCCAATCACACAAATGCACTTATTTCATGCATAAAATTGATTAAGAACCCTAATTGGACTAGAAAAAGCAAATGGAGGATGAAAATGACCTAAATGTTATTCCACTCACATAATCGCACATATTGGATACACTAGATTCGTTAAAAACCCCAAATGAACTAGAATATGAAGGGTAAAGAAAATGACCTAAATGTTAATCTAATAACACATACGAACATATAGGACGCACTTATTGGATGCATAAGATTGGTTAAAAACCCTAAATGGATAAGAATAAGCCTAATGAGGATGAAAATAACCTCAATGTTAATCCAATGACACAAACGCACCTATTGAATGCTCAAGGTTAGTTAAAAACCATAAATATACTAGAATAAGCCTAGGGATGACATAATTGACCAAAATGTTAATTGAATGACACAAGCACACTTATTAGATACACAAGATTAGTTAAAAACCCTAAATGGATTAGAATAAGTCAACATATAAATAAAATTACCTAAATGTTTATCCAATCACAAGCATGCACTTATTGGATGCACAAGATTGCTTAAAAGTCGTAAATGGACTTGAATAACCCTAGGGAGGACGAAAATGACAAAATTGTTAATCTAGTGACATAAACACACCTATTGGATGTTGAAAATTAGTTAAACATTCTAAATAAACTAGAATAACCCTAGTGTTGACAAAAATGACCTAAATGTTAATATAATGACACAAACTTTTTTATTGGATGATGAAAATGACCTAAATGTTAGTACAATTACACAAACACACTTATTGGTTATAAACCCTAAATGAATTAGAAAAGTCTTAAGGTGGACGAAAATGACCTAAGTGTTAGTCCAATGCGACAAACGCACTTACTATGATACCCTAAACCCCAAAAATAAAAATTTAATTTTTATTTTCTTTTAAAATAGTGAAATTCTTCTAACAATTAAATATAGAAGATTTCAAACATACATACTTTTTCTTAGTAAAGAGTACCACGTAATCATACATATTTTTTGAAGTACACATACTTATGTTTTAAATTCAGTGCAAATATAGTCCCAACCCGATGTCACTATCAGAGCGAGAATTTCCAAAATAAAAATGCTCAAAATAACATCAATAAAATGCATGTAATAAGAGTCTCCAAGACGTGACGGCTTCCGCCTCTCCGATGGTATTAGTCATCACCTGCAACTTACAACTCGTCTGGGTCCATCGCAAATGCCAAACAAAATCAACGAGGGGTGAGTATCGAAATTATGTAACAATTTAAAATACACGAGGAGAACACACAAGCAATCAAATTATCACAACCTCAAAAACAGTCAAGTGTATAATATCAACGGTTTATCAAATTCATTCACAATAAGATAATCACAATGATGAAATGCTACGCATGTCTTATACTCTATACTTCATCATTTGGTACCATTTTATTCTGAAGTACTTGGTTAGGAGGCCTGATACTATGCCACTACAAGAATGGACTAAAAATTCATGAATGGCCAAGTCCTTATAGATCCCCTCAACTCAACCTGAGACACATATACATGACGGTCAGGTTACTCTTGTGTTGCACGGTAGCTCCCGGCCTTAGGGAATAACCCCCTAATCCACTTATGAATTCCCCACTAGAGGTACTCGTAAGGTCTATTAATCTTACCTTACCGTTCGACTGTAGCCCTCCACAATCAGGCTCATTCAGTTGTACTTCCCTGAATCACTAGGTTTGTCAAACCCTCTCTATATGATGACAAAATAGTTCTAATTCGAAAATCACAACTCAATAAATTTCAGTTTAACTTCACAACATTAATCATTATATATGTATATCAGTCGATCACAATAAAATCCAATATTTTGGTTTGCACTACTCACAATGTATCATCCAGTCTTATCAATCACAAAATAAAAGGTCAAATAGGTGGCACATTCAAGTAATATCACAATTTCATTCAAGTAGCAAGAATACTCAAGTACATATCATTCACACAGTAACAATCAACATAATATTCATAAAATCAGACGGCATATAATATTGATATAAATAAATTCATGGCAATTCTATAGGTTGCTAAATTATATTTTAATCCTCACTATTACCATTCACATTTTATTAATTAATTATTACTACTCAATAGGGCTCAACCGTACGTAGTAAGCCCCAAATGAACATCTGGGAATTTCAGTATTCCCGTTCATCCCACGTTATTTTATACTCATAAAAGCGAACCTCATCTCACTCCTTACCTCGACTGAAGATTTTGTCCAATGAATCTCATCTCACTCCTTACCGCGAGGGAATTATAGCCACACAACCACCAAATACAAATAAATTACTTACTATGAATTAATGAATATATAAAGAAATAAATAAATAAATCAATCAATAACATAATAAATAATAAATAAATAAATATATAAATAAATAATAAAATAAATAAATAAATAAATAAATAAATAAATGAATAAATAAATAATAAAATAAATAATAAATAAATAAATAAGTAAATGAATAAATAAATAATAAAATAAATTATAAATAAATAAGTAAATAAATAAGTAAATAAATAAATGAATAAATAAATAATAAAATAAATAATAAATAAATAAGTAACTGAATAAATAAATTATAAAATAAATAATAAATAAATATATAAGTAAATGAATAAATAAATAATAAATAAATAAGTAAATGAATAAAATAAATAATAAATAAAAAAATTAACTAGATAAATAAATTATTTACTATTTGTACTACAACTCAGAAATATATTTAATACTATACATGCTTATACTTATATTGAGAATAATTTAAAACCATGCAATCAAAAATCGTATAAAATTTATGTTACCGGAGTCATGTTAAAAAATATGCAGAACTATGTTACCGAAATCAAGAATCGTATAAAAATATATTGAGCAAGTCTGCTACTTTTTAAAAAAATGAAGAGGACAATTCTTGCTACAAAACATGCTTATAATCACAATACAAATAAATTAATGTATAATTTTAATTACTACTAATGGTACAACAAAAACCCAACATTGTTAGAAATACCCTTGAATAATCTAAACTAGTTGGCAGAACAGGAAAATTCTCTCTAATACATTGACAGGTGAAGATTTCATGATATACATATAGAGAAAGCAATTTAAAAAGGCAATTGAAAAATCAAAATATTTCAATAAAAATCCTAATAACCATATCAATTCATTTCAGATTACGTTGCTTGTTTTGAAGCTCTTATTTTTATGTTATACGTACTTGTCTTGGATGGATAAAAAGATCAATCCTGTGAAAGCTAATATATTTATTTGGCCTGAATCACATTGTAGCTTAATGAATTTGGCCTTGAACTTGATTCTATATTTATTTTCATGTTGTGGTATCTTATTTTGTTAACAAGTAATAACCATATCAAAATATTTCTCTCTAATATTGTTTTTCATTATTATTGAAAACTTTTAAAAATTTATATCGAGTAAATTTAACATTCTTCAAACTAAAGAATTTTTTCACATAAAGTTAATATTTTAGCTGAACTGAACAACATAATAATCAAAATAATAGTCAAATTAATCTATTTTTGGTTTAGTTATGAAAAGGAAGGATACTAGTTTAATTGGTATTATGAATTTTTAATTGTCTGAACAAGTTAAAGAGAAGAAGGAGGCATACCTAATGTGGTTGATCTTGGGAGGCGGCTGTTGCTACTACACAATTCCCTAATTTTGCTTATCTATATATATATATATATATATACACCTATAGTATACTAGCCTAGGATTTATTATTATTATTATTATTATTTTGTTTGGGTTTAACACTACAAGAAAAACTGTTATTACCTTCGGCCGATTTTATCTTTACCCACGGACACGAGTTCGTAGCTATTTCGCTAGTAGGAATATATTTACCCACGAAAACATGGTGGGATATACGTACTTATGGAATGTCCGTGGGTAGCATACTTTCCGTCTCCGTGGGTAACTTTATTCACAGAGTTTCCGTGGGTAACAGTCCAAATACTCGGAAGTCACAAATGACATTACTCTCAAACAATCCGTAATAAATTTTACTGATTTCTATTTATCCATGACATATCCGTAAAGGGTACAAGGGTAACCCTCTCGGCACATTATCCATAACCAAGGCCAGCAAAAAACTGTTCTTGTCGTAACACTTGGAGACTACCTTTTGCATCAACAAGCATTTTTCAACTCTTAGTGCACATAAATCTGACAGGTTAAATAGGGATTGAAAAAGTAAATGAAATATAAAAAAGGATTATATACTCACATTACTATGCTGATCACTTTCTACTTAAGCTTAATTTTGAAAGAACTGCGGCTGCCTGATCACCTCCCAGAAGAAAATAAGGATGTCTCAAAGTTGAAGCATCAGATAAACATCCTCTTCTTAAGGGACTTTTCTTAGAGATAAGCTTTGTTGCTAAGTCCCACCCTCTACCAGATTCACTATCAAGAATTTGGAAGTCGGGCCTGAGGGGAGTATTCTCCCTCCATTTTTTCAAATCATTTCCACATGTTTTTATTTCCAAATTGAAATTCTTCAAAGCAGCAAGAGACCTTAAGGTTGGTATTGCCATTTGCAAGAGTACAATCCTAGCAGAGTACATATCAAACAGATCAGGGCTATTTAACTGCAACAATAATCACATAATTCACCTTTAGCACTTTCAATGCTATATATAGGTGTATGTGTGCGTGCAGGCACACGTGCAAAAGACACGTCCAAACATTCGACACCTTGCAAGACACGTCCAAACATTACAAATTCTAAGTTTGAAGGGAAGTTGCATTGTTTCATGTAATCGACAAGAGTATTGTCTCCTTGTGATATCGATAATTCTCCCGTTAATTAATATATGTACTATGTTCTAAGATGATAAATCAAGATAACATGCAAAACCACTGAAATGAAATAGTTATAAAAAGTAATTTTAAGTCTATTTATATATGAAATAGAAATATGAGGCAGAGCACCTGACCTCAAACTTCCAAACAAGCCATTTTCGACATTTTATGAACTGTGAGTTAGTTTTATCAGCTATGAAACTTCCAAGGAAATAAGCACATGTTTCAGGTGTTGCTCTTGATAGCATGTAATTGAACCATTCCTCAAACTCACCAAAGTCTTCAACCCTTGAATTCCAACCTTAACCTGCAGTAGAATATTAAATAATAATAACTACTTAGATTATATGATGCCACTGATTGACACTTTAAATGATGCCACTTTAAACAATAATTAGATTATATGAAGCAACTGATTGACACTTTAAATAAAATGAGGTGTTAGACATTGTATATAATATATAAAGGTGTTACTCAAATATTAACATTGATTGACACATTTATGTTCAGGCCACATTGCTCTAATTGATCAAGCAATCTGGGCAGGTATTGTCCCTCAGCTTGTGAGGTTTTTGGCAAGGAATGATATACCCCAACTGCAGGTATAAATTTTTTCTATCATGTTGTCGATTTTGTACTAATGGTATGAGACATAGCATCGTTTGCCCAAGTATCCCGATTAAGCTTTATGAAGAAAAAATTGACATGAGTAATGATGTTGCTGAAATAAATAACCAAGAAAATCGAATACGAAGCACCTAGAATAAATAACCATATGTGAATTGAATTCCTTGGTAGATTGTATGTTCACCAATAGCCATTTATCCTGCACAGAAGCGGCACTCAAAGATCAAACCTTAGTCACAACTACATATCAGTTATACATTTTCACAATATATATGCACTAGCACTACCACCCATCGGTAATCAGTGGAGTTGCAAACCAAACACAACAATAATAAACCTCCTCTCAAGCCATAATCAAGCTATGATCAAATATCTCTTCTAATGCTAACACAAGAAAAATCTTATCAATAGTCCAAACATAACAATAGTACCAAACCAAAATAACTGCCATGTTTCATGAATAAAAAGAATAACAGCAATAGTACCAAGCCAAACACAACAGAGTAGTAGTAATTGTTTGTGCAGAAACTTAAGTATGCAATAAATAAAAAGAATCCTAAATTAGAACATGGCATAGTCAAACTAGACTCACTAGAGGAAGAATACTGATGAGAAATGTTACATTAAAACATAAATAAATTAAAGCATGAACAAATTGAAGCATAAGAGAGAGCAAACGAGTTAGGGTTTGCAAATAAATTAATAAACATTCATTTACACAACAAATAATCATGAAAATAGAATAAAATAGAGAGAGCAAAATAGATAACGACAACGAACGAGAGTGAAATAAAGAGTGAACGAGAGTGAAATAGAGAGCGAACGAGAGAGAGAGAGAGAGTGAACGACACAACTACATAGAGAAAGATAGAACTTGTGAATGAGACTTTGAAGTAGCGGCCAGAGAGCTCTGACCGGCGGCAAGAAAGCTCTGACCAGAGGTGGCGGGAGCCAACGAAAGGGTTTTGCTGGTGAGAGTGAGTTTTGCGAAGTCTGTTTTTGAAAGAGAAAGGAAAGGGTCTAAGTTCTTTTTTTCTTAGAATAAGTTTTTTTTGTTAGAATAAATTCTTGTTTTTGTATAAAATAAAAGAAAATAGTTAATAAAATTTCACTTTCAGTATACCCACGGACAATTCATAGACATTTAACATTATTCTCTTTATTTACCTACAAAGAATCAGTGGTTAAAAAAAATACGAAGAAATTTAAGTTGTGTTGCATTTTTTTAAACTTTATCCACGGATTTTTTTAATTTTACCAACGAATTAACCGTAGAATCCAATCAACAAAAGTTAATTTATTCAATAACAAATTTACTCACGGTTCTTCCATAGATATTAAATAATTTACAAACGAACTAAGATCCGTGGATAAATTTCTGTAGGTATACAACTATTTTCCTGTAGTGTAAGGGGAAATAAACAAAAATATTTTTCATACTAATAGTTTTTATAATTTTAAGATAACATGAAAAATTATCAATTACATCCACACACATACAATAATAATAACAATAATAATAGCAATGATGATGATGATGATGATGATGATAATAATAATAATAATAATAATAATAATAATAATAATAATAATAATAATAAATTATTATTATATTACTAATATATAATATGAAATTGGGCGTTACACTTACTGGATTCACAAGTTTGGTTAAAAACCCTAAATTGACTAGAATAACAATAGGGAGGACAAAAATGACCTAAATGATAAACGTATTAACAAATGCACCTATTGGATGCTGAAGATTAGTTAAGCAACCTCAAAGGACTAGAATAACCCTAGGGAGGACGAAAATGACTAAATGTTAATCTAACGACACAAACGCACTTAATGGATGAACAAGATTGGTTAAAAACCCTAAATGGACTAGAAAAAGTCAAGATAGGACAAAAATGACCTAAATATTAATCCAGTTACAAATGCACTTATTGGATGTACAAGATTCGTTAAGAACCCTAATTGGACTAGAATAAGCAAAGGGAGGACAAAAATGACCTAAATGTTAATCCATTGACACAAATGCACCTATTCCAAGCTCAAGATAAGTTAAACACACTAAATGGACTAGAATAAGCTTAGGGAGGACTAAAATGACTTAAAAGTTAATCCAATGACACAAACACACTTATTAGATGCACAAGATTGGTTAACAACCATAGTTGGACTAGAATAAGCACATGGAGGACAAAAATGACATAAATGTCAATCTATTGACACAAATGACCTATTCGATGCTCATGATTAGTTAAACACCCTAAATCGACAAAAATAAGCTTAGGGAGGACTAGTATAACCTAAATCTTAATCCAATGACACAAACCTCACTTTAAAGATGCGCAAGATTGCTAACAACCCTAAATGGATTAGAATAAGCCAAGGGAGGACGAAAATGACATAAATGTTGATCCAATGACACAAATGCACGTATTGGATGCACAAGATTGGTTAAAAACCCTATATGTGGATTAGAATAAGCCTAGGGAGGAAAAAATATTACCTACATGTTAATCCAGTGATACAAACGCACTTGTTGGATGCAAAAGATTGGTAAAAAAGCATAATGGACAATAATAACCCTAGGGATGACCAAAATGAGATACTATGCGAAGGATGATGAAAATGATCTAAATGTCAATCATATGACAGAAAAATACTTATTGGAATAACCTTGTAATCAAAAACAGAGATGTTGTATTCGAATACAACAGTGCAATTTTGTTTAAAACGTCATTTTTCAACTTTGTGTATGCATGTTTGGCATATGGAAACCCTAGGGGTATGAGCTATGCTTGATAGGTCTCATAGCCCCATTGTATTTTGATGTTCGAATACTTTGGATTTTTATTTCAAAAACTATTCCGGTTCTTGTAAATATTTGTTGACTTTGTCGTTTTGTTACGACTTAAATATTTATCCAAAAGTAATTCCTTCTTTATTTCTTTGTTTTTATGAATTTGTTTTGAAAAAACAAAATACACTCACGCTTTTTAAATATCGGGGTGTTACAATGGCTATTTATGGCACGACATCATCATCGTCATCATTTTATATTTTATATATAGATAATATAGTTATTTTATATTTATACTTCATCAAAAAAAAAATTCAAATAATAAAGATCTAGATAACAACACTACAAAAATATGAGGCCTAAGATAATAGCAATTCAAAACTAGTATATATTATTATTATTATTATTATTATTATTATTATTATTATTATTATTAAATAAAATAAATAGATTTAATAACAAGGATCGCTGATTTTTATTTAAATAACTATAAAGACAAACAAAAAGACAATCACGTAAAATATTATTACACCATAAGAAACATATGTATAAGAAAATATCACTAAGTTATAATAATAATAATAATAAATTAAGGAATTCTATAAATTAGGGTGTTACAAACGTGACATCTTAAATTAGAAATAAAAGTTTTTATTTTCTTGGAAATAGAAATATGATATAAATTATTATATATATATATACACATTATTTTGGAGTTTAGGGTGTCACTATTTTGTTGTGAATAATCTGTATCGTGTGCGATAATAATTTTTTAATGTGATATTTTCTTGAGAAATGTCTGTGTAAATTTTTTGCGTGTTCTTCTTACTCGTATTATACTATCAACATGATTTTAAAACTCAACTTCTTCTTTGTTTGTGTTTGACTGGCTTGGTCTTGCGTCTGCAAAATTGCAGTTATTACAGGTTAATGATTCTTGAAGTTCAAGTTTGGGAGAAACATCGCTCTGATAGGTGATACCAGGGATTAAAAGTTATCATTTACATTTTAGTTATGTAATTGCAAATGACTTTTTATATGAAAACCTTAGTACTAGTGATTTTTTGGAATTAAAATAAGAATTTATAATTAAATCAAGTTCATTGAGATTAAATTGTTTTAATTGAGTAATGAAGTTTGAATTGTTCCATGCGTACTTTGAGAAACGTGATATCATAAATTAGTTACAAAAGTTTTTATTTCCTTGTAAACAAATTTTCTTTTTCGGCTATAAATTTTACTCAAAAAATCTAGTATAAATTATTATATATGGCATTTTGGGATTTAGAGTGTCATATTAGTGTTATCAGAGCAGGTCTACCAATTAGACCGTGCGGGTTGTGTGTCGATTTAGTTTTAGTCAATTGTTTTTTCTTGTGTACTAATTATTTTTACTATAATTTTTTTTTTCCATTATATTATTGTGGTATGTGTTATATGCTTTTGTATAATTGTACATATTTTTAAAATTACTAGTTAACTATTTACATCCTTCTTACTCTAATTGCGTTGTGAATTATAAGTTACTACCTAAGTGATTAACTATAATAGAAAATTATTTGTTAAAATTTGAGTTAATTTGAATTGTTGACATGACTGAGTTAATTATCTTTTGATTGTACTTGTGTTTATAACTTTGATTAATTGCTCTTTTGTTATAATGGATAGTTAAAAATAATTTTTTCTTTTGATTGGCTAACTATATATTTAAATTATGAATTTACTCGAGATGATACTAATTATCGATTGATAGACATTGTCTTTAGGGTCATAACATGATATTAAAGTTTTGATCTTGATAATGAAGTCAATTTAGAAAGTTAGCAGTAATTTTGAAATATTAGGAAATTCATGTTATTAATAATAACAACAATAATAATTCTTGAATATTATATGTGGTAGAAATTAGAAGTTAAAAAAAAAAGACAC
>JBBPBR010000008.1:33417125-33433085 GCA_037974775.1 Cicer pinnatifidum
ATGGAATGATTGATTTACTGATTTTTATTTTAAGAACTTGTTAGTGATTTATAATAGTAAAAAAAAAAAATAGAGGCAGGGAAACTCTTTTTGAAAAGTTTTCTAAATTTTGAATTATATAATCGATGTATTTTATGAGTAAAATATTTTTTTAAGTACAATTGTAGTTGTTGTGCCATCATTGTTGAAATGTATATTTGAGTTAATATGAGAAGGTGACATGTTTGTACATGTTTTCTTTCTATAGGAATTAATCTAACAAAATGGTATGCATCACGTAGATTGATATGTGTAGAGTGCATCATGTAGATTAGTATGAGTACAAAGATTAAAATTTATTTTATCAATTTTTTTAATTATAAAATTGCATTTTTTACCCAATTTTTAAGGTTAGAACATGTCTCTACAATCTTTAAAATTATTGGTGTGTCATGCTTTAAACCAACTTTGTGGCTTGATAGAAACTAAGGATGTATCTGTAAGCCTATTGAGTAGTTGGTGTAAGACGAAGTTGTTATTTTGTAGATTTATGAATTAGTGTAATTCATTATCATAACTGGTATGCCTTATGTTTTGTCTCATGTGCACTACTTTAATGTATATAGATATATGGTTTTGGTTTTTTTGTATGTTTTGAAGGAGAAAATAAAAATATATTGAGACTATTTTGGAAGTGTTAATTTATTGAAAAATTGCTTATCTATCTATATATATAGTTAAATTTTCTTACAAAATATAAGTTGAAAATAATGATTTTCATAGTGATTAATTATTTAGAAATGTATTTTTGATGCTTAAAGTACGAGTGGAATTTTGCAAATCTTAATAATTTTTAAAAATACATGTGATTTATTTCATTTCTTATTGTATTTAAAAATGTGATTTATTTTAATTGTTTTTATTTACACATGATTTATTGAAAAGTAAATTATTAATTTTTAATAATTTAAGTCTAGAAATCACTTTTTATAATGTTATGTAACCTTAAAAATGGTTTATGCACTTGATTCAATTTGATTTGATAATGTGTTGTATTTTTAAGTAAGTAGTTTGTTGTAACTTTTAAGTGATGAAGATCAATTCAAAAGAAAATTTAATCATGATCAATTTGGAGCAGTTAGACTTCTACGAGAATATATTACATGTGTTATAATCATCGTTTGAGTTATTAGATGAACGAAAATTTTGGTGCTAATTTTCGGATTAATTATGTGAATGTGTATATTATGTAAATATTAAATTGTTTGTGTTTCAAGTATTCTAATTGTTAAGAATTAGTGAATAGAGTTAGAGTAGTCGAGAACATCTAAAAGTGAAATAGTATATTGCTTCAAACGGATTATTGATTATATATTGATGTAAGTGTCGTTGTTACTACTGGTATGTTACAAATAAATTATTGTGAATGTAAAATTAAGTGAATTTTTAACTTGAAGTAAGGAGTAGGAGTTGTGGCGCTGCCTTCGAACTCGAACCACATTAAAGATACTTTTAATGATCCATATTTGAATTTGAACGAATGTAGTTATAGTTACCTTAAGTAGTTGACTACATGAGTAGAAGGGAGTAGCTACCCCGATGACTCATCTTCAATAAAAGAGACAATAATAACCCATCGTTATTATCGTTGAGCATACTTTTTTATTTTATTTTTGAAATAGTTAAAAACCATATTCATCTCTTACACAATTTTGAGTGATTATAAGTCTTATGTGGTATCAATGTCAATTGTTAATAACCGTTTTATGTGGTGTGGATTGATATAGAGGTGTGTACTTAAATTAAACATTCTATTAAGTATGTTTGATCTTCTAAGTAACATGCTTAAAATAAATAAGTGCATTGTGTTGGTATCTTATATTTTCTATATTGTAATTTTTTTTGGGACCTAAAACTATTATAGGACTTTGAAATTGATCTAGACTTTATGTGTGTTTGAAACTATATGTGAAAACATTGGTCTTATTCCACTATGATTATACATAGTAGATTTTCTATAAAAAAAACAAATTCAAGTGACTGGATGACATTGAGTTGTTATATGCATTTATGTTTGTAACTCATGGAGGTGTGGAATATTTTTTAATTTTTTTTATGTGTGTGCCTCCTATTATTTTAATCTTGTACATATTAGACTAAATGAGTGATATAAATAACAAATATTATATTTTATTATTTTATATTTTTTTAAAAGTAATTGTATTTTATTGAAATATTTTAAAGAATAAGATTTTAGGCAATTTAACGTGTATATATGCGTAAGTAATTAATGTGATATTTTCATGTGCATTTGGATGATGTTAAGTGTGCACATAGTTATATTTTAATTAATTTAAACTATTTTTTTTAATTTATTTTATAAATAATTATCTTGAGATAGTGGTAATATTGTGTTTGATTCCCTTTATTTTGATATACTTGTTATGACATTGTGATTTTATATAATTTTATTATGATTTTATATAATTTTATTATGATTTAGTAATTTATATTAAGTCTTGATGATATATTTATTTATTTTCTGACTTTGACTGTTCTCTAGTGATGATAGTATTTTAATGCAAGTGTTTTGAAAAATAAGTATAATTATAGTGACTATTTTGAATATGAGCGTTTCAACAGTTGTAATATGTATTTTTTAAAAGGTTAATTATTTAATTACAATAATCTATCATATATATTAGTTAGGAAATATTAGTGATGTTTTGAAAATTAAATGATGTTTCGAGGAGTATTAAAAATGAGATTAAATAACTATTAATTTTATTTTATAAAAATAAAAATAATTATAGTAAAACAAAAAAATAAAAATAAAGGGACCAATGAGTTTTACTCATGTGTGAACCTCAATTGTTAATAAAATAAAACAAAAAAAGGGAAGGGAGTTGGACGGCAGCCGTAAAATCAAAGAGGAAACAGAACAACAACCTATCATTTGACACTAGTGGTCGATAACTGTACTAGAAAACTTTCTCCTTTTTCTTCCAAATTTTAGTATTTTGTTTCACTAATTTAGTTAGTCAATTAAACACATTTTCCCATATTTTTAACCTTCCAAAATTCTCTTTAAAATATTCGACTTGTTCATTTGTGGAATTCCTTATTTTGCGTCGTTCTTTTTCATCGTAAGTCCGATTTGAGTGAAACCAACACCAAAATGATCGTGTGAAAAGTGTCTATATTATCCACTGATTGGGTTTCTAATTTATGGTAAGTTTCCTTGACCTAATTTAGAAATTAGTTTTAGAGTGCCTTCTCATAATTTATTTTTAACGATTTCATAAACTGTTGAGTTGGATCGGTTAAAGGACAAAGAGTCAATGAACAATGGTTGTTTGCTTGTGGAATTGTATTCTTGTGTGAAAGCATCGAAATAAGGTAAAGGGTGAGATGGCGTTTGAATTCATGAGTATAATATATTGTGAGATGGAGGAAAAAACCATATTTCCCAATGATTCATTCGGGGATCACTATGTATGGCAGTAGCCCTTTGAGGGATAAAATAATTAATGTGAACATATGGAAATTGTGAGAATAAAATATGGAACAGAAATATTTATAAGGTGTTGATTGATTTAATTTCGTTAAATGTGGGCTATTTGGTATTGTTGTGATATTGAGTGTCGAATGAATTTTACGTATATGTTTGATTAGATGCGTTTATGTGATGTGGTAATAAAACATGGATTTGTTGTGATGACGATGTAGTATGATTAATAATTGCAATTTTATAAATTTGTGATAAGTTTATGTGATTAGGTGTGATTATGTTAGTGATGCTATAAATTTGTGATGAGTTTATGTAATGGTTATGATGTGTGATTAATGACAGCGATGTTATAAATTTGTGATGAGAATATTGAAGTAATCCTGCAGTTGATGAAATAATTGTGATTCCAATTTTTGTTTGAGATGATAGTCTTAATGGAGTATCATAGGCCAACGAGAGGAGAAAATAAATATTGAGAATTTGTAATGTGAAGATTATTTTGTCATCGTATAGGTAGGGCCTGACAATCCTAGGGATTTTCGGGAAGTACAACTGAATGAGTTTGATCGTGGCGGCCTGCTGTTGAACCTTAAGGCAAGATTGTTAGACCTTGGAGGTATTTGGGTGGGGAATTCCTAGGTGTCTTAGAAGTAGCACTTCAAATGTAAGGAGCTACAATGCAACACATGTTACAGTGAATTTTATTGATTTTATTTTAGTGATTTTGACCTTTTAATGTATGTGTAATGATATGGTTCTATTATGATTATGTGTTCTTTTTACTTATATTATACTATCAACATAATTTCGAAACTCACCTCCTTGTTGTTTGTGTTTAACTGGCTTGGCCCTGTGTTTGCAAAATCGCAGTTATTACAAGTTAATGAGTCTTGAAGTTCAAGTTTGGGAGAAACCCCGCTCTGATAAGTGTTACCGGGAATTAAGAGTTGTAATTTGTATTTTAGTTATGTAATTTCAAATGACTTTTTATTTGAAAACCTTAGTACTAGTAAGTTTTTGGAATTAAAATAAGAATTTATAGTTAAATCAAGTTCATTGAGATTAAATTGTTTTAATTGAGTAATGAAGTTTGAATAGTTCCATGTGTACTTTTAGAAACGTGATATCCTAAATTAGTTACAAAAGTTTTGATTTCCTTATAAACAAATTTTCTTTATCTACTGCAAATTTTCTTTGAGTTGTAATATGTCATTTTGGGATTTAGGGTGTCACACACAAACTCCAACAATATAGGATTTTCACTCACATATAATAATACCAAATCATTCACACATACCACGTTAATTGGAATGCAAATAATAACAGTTCATCACATTTTATATCATATTACAATGTCAAGGGTGGATATAAACAAAATACTAAATACAACAAATACACAATTCAACAATAATTCATCTACCACATGATCTTCAAAATCGAGTCAAACATCACCCTACAATTGTTGTTTTGGTTGTGGTTCTCCCCGTATATAAAGTAGTCGAGCACGGTGATTTAAAATATGGTGGTTGGAGGCCTTGACGGCGCTTGCGATTGTCGAGAAAATCACATGTAGCGGTTGTTTGAGATGTGTTTGACTTGTTTTCTTATTATGGGAGTCTCATATAGTAGGTCTTAATGAAGATGATTGATGGGAAAGAAATTCTGATGAGTTATTCAACCATGGAATGGAAGAAATTGGTGAAGATGGTGATGGGCTTTTATAATTTAAGTTCTAAAAAATGATAGTAACCACTCATTATATGCTTCCATAATAATTAAAGTATTATTCTCAAAAATACTCATATTACAATACTAAAAAATTGCACAAAAATAATTAGATTGAATAAATAAATACAATATTGACAACTAAATTAAATATCTATAAAAATATCACACTATAGCAAATACACATGTAAGAAAAATTAATCATAATTATATATCAACACATATTTTAAACACATGCAATACTAAATTAATTGTTTAAAATCATATTAGATAAATAAAATAATTTATTATAAAATTTGGGTTGTTATATATTTCATATCTACTACACACGTTATAAATTAATATGAGAATCGTTTACCGACTCACAATGTGGAGTAGAATTTTTGAGAAATCAATATGTTTTAGTTAATGCAATAGAATACGAAATTGCTTAAAGAATGGTGTTTACCACAATTTACCATATTTGTGTCGATGAATTTGGTAAATCGGCAATTGAATGGAAATAGGAAATTATTTAGTGCATGCTAACAATCAAAGGTCTTGCGAGAATATATCTCATCTATTTTAAAATCGAGAAATTATTATGTATTGAAAAGTCAAATCAAAATTTAAGAGTAAAGATGAAACTTTATTATAATTCAAATTCAAATCAAATTCAAATCAGACATCAAACTGAAAGAGATTGTCAAAAAAATCCACACTACGCTAAAAATAGGATTTTACAGCGCTTTTTTTAACCAATTTACAGCACTTTTTTTTTAAAAAAAAAAGCGTTGTGGAATCGAGCGCTGTAAAAAATACAACAGCGCTTTTTTAAACCAAAAAGCGCTATAAAACATGTAGATATATTGCGCGCTTGTTATGCAAATTTTACAGCGCTTATTTGAAAATGCGCTGTAAAATGCGCACACATTATATGCATTATTATGCACCTTTTATAGCGCTTTTTTTAAAAATGTGTTGTAAAATATGCACCTATAATGCATATATTTGGTGCGCATTTTACAGCGATTTTTCAAATAAGCGCTGTAAAATGTGCACCAAATATATGCATTATAGTGCACATTTTACAACGCTTTTTTGAAAAAGCGCTGTAAAATGTGCACCCAATATATGCCTTATAGGTGCATATTTTACAGCGCTTTTTCAAAAAAGTGCTGTAAAAGGTGCAATTTTTTTTAAAACGTTGTAAATTAAATTTTTGAATAGCGCTTTTTAGTTTTTTATGGCATTTTTTAAGAAAGCGTTGTCTTTTAATATTTTTTCCAAAATCATTTTCATCCAGAATAAGTTCACGCAACAACAAAACATATTCAAATACATATCCAGAATCAATTCACACAATCAGTACACAAAAATAGAACTATATAACTTTACTTTATATATTAATTTACAACAGAACATTCAGATACATATATATAACTTAATTAACTACATATACATTGGACAAATATTGTACAACAACACATATTCATATACATGTTCATATATTGTGTCCTATTCATATACATATAACTAACATAATACACAAAATATAACTAGCTACCATATAATATTCAGATCCCCTTGCAGCATGCTATTTCCCAAAAAATCAAATAATGTTCATTTCAAGCACATACTGACACTAGTCTTCCTTTAATTCCATTAGATCTTCCTCAGAGTATGTTGGACTGGAATTGTCAAAGTATTGTGCAATATAAAAATTGAACATATTAAGTTAGAATCAAATATATAGATAATTTATATATGAAAATCATATAGTGAAAATATCATACAGTTTCTGGGATAATAGTTTTATTCCTGTCAACAATCTCCTTCATGAATCGCAAAATTTAGTACCTACAGTCGATATTGTTTGTTTGACGAGGGCACTGTAAAAAAAACATATAAGTCAATAAAAATATTTGTGCATTGATCGTAAAGGCATATATTTGTAAATAAAAATTTAGAGGCATATATTTCAAACCTTTATTGGAATCCATGTGATGTTATTAGACTTTTGCTTCGACACTGTAGCACCTCTTTGAGCTCGAAAAACTTGTAAAGCACTATCAAATAAATAAATGTGATTATTATACAATTAACAAACACATTATTTATATATATAAATCTAAGAAATAAATGAATATTACTTACGTGTCGAACATAGTCTTTATATCGTAGTGATTGTTGTAATTGTCATGCAAGGGATCCAAATAGTATATAACTTCAGAGGTCGCATTGATTGCAAATAGCACTCAATGTGCCCTACAACAACAAAAATTTGGTTAAGCAATTTTGTTTACACAACTAATAAATTAAAATCTCATAAATTAAAAAAGATATAAATAAATAATATATAATTACGTACCCTGAGTTATATGGTGCGAAGAACAATTTATCCTTTTCTATATTTCCTAATAACATTTCTACAATGTAATTCTTTATATTTACTGGATCGAGTTTACACATCGACAGCTTATGCGGAGACAAGAATGAGTATCTATTTGACAATTTACGCGTGCCCACAACCTTCTCATACAAAAACCTTCAATGAAAATTTCAAACTAGATTAATTACCAATAAATTTTAATAAATTACCAATACATGCAATTAAAAGTATTTTTTACCTTATGTACAAGCTGATGACAGTAGCACTCAGCTCCTTATGGTTGAGAAGTTCGTATATGTGCTCCTTTTCGAGAAATTCTTCATACTCATCTCCGAATATAGCTTTATTCATGGTTATGATGCGCGAATCGCCGTTGCTGCCCATATTCCTTTTTACTTGGATGTCAAGACACGCCCCGTATTTAGCAAGGCATGGATGACTTATTTTTGGAGCAGCAGCAGCAGCGACCGATTGTCCCCGATCAAGTTTTCTAGCTGCAACTTTGGCAGTTTTATTACCCTCCAGCTTTTGTAGTTTGCCAACTCTATTACCCTCCAATTTTTGAGGTTTGCCGACTTTATTTTGCTGTGCGGTGGTTTATTTGATTGAATCTGAAAAAATGAGGTTAAATGTTAGTTTATTGAATCTGAAAAAATGACAAACATTAAGGAATAAATGTGACAAACCTTTTTGGGCGATGTAATTGATTCGTTTATGGGAATCTTTTTATCATTCCCTTTAGGCTTTTTCAGCATCTAAATATAAATGTGAAATTAAAGTTAGGAGCGGAAAAAAATCAGCAATTAAATATACATATCAATTAAACATACATTTCAATTAATTAAATATACCTTATCGAGGGCAACAAGATGTGTGGGCCATGCCACGTAACTACCAATTGCTTCGCCCAAAAACTGCATATCTCCATCGTTGTCCGGTATCGGCAATGGTGCAGTTGGTTCCAAAGCAATAGTTGGTGATACTTTGACATGGCCTGCAGGGATCGGTGTGTTGTGCAATACTTCTCCCGAAGTATTGTACAATTTTCCCTTTCCGACAATCTGATGAGTAGGGGACGATAAGTACAGCACGCATGGAGTGACACCCTAAATCAATGGTTAAAACATAAGTATGGTTAATATATAAGTATATTTAATACATAAGTAAGTAATTAATTACCTCGGGAAGACTTTTGAGACTGATGTTGCAACTCGCGTTTTCACTCTCCATTTGTATTTCATGTTGGAGCTGATCCGGGAGTTGCTTGTCTTTGTTCGTCTTCACCAAAAGTGCCACTTGCTCTGTAAGGAGTTTGAGCTTCTCTAATACTTCCACATTGGATGGATTTTGGCGCTTCTCTTGGGAAAAATAGCTTTTAGGAGTTACGCCAACCAGAATACTCAGGAACATTAAACACTTTACCCCAGAATGTCCTTGCAACTAGCTTTGTTGCCCTCTTGATTTTCAGAACTTTGTTCGATAGTCTCCTACAAAGTTCTATTACTTTTTGGACATTTTCATTGTCAATCACTTCGTCTTTATTTACACGAGCTTCCTTCCACAATATATGACTACCCAACGGTTGATTGGATTGGGTGTCTGGTCGCTATTCGTTAAGATCATAAACAAAATATTAGTTAGAAACTATAGTTTATAATACAAATTACTTCATTATATACAAAGTGATGTTTAATTACATACATGTTTTTGCTCAAGACATGCATATCCCATACGTGATTTTTTGTATAGGTGCATCGGATTTCTTGCCCTTTCGCGATTTGCCTTACTTATATTCTATATAAAAAAATAGCAATCGTGTAAAAATTTAAAATACACTACGAATATGAATAATATAACAAAAATGCTAATAAATAAAGCACATACGAAAAACGCAGTCCGAACGTTTGGATACAAATGCACTCCATTCATCATTTGATATATAATGTTTATATATTCTTGGAGCTTCAGCATTTGTATTTCCTTCTCTATCTTTTAGATAGAAATTAGAGAGGTGAGATCTAAATCCCCGGTGGGTTTTCCCAGCAACTCTCAATACATAACTCTTTCTCCCCTCATCAAGAACAAAAGAAGTCTGCAAGCAAAATAAAGATATAGTTTGAGTAAAGTATTTCAATGAAAAAAATAATAAATGACAAAAGAGTGGATCAAAAAAGTTACTGGAATGTCATTCTATAGTACATCTTTGGCATCCTTCAACGCCTTATCTCTTTAATCATCAATCGTAATTGGGATATTTTGACGAACAACAGCCCCAATGTAACTTACAAACATGGAGCTGTTGGGGTCAATTGGCTGACTACTCTCATTCCATCCAACCTAATAAACTCATATAGTAAGTACATGCTATTAAAAAAAGATAAAAAATAAACAGCAAACAAAGTATAGTATACCTCAAATTTAATGCCATTGCTCCTTGCTTAAATGACCTTTTGCATTATAGTTGCACCATGTTTGACTTCATTTTCGTAAGTCTTAGTGTTGACAACTTCATTTTGACATTCTAAATCTTTGGTGGTATCCATTTATCTACAACAAGTTCAACATGCAGTTTAGTATAACTTCAACAAGCTTAACATGCAGTATTCTAAGTACATATCAGTATCAGTATATCTTAAACAAGCTCAACATACATTTTAGTGATTACAAAAAATTAATAACATCAATACCTGAATAATGAGGGTTCGAAGAAATACAAATTACGCAGAAAATAGGGTTCGCAGAAAGTTCGCATAACTATAGTTCGCAGAAATATGGTTTGAAGAAATACGTAATGAGGGTTACGTATTTCAATGAAAAGATATTGTGTGCAATGGGAGAGATGATCGTGGATTGAAATAAGGTTCGAAATGAAGGAGATTATCGTGGAAATAAGGTTCATAATGGAAGATATGATAGCGTTTGCAAAGGAAGAGAAAAACGATGAAGGTTGAGATGATAGTGAAGTTTACGTAATGAAGAGGAAACTGAAGCGGTTTACTGTTATATATAAAACCCTTTTACATCGCTTTTTTATAAGCCTTTTAATGCGCTTGTTAGAAAAGCGCTCTAAAAGGCCTCTTTATTTAATTTTTAAAAAGGCTCTTTTACAGCGCTTTTTCCAATAAGCGTTGTAAAATACCTCCTTGTTTTCTAATATTATATGAATGTTTTTTTAAAGCCTTTTACAACGCTTGTTGGCAAAGTGCTCTAAAAGGCCTCCTTATGTTATTTTATAAAGGCTCTTTTACAGCGCTTATTTAAAAAAGCGTTGTAAAAGACCTCCTTGTTTTCTTATGTGATATGAATGTTTTTTTTAAAGCCTTTTACAGCGCTTTTTCAAATAAGCGCTCTAAAAGGCCTCCTTATTTTATTTTTAAAAGGGTCTTTTACAGCGCTTTTCCAAATAAGCGTTGTAAAAGATATCGTTGTTTTCTTATGTTATATGAATGTTTTTTTTAAAGCCTTTTACAGCGCTTTTTCAAATAAGCGCTCTAAAAGGCCTCCTTTGTTTATTTTTAAAAGGGTCTTTTACAGCGCTTTTTCAAATAAGCGCTGTAAAAGGCCTCCTTGTTTTATTTTTATATTTAAGACTCTTTTTCAGTTCAGCTCGGTTCAGTTCATATGAATTACTAATTTATATTTAGTTATGTTCATGTAAATTACTAGTTTATATTAAATTACATGAACTTAGTATAAAACACTGAAATCAAGCAAAATATAAGTAGAAAATAAATTAATCAGAAAATCAAATACATGGCTGCTTATATAAAAGAAATGTTCAAACAATTAAATTTACATTAACATAGTTCAGATTACATGGCTTATATAAAACAATTAAACATGTACATTAAGATGCCCTTTTTCTTTTCCTGGTGGGATTCACATTTGTTTGTCCATTTACAATACGAAACGATGGATTAATCTAAATTCCCTCATCATGATGATCTCTAAGATATAAACCATCATCAGTTGAATCAATTTCATGTGGTTGTTGTGATGTAGCAAATAAAAGATCATTACCAACATCTTCATCATTATTGTTATCATCACTTATTTTATTGGTCGATAGGACAACATACCATTTATCATCAGAAGGATCAGTGATATAAAAAACTTGTTGAGCTTGCGACGCTAAAATAAAAGGCTCGTATTTGTATCCCACCCTTTTAAAATCGACAAGCAAGAACCCTGACTCATCAATCCGAACACCATTATTATTATTGACCCACTTGCAACCAAATATGGGAACACGAAACATTGTGTAGTCTAACTCCCATATGCGCTCGATAACCCCAAAATATGATAGATTTTCATATATTGGGTTTTTGTCTTTTGCACTTGAGACATGCATCGCTTCAGCTACGAGAGTGACTCCGCTATTTTGCATAGTGGTCTAATCATCTTGTTCTTTGGTATAAAATGTGTAGTCGTTAATAACATAACCAGTGTAAGAAAAGACATGTAATCTCGGACCATTTACTAGCCACCTCAATCTCTGTGAAATTGATTCAGGGTCTATATCAAACTTTGACGTTATGTGATTTTTTAACCATGTTATAAAACTTCAATTGTGCTCTCGAGTTATCCAACTTTGATTCCTATTCATGTTCAAACGAGATAACTGATCCATGTGTATTGTAACATACGGTTGAACATCGTCATCATTGTGTAGAACATACAATTGTGCCTACTCCCATCATGTCCTTGATATAGTCAGTAGTCTCCTTCCAATTATCCCTTCTCTTGATATTCTTCTAGAATGACGAAACATAGGAAGCCCTATGGATTCAACATTGGACAAATATTCAGTACAAAATTCAGCAGCCTCTTCAACAATGTACCGTTCAGCAATACAACCTTCTGGTCGACTTCTACTTTTTACGTACCCTTTTAATATTTTCATATATCGTTCTATCGGACACATCCATCTCATATAAGCTGGCCCACAAAGTTGTGTCTCCTTAACCAGATGAACAGTAAGGTGAACCATTATATCAAAAAACGAGGGTCGGAAATACATTTCAAGCTCACACAAAGTAACAACAATTTCCCTCTGCAATGTCGGTAATATTTGAGGAATGATCACTTTACTACAAATTTCCCTGAAGAAGAAACATAATCTAGTTAAGGCTCGTCGAACTTTTTCAGGTAAAATGGAACGTATACCTATTGGTAACAAATGCTCCATTAGAATATGACAATCATGGGTCTTTAAACCTTTTAACTTGAGGTCTTTCATACAAACCAAATTTTTAATGTTTGAAGAGTATCGTTCTGGAACTTTAACTTCGTGTAGAAATTTACATAAAACAATTTTTTCCTTTCTAGATAGAGTATGAGCGGCTGGAGGTAGATATGTGAGATTTCCTTTCTTTACGGGGCCTAATTCATTTCTTATTCCCATATCGACCAAGTCCAATCTCGCATTGATGCCATCTTTAGACTTTCCTGGAACATTGAGTAACGTACCAATAACACTATCAAATACATTTTTTTCAATATGCATCACATTAAGGAAATGTCTTATATACAATGACTTCCAATATGGCAATTCAAAGAAAATTGACTTTTTCTTCCACCTAGTTTTGACCAGCTCTCCCGCAAAAGGTTTGCCATATTTATTGGTCAAACATTGTACTTTTTCAAGTATTTGATATCCAGTCGGTGCTAAAGGAGCTTTACCTTCCTCTGATTTTCCATTGAATGCATTTCTCCATCCGCGATACTGATGACTATAAGGTAAAAATCTACGATGTACAAGAAACACATTCTTCTTACAATGTTTCAACCGCATCCAATTTGTACTCTCTTCACATATAGGACATGCACACTGACCTTTAATGCTATATCCTAATAAATTACCATATGCTGGAAAATCATTAATTGTGCCGAACAACATAGCCCTCAAATTGAAACATTCTTTCTTATACCC
Organism: Cicer pinnatifidum; assembly: GCA_037974775.1. Taxonomy (NCBI): domain Eukaryota; kingdom Viridiplantae; phylum Streptophyta; class Magnoliopsida; order Fabales; family Fabaceae; genus Cicer; species Cicer pinnatifidum. Next base: position 33,430,644 of record JBBPBR010000008.1, read on the forward strand.
ATCATAAACTTCCACACCTGTCTCCCACATAATTTTTAAATCTTCAATTAAAGGAGTCAAGTATACGTCGATATGATTCCCCGGTTGTTTGGGTCTAGAAATTAGCAGAGACAACATCATAAACTTACGCTTCATACATAACTATGGAGGTAGGTTATAAATCAACAAAATCACAGGCCACGTGCTATGTGAGATGCTTTGAAGACCATGTGGATTCACTCCATCAGTAGAAAGTGCAAGTCTTAGATTTCTTGACTCTATCCCGAATTCAAGATACTCGTGATCAATTTTTGCCCATTGTGGGGAATCTGCAGAATGTCGAAACATTCCATCTCTAATTTTTTAATCTGCATGCCATGTCAAGTGTTTTGAATCTTCTTCACTACGATACATGTGCCTAAATCTTGGTATTATAGGAAAATACCACACGACTTTTGCTGGAGTAGATTCTTTCTTCTTATATCGAGAGTCATTGCATTTCGGACATGCCGTAAGTAATTCATATTTGTTTCAAAATAAAATGCAATCGTTAGGACATGCATGAATCCTTTCGTAACTCATGCCAATAGAGCACAAAATCCGTTTAGCCTTGTAGATTCAACTCGGAAGTTCATTATCATCTGGCAACATATCTTTTAAGAGTGTTAATAATTCTGTGAAGCTTTTATCAGACCATCCATTACTCGCTTTTAAGTTGTACAACTTTAATATCGTCGACAGTCTTGTATATTTAGTACAACCATTATATAATGGTTTCTCTGCATCACTCAACAAACTCTAAAACATTTTAGGACAATCTCGAAGATCTTCTTCAACTGCTTTTGCATTCTCCTCAACTCGGTCCGGTTGATATGTATATGTATCGAAGTCAGTTGAAGCATATGTCGAACCATTCTCAAAATTAATGTTTCCTTTTTTTTTTCTCACCATGTCTTATCCAACATGTGTAGCTTTGATCAATTCCATTACATACTAAATGTCCTTCCAATTCATCTTCTCTAACGCGATTTCCAAAACAACATTTTAAACAAGGACAAATGACTCTATTTGGATCTTTTGCATTCTTCACTGCAAACTCAACAAACTCCTTCACTCCATTTTCATACTCTTTTGACAAATGATTGGCAGACATTTCGATCCATATTATATGACCTATATAAATGCAGTTACAAAAATAATAAGCTACTGAACAAATCAACAAATTTCAAAAAGAAACCAATATCAACATATCTAATAACAATTTCAAACAGAACAAATCAACAAATTTCAAACAAAAAAAGAATTAATATATAACAATTTATTAGTTTTCAATTATTAAAAAACTAAAGATTTTTTGACAAAAACAAATTAATAAATACTTGAGACAACATAGATGACCGCATAATACGTAGAGGATATGAGGGTTCCTAGAGTAGAGGTGATCAGGGTTTGTAAATTTTTTTAAAATTTGTTTTTATTTATTTAAAAGTAAATGGTTTTTATTTAAAGTGAATGATTTTACAGCGCTTGTGAAAAAAAAGCGCTATAATAGGTAATTTAATTATTTGAAAGCGCATGTCATTTACAGCGCTTGTGAAAAAAGCGCTGTAATAGGTAATTAAATTATTTGAAAACGCATGTCTTTTACAGCGCTTGTGAAAAAAGCGCTGTAATAGACTCCTTTATTTTTAAAATATATTTACAACAGCGCTTGTATTTAGTAAGCACCGTAAAAGGAGTGCTATTAAATGACATTTTTCGCGTAGTGTCCAGACATTAAAACTAGAGAACATTCCTTTATTAGTGTTGATAACAGAAAATCGTAATAGCAGAAAAATATAACAAAAAATCCAAGACAAAAGAAAAATTAAATCAAAATCAGAGTCCGTAACACACCAATATTTTCACATATATTTTATATATCTATACCTATATCTTAGTAATTATCTAGATTTATTATTTAATGATTTATTCTATATGATGATGTATTAAAAGTAAATATGCCAAGTGTGCTAAAAGTATCTAGAAAATATTACTTTTGAATAATTATATTAAAAGTAATATTCCATCATTATTGAAATTGATAATTATATGTTTTAAAATTAAATTCATTTATTGATAAGGTATGTGTATGTTATGTTTTTAATTAGCAAAAGTTAGCTAATTTAAATGTTATAACGTATTTGGTTCTTTTAGAATTATTGTTTTAGAATAATATTTTATTCAAACAATTTTAAATAAATTTTATAGGATATATATTTGGAAGCTATTTTGACTATTTCAAATATATTTCAACTCATTAGTTCCAAATTCTTCTCTTATTTATTGCAAATTAAATTTTTTTATCTTTTTTCCAATAATTACTCACCGTAAACTGTTTTTCACTCCCACTTCTTATTTTATTATTTTTATTACAATTCAAAACACAAAGAATTCATTATTTTAATAATGGTTTTCAATTTG
>JBBPBR010000008.1:33433605-33446769 GCA_037974775.1 Cicer pinnatifidum
ATAAATTTTGTGACTAATTTTCATTATATGGATGATTTCTATGTATGTGCAAGTTTGATACATATTATATTAAATGAGCGATATAAATAATAAATATTTTATTTTATTATTTTATGTATTTTTCTAAAATTAATAATATTTTAGAGTATTATTTTAAATATTAAGATTTTATACGATTTTAAGTGTATATGTGAGTTAATAATTAATGTGATATTTTCTTATATGTTTGACTACTGTTAAGTGTGCACATATTTATATTTTAATTATTTCTAAGTATCTCTTATTTTAATTAGTTACTTTATAAATAGTTATCCTGGGATATTATTAATGTTGTCTTTGAGTTCCTTTATTTTTAAATATTTGTTATGGTATTGTGATTTTGTATCTATTTATTATGATTTAGTAATTAATATAAAATATTGATGTTATAATTATTTATTTTATAATTTTGACTATTCTCTAATATGATGGTATTATTATAATGTGAGTATTTTGAGAAATAAGTATAATTATAGAGATTACTTTGAATGTGAGAGTTTCAGTTATTACTAATATTTTTTTTATATTTTAATTATTTTAATTACTCTAATTTATAGTAAAAGTAAAACATAAAATAAATCAAGAGACTAATATGTTTTGCCCATGTGTGTGAAAGGTTAATAAAATAAAATAAATAAGAAAAAGAGATATGCTACAGCCGCTTGGGAGAGGAAGAAATCAACAAACACAACAAACTAGGCTATCGTTTCACACTGGTAATCAATAAATGTCCATAAAACTTTTTCCGTTCTCATTCAAATTTCAGTATGTTGTTTCATACAGTTAGTTAGTCAATTAAACAAGTTTTCCCATATTTTTAACCTTTTCAATTTCTCTCTAAAATAACCAACTTCTCGTTTATAAAATTTCTTATTTTGCATCGTTCTTCTTCATCGTAAGTTCGATTTGAATTAAATCAATGCTAAAACGATTGTGTGAAAAGTGGCTATATTATCTACTCATTGGTTTTCCTATTTATTGTAAGTTTCCTTGGCCGAATTTCAAAATTTAGTTTTTAGGGTGTCTTCTCAAAATTTATTTTTAACGTTTACCTATAAACTATTGAGTTAGATTGATTGAAGGAAAAAGATTCAAAGAACAAAGGTTGTTTGCTTGTGGAATCATCATCGTGTGTGAAAGCGTCGAAATAAGGTAAGGGGTGAAAGAACGTTTGAATTCATGAGTATAATATATTGTGAGATTAACGGGAAAACCTTATTTCCCAATAATTCATTCGGGGTTGCTACGTACAACCGTAGCCCATTGAAGGATAAATTAATTAATTTGAAAATATGGAAATTATAAGATTAAAATATAGAATAGTAATATTTGCAAGGTGTTGATTGATTTAATTTCTTTAAATGGGTGGTATTGGATGTTATTAAGATATTGAGTGTCAAATTATATGTATATGTTTAATTAGATGATGTTATGCAATGTGATGATAAGAGATGGATGTGTTGTGATAATTTTATGTGATGATGATGCATGATTAATAATTTTCATTTTATAAATTTGTGATAAGTTTATGTGATGAGGTATGGTTGATGATAGTGATGCTATAAATTTGTGATGCGTTTATGTAATGATGATGATGTGTGATTTATGATAATGATTGTATAAATTTGGGATGAAAATAGGGAAGTAACCCCATAATTGATGAAATAATGGTGATTCTAATTTGTGTTTGAGATGATGGTCTTAATGGAGTATCATAGGCCAACAAGGGGAGAAAATATATATTGAGAATTTGTGAAGTGGAGATTACATTGTCATCATACAAGTAGGGTCTGACAAACCTAGTGATTCTGGGGAAGTACAACTGAATGAGCCTGATCGTGACGGTCTGCTGTTGAGCCTTAAGGCAAGATTGTTAGACCTTGGAGGTATTCCGGTGGGGAACTCCAAAGTGTCTTAGAAGTAGCACTCCAAATGTAGGGAGCTACCATGCAACACATGTTTACCTTGACTGTCGCGTATATGTTTCTCGAGTTGAGTTGAGAGGATCTATAAGGACATGGCCAATTTGATTTGTCTGTCCACCGGGATGGTGGCATAGTATCAAGCCTCGTAAACAAGTACTTCAGAGTTAGAATGGTACCACATTGTGAAGTAGAGTTTAAGCTCATGCATAGCATTGCATTTTCTTTTGATGATCGACAAAATGAGATGTGGAATTGATAAGATATTCATGCTGAGTGTCGTTGCAGAGTTCCTTATGCCTTGTCACGTTGTGCATAATTTCAAATCAAGGTATAGGGTGAGAGTGAGTTCGAATCCATGAGTGTAAATTAAGTGAGATGATCGGGAAAATCGTATTTCCCATAATTCATTTGGGGTTTGATACATACAACTCAAGCCCTTTGAGTAATAATTGACTAATGAGCAAACTTGAATTTTGTGAGGTTAAAATATGAATTAGAAACTTTTATATGATGTTGTTTGATTTGATTTTGAAGATCGTGTGGTAGTTGAATTATTGTCGAATTGTGTATTTGATGTATTATGTACTTTGTTTATATCCATCCTTGATATGGTTATATGAAATAAAATATGATAAATTGTAATTGTTTGAATTGCAATTGATGTGGTGTGTGTGAATAATCTAGTATTATTATCTATGAGTGAAAACTCAATATTGTTGGAGTTTGTGTATTATGATGATAAATTTTGAATATAATCATATGACTATGGAAATATGCAACGACGGTGTGTACTTGTTGACTTGTGATGTTACCACCTTGATGAATATTATGAAATGCATATTGTGTTAATTGAATACTGACGAATTTGACATGTGCCTATGATGGTTATCTTAATAGATTGAGTAGCCTAGGTCAATGAGGGGAGAAAATAGATGTTATTTCTTTGAAGTGGAGATTATTTTGGCATCATATAGGTAGGGCCTAATAAGCCTAGTGATGTTAGGGAAGTACAACAGAATGAGCCTAATCGTGGCGCTCTACTATTGAGCCTTAAGGCAAGATTGTTAGACCTTAGAGGTATTCAGGTGGGGAATTGGTAGATGACTTGGAGGTAGCCCTCAAAATATCAAGAGCTACCATGCAACACATGTTTACCTCGATTGTCGCGTATATGTGTCTTTGGTTGAGTTAAGAGGATTTATGAGCATATGACCAATTTGAATTGTCCATCCACATGCGTCATGGCATAGTATCAAGTCTTCTAAACAAGTAATTCAGAGTTAGAATGGTACCAATGAAAGAGGAGGAGTTTAGAGTATAAGAGCATGCATAACATTACTTGACTTGTGTGTTGACTTACCTGATGTTGTGGGTTGTATCAATGTTTTACCTTGATTATTATTGTTAATTATGGTTTGATAGGATACAGTGTTTAATTAATGTTTTACATGTTCTTCTCATTATTTTACACTATTACATGTTTTCGAAGTTCACCCCTTGTTGCTTGTGTTTGGCACTTGCGAGAGTGCAGTTATTTCAGGTTATCGGTTAGTGATCCATGCTCTAATAGGTGATACTGGGTGGGAGTATTTCATTATGTTTTGAACATGTTTTTATGTCAGAAATATATGTTTAATAAAATTAGCTATATTCGATTCTCTTTTAAAACAAGTGCATTTTACTTTTTATTTCAATTTGGGTTTAGGGTGTCACAGAGTCTATCAAACTTACTCAACAAAATGTTAGTCCTTCTCAATCTTGATAGTTTTAAATAATTTGAATGAAGTTGGATCAGTGTTGTGTCCAATGTCAAATGGACAATTCCTCTTCAACAGTGTCATATCGGCATATTTTGGTATCAAATCTAGTGTTTCTTTTTCTTCAACAACTCTAATAGGAGGATTACATTCAATATATGAAAAATTGTTCAACAGATCCTACATAAATGAAATGCTAATTAAAATTATTTGATATTGATTAGTTTAAACAATCCCACAAAATGTAAACCAACAATTTAAATTCATGAGATGAATAATTTATTTACTTGAGAAATTTCCAAATCTCTGCCACTTTCATTGGAGACAATAACATCCCTTTCAACAGATCCACCCACCACTATGTTTGATTGTGATAAAACAATTGGATTGTTGGTGTATTTGTCAACAAAAATAGTAGATTAGTATTTCCCGGAAAAAAAAAATATATACTTATTGAAATTTGAATAGGAAATTATAAAATTAAACTTGAATGACTTTAAAATTTGCGATCAAGTCTGGGTTATTTTTTAGTTTCTTGAGTCTGTATGACATTTCAAATAGAGATCCACGACTCACATTTGAATAACCTTTGAAAAGAAAGGTAGAATCCACCAGATCAGAAATTTCTTTGGGGATGATTCCAAAAGAAACATCATGTAACCATTAGTCATATAAAGTTGAGGTTAGCTAATTATGTACAAACACATTAAATGTTATTCTATTTGATATATAGTGATATAGTGTTTGTGATACAAAAAGGACAAACATACATACTCCAGATGTTTCTGTGACATCCTAAATCGCAAATAACATATATAATAATAACTTATACTAGATTCTTTTGAGCAAACTCCGCAGCGGATAAAGAAAATCGATTTTAAGAAAATAAAAACTTATATAACTAATTTAGGATATCACGTTTCTCAAAAATCAAAAGAAACACTTAAAACTTCTTTGCTTCTATAAAACAGGCAATCTCCATTAACTTGATTTAACTAGAATTTCTTAATTTAATTCCAAAAACATACTAGTACTTATAAGATTTTGAAACAAAATGTATTTTCTAATTAAATATGTAAAAGTAAAATAACATTTACTACTCTTATTCCTGGTATCACCTATCAGAGCGTGGTTTCTTCCAAACTTGAACTTCAAGACTCATTAACCTGTAATAACAACGATTTTGCAAACGCATAACACAAACAACGAAGGAGGTGAATTTTGAAATCATGTTAATAGTATATTATAAAGAGAACCACTACGATATAGCAAAATATTTAAGCAAATAGTACCATATTATAACATCAAAGTCACTGAAGTAAAATAATTATCTCATTGTAATGTGCATCAAATCATCTAAGAGTAGTTATTATTACTTTGGAAACACATCAATCACAATAAAACCATCACAAGGAAATGCAATGCTATGCATAAGTTTAGACTCTACTTCACAATATGGTACCATTCTAACTCTAAAGTACTTGGTTAGAAGGCTTGATATTATGCCACCACCTCGGTTGACGAACAATTAAAATTGACCATGTCCTCATAGATCCCCTAAACTCAACCCGAGACACATATACGCAACAGTCGAGGTAAACATGTATTGCATGGTAGTTCTCGAAAGTTGGAGTGGTACCTCCAAGTCACCTAGGAATTCCCTACCCGAATACCTCCAAGGTCTAACAATCTTGTCTTAAGGCTCAACAGCAGACCGCCATGATCAAGCTCATTTAGTTGTACTTCCTCGGAATCATTAGGCTTGTCAGGCCCTACATATATGATGACAAAATAACCTTCGTTTCACAAATTCTCGATATTTATTTTCTCCCCTCGATTGGCTATGAAATTCCATTAAGATCATCATCTCAAACAGAAAATGGAATCACTATTATTTCATGAACTATGGAGTTATTTCAATATTCTCATGACAAATTTTATAGTATCACTATCATTAAGCACACATCATCATCATCACATAAACTCATCACAAAATTATAGCATCACTCTCATCAATCCTACCTCATCACATAAACTTATCACAAATTCATAACATCACAATTATTAATCATACATCATCATCCTCACATAAAGTTATCACAATGCATCCACATTTTATGATCACATTACATAAACTTATATATTCCAACATATACTTAAAATTCATTCGACACCCAATATCACAATAATATCCAATAATGTGACACCCTAAACCCCAAAATAATGTATATTAATTTATACAAGAATTTTAATTTAATTCGCAGCTGATAAAGAAAATTTGTTTTCAAGGAAATAAAATTTTATAACAAATTTATGATATCAAAATTTTCAAAATTCAAAGGGAATACTTAAAAAAAATTACTCTAATAAAACAGTAAGGTCTTCATACAAAAATTTGTTTCTAATTGAATCGTTAAAATAGAACTTATGACTCTCATTCCCGATATCACCTATCAGAGCGGAGTTTCTCCCAAACTTGAACTTCAAGACTCATTAACCTGTAACAACTGCGATTTTGCAAATGTAGGGCCAAGCTAGTCAAACAATCATAATATATTGTATGAGAATCAGATTACAATGTATAAAAATATTTAAGTAAATAGTACAATATTATAACATCAAAGCCACTCAATTAAAATAATCATCTCATTGTAATATGCATCAAATCATCTAAGGATAATTATTATTACTTTCGAAACAAATCAATCACAATAAAGCAATCACAAGGAAATGCACTGCTATGCATGAGCTTAGATTCTACTTCACAATGTGGTACCATTCTAACTCTGAAGTACTTGGTTAGGAGGCTTGATACTATGTCACCATCTCGGTGGACGAACAATACAAATTGACCATGTCGTCATAGGTTCCCTCAACTCAACCCGAGACACATATACGTGATAGTTGGGGTAAACGTGTGTTGCATGGTAGCTCCTGACATTTGGAGTGCTACCTCCAAGTCACCTAGGAATTCCCTATCCGAATACCTCCAAGGTCTAACAATCTTGTCGTAAGGCTCAACAGCAGACTGCAACGATCAGGCTCATTCAATTGTACTTCCCCGAAATCACTAGGCTTGTCAAGCCCCACCTATATGATGACAAAATAATCTCCACATCACAAATTCTTAACATCACTATAATCACATAAACGTATCAAAATGAATTCACCTTTTATTATCACATCACATAAACTCATATAATCATACGTATGCACCAAATTTATTTGACATCCCATATCACAATAATATCAAATACTATACATTTAATAAAATTAAATCAAATATCACAATAATATGAAAGGTCACACAATTAACGAAATTAAATCAAATATCACAATAATATAAAATACCACAAATTTAACGAATCAATCAACATCTTCAACATTTTAATCTCACAATTTCCATTTTGCACATTAATTAATTTATCACTCAAAGGGCTACTGTCGTACGTAGCGAGCCATGAATGAATCATTGGGAAATACGGTTTTCCCATCCATCTCACATTATATTATACTCATGAATTCAAACACTCTCTCACCCCTTATCTTATTTCGACGCTTTCACACACGAGTACGATTCCACGAGCAAACAATGTTTGTTCTTTGATTTTTAGGCCCTTAATATATCTACCTCGACAATTTATGGGTAAACGTCAAAATAAATTATAAGAAGATACTAAAAACCTAAATTCGAAATTCGGTCAAGGAAAATTACCATATATTAGAAAACCAATCAGTGGATTATATAGTCACTTTTCACACCGTCGTTTTGGCGTTGGTTTCACTCAAATCGGACTTACGGTGAAGGAGAGCGATGCAAAATAACGAATTCTACAATCAGAGAAGTCGGGTATATTAGAGAGAACATGGGGTTGTTATAAATCTGGAAAATTGTGTTTAATTGACTAACTAAATGAGTAAAACAACATACTGAAATTTGGGTGAAAACGGATAATTATTTTCAGAACAGTTATCGATCACCAATGTCAAACGATATAGGTTGTTGTTGTGTTTTATCTTTGGTTCTATGGTTGCCCATCCTCCCATCCTTTTTTTGTTTGTTTTATTTTATTAAGAATTAGGGTTCACACGTGCGTCAAACCCATTGGTCCCTTTATTTATGTTTTTCTTTTACTATTATTATTTGTATTTTGCTAAAACAAAATTAATAATTATTTAATCTCCTTTTAAATATTCCTCGAAACACCATTTAGTTTTCCAAAATTGCTAATATTTTATAAATTAGAGTAATTAAAATAATCAATATATATATATATATATATATATATATATATATATATATAATATTACTAATGACTGAAACTTCCACATTCAAAATAATTTCTATAGTTATACTTATTTCTCAAAATATTTACATGATAATAATACCATCATATTATAATATAGTCAAAATTATAAAATAAATATATTTAACATCAAAATTATAAAATCACAATACCATAGCAAGTATTTAAAAATAAAGGAACTCAAACACAACATTACTAATATCTAAAGATAATTATTTATAAAGTAAATCATTAAAAATAAGAGATACTTAGAAATAATTAAAATATAAATATGTGCACACTTTACAATAATCAAACATACAAGAAAATATCACATTAATTTACAACTCACATATACACTTAAAATCGTGTAAAATCTTATTCTTTAAAATATTACACTAAAATACTATTATTTTTAGAAAAATATATAAAATAATAAAATAAGACATTTATTATTTATGTCGCTCATTTAAAACAATATGTATCAAACTAACACATCATAGAAAACATCTATCTAATGAAAATTAGACACAAAATTTATCAACATATATTCTAAAATAATTTTAATCATCAAATCAATTATTTAAAATATTATTCAATTAATAAAATAGTTTATTATAAAATTTCAGGTGTTACAATATACGACACGTTTAAAGACACTAATTCAATCAACACATTATAAATATTTCTATTCTATATTTTAATATCACAATTTCCATATTTGCATATTAATTAATTTATTCGACGCTTTTACACATGAATACGATTCAACGAGAAAACAACCTTTGTTCTTATGAAAAGACACTCTAAAAACTAATTTCAAAATTCGGTCAAAAAAAACTTACCATAAACCATAAAATCAATCAGTGGATAATATAACCATTTTTCGCCCAATCGTTTTGCCGTTTGTTTCACTCAAATCGGACTTACGGTGAATAAGAACGATGCTAAATAACGAATTCCACTAAAAAAGAAGTCGGGTAGTACTTTAGAGAGAAATTAGGTTGGTAAAAAATATGGGAAAGTGTGTTTAATTGATTATCTAAATGAATTAAACAAAATACTGAAATTTGGACGTAAACGAATAAACTATTATGTAATATTTATCGACCATTGGTGTCAAACGATAGTCCACCACAAGAAAAGTTATCATTACCTACAACAAATTTTGACTTTACCCACGAACATTTCATAGGTAACGTAAAATTATCCACGGATTACCTACGGACACGAGTTCGTAGATAATTGGCTCGTAGGAATTTTTTTACCGAAAAAGTCTTGAATAATGTATACTTACTACATTTCCGTAGATAAACTTGATCACGACTTCTCCATGGGTAATTTTACCGATGATAGTTCTATAGGTAATGTGAAGTCTGAAAGAAAACAATTATCCACAAAAATGACATGAATAAACCTTATTTTCCGTGGGTAACATCAAAATAGAAAAATAAACATTTTAAATAAAACTAAACCACATCATAACTCAAACAAATTAACTCTTTCATGCATTATTCCTCTACCTTTATTCAAAGTGTATCTTTCATATAGAGCTCATATTCAATATAGAGTTATACATTCATATAGAGTTATACATTCATATATACATCTTTTCATTATTAGTTTTAAGATGCATTTTTAGAGTTCATATTCAATAAACCAAATAAGCTAGGTACTAAACTTATCAAAAGAAAAGAGCTACGAAAGACTATACAATACCATGCTTGCAAGTATCAAATAAGAGTTCAGTGGCATTGAGACATTGACAATTTTTGGGTTCATTTCTTACAACAATCCTTTTAAACTAAACAATAGTTATGTGGTATTGAGACATTGACAATTTAACATGTATATAATTTGTGACTGTTCAACTAAAGACTGGCTCGTATAGAGTTAATTGATCAAAAATTGTGTGTGCATGTGTGAAACGTTTCAAGCATACTCTAATTAAAAAACCGATAACTGTAATTTCATCAAATCAATGTAATTTCCCCTAAAAAGTTCACAATGAAAATCAGACTGAAAACCAACAATCATATTGAGGAAACTAACTACATATAACAAGCCTTTATGGGAAAGTGTTTATAATTGATTATCTAAATGAATGAAACAAAATACTGAAATTTGGACGTAAACGGATAAACTATTCTATAATAGTTATCGATCATTGGTGTCAAACGATGTCCCAATTTATGTTTCCTCTTCTTTAAGCGGTTGTTACTACTCCTCCAGCATCGTTCCTTATATCTTTTTTTTACTTATTTATTATTATTATTATTATTATTATTATTATTATTATTATTATTATTATTATTATTATTATTATTATTATTATTATTATTATTATTTAGTTTAGTTAGGTTTTACTTGCATGTGGGATGAATTCATGAAACACATTTTACTCATTTTTTTTATTTATAAAACAAAAAATTACCAAATTTGTTATTTCAAATTTAATATTTTATAAAATAAAGTAATTAATATTTTAAAATACATTAATAACCAAAACTCTTATATTGAAAATGAACACTATAAAAATACTTATTTTTGAAAATACTCAAATTAAAATATTATCATCATCAGAGGATGGTCGAAACTATAAAATAAATCACGCTTTATATTAATTATTTTACCATATTAAATATATATAATATCACAATGTCATAACACGTATAAAAAAATAAAAAAAATCAAACACAACATTACTAATTAATATCCCAAAATAATTATTTATAAAGTAAATAATTAAAATAAGAAATACTTAAAAATAATTAACATATAAATATGTGCACACTTAACATTAGTCAAACATACAATAAAATATCACTTTAATTACCAACTTACATATACACGAAAAATTGTCTAAAATATTATCATTTAAAATGTTTAAACTAAAATACTATTATTTTAGATAAATATATAAAATGATAAAATATAATATTTATTATTTATTATTTACATCACTTTATTATTTAAATCACTTTATTTACATCACTTTATTATGTTTTATTTATTATTTAAAATTCTATTTTATTAATAAAATAATTTATTATAAAATTTAGGGTGTTACAATTTCAATTAATTATGCTGCTGATTTTTTAAACAACGTTGAAGCATCCCAATGAAATATAACAAAGATGGTTGAATCAATTGTGTCAATCACATGAAGTTTAATTCTATAGCGAGGGGAAATATTCATAACATGTTTGCTACATTTTCCACAATAATACATGTGGTCATCATAGATTACTTTCTTATTGCACACGCATGTTGTGTACCACCAGTCAACTGTGTCAACGACGTATTTCACGATGCCTTTGACGATAAAAGATTACTCCTAACAATTAATACAAAGTACAAATGTATGAAATCAATTGAAAATAACAAAAAAATAATTTATTTTGATCATAATTATGTGTTCTAAAGAAATAATTTATACATTAAAAAATATTATATAAATAAATAATTAATTAATAATTAATCATAAAAACATGCCTCTACGTACTTATTTCATACTTAATGTAACATATAGAAGATAGTGATTATATATCTATTAATATAACTAAAAATGCAATAAATTATTTTTTAATAGTTTTTGGAAATATAAATATTATTGAATTAAATATTAATCAATTGGTTTAATAAGTTCAATTCTAATTCGATTGATATCATTTATTTGATTTAATTTGTTACAATTATAAATATGAATTAACTAGTTTATAGATAATAAAATTATTCACCACGTCACACTCTTTTAGAGCATCAATTGTGTTACTGAGAGTAAGGTTGGGGAACTCTTGTATTTTACTATCCATTGATGGATCTAGTATAAAAAGAGAAATATATTATACAGAGAAATACTCTCAACCTTAGATTTATATGATCACAAATTAAATGTTATTAAATATAATAAATAAATTGAATGTTATTAAATGTTTTTTTATCAATATCTCAAGTCAAAACTACAATATTTATAAAATTAATTACATTAAATGTCATAAATCAATATTATTTTTTCGATAAGTTGACTATTCTATATTAAATCAAAATAAAATGTTCTATTTAATACAACCTTGACTATCTTTGAATTTCCTTTGTTGAAAATTTAAGAAATGGTTAATTATTTAACAAACAGTTATTAATTATTTATACTCATAAAATATTACCTTAAATATCTATTTTTTTTTAATGTATTTGCATTCTTTCAAAAAATAACTCTATAAATATATGATTTTCTTCAATCCATTATTGTAACTTTCATATATTAAATATTATTCACTTTCAAAGAAAATATTAATTAAAGGTGCAATGTCTTTATTTTTCCAAAAATTATTTTTGATATGTGTGTTGACGTTGTTGTTCATGCAAATTGTTCTTGGAACGCGTGTGACTATTACTAATGGAATGAATACCGGCTTAACTGTTCATTGCAAATCTGCCGATGATGATCTCGGAATTCATGTTCTTCAGTTGAATCAAAATTTTGGTTTTTCTTTCCAAGATGCCTTTTTTGGCACAACACAATTCTATTGTTCCTTTAAGTGGAATGGTGAATTTAAATGGTTTGACATATACATAGCAGGTAGAGATTGGTGCGATCATTGCAATTGGATTATATATGCATTTGGACCATGTAAGCTTAATAAATGGCATAATTGCTTTCAGTGGAATAAGTAATTGATAATCTGTTACATATTTTGTTTATTTTCATAAATAATGTACTTGAGGGTATGCAGTGTAACACCCCCAAATTTTATAATAAAACTATTTTAAAATGAAATAATATTTTTAATAATTAATTTGGTGTTTATATTATTTTAAAATATATGTTGATTAAGTTTATGCTTAATTTTCTTCATACGTGTGCTTTATATAATGTGTTAATTTTATACATATTTGACTAAATGACTAATATAAATGACAAATATTATATTTTATTTTATTTTAAATATTTTTCTAAAAAGAATAATATTTTAGTATAATATTTTAAAGAATAAGATTTTAGGAAATTTTTCATCTATGTGTGCGTTCATAATTATTGTGATATTTTCTTATGCGTTTAACTAATATTAAATGTGCACTTAATAATATTTAATTATTTCTAAATATCTTGTTTTAGTTATTTATTTTATAAATAATTATTATAAGATATTAGTA
>JBBPBR010000008.1:33447304-33469531 GCA_037974775.1 Cicer pinnatifidum
ATCAGCTGGTTGATGTTATATTTATTTATTTTATCATTTTGACTATTTTATAAAGATAATAATATTTTTATCTGTTAATTTTGTAAAATAGTATAATAAAAATTATAGTTATTATTTTGAATATGACAGTTTTAGTTATTAGTGTATTTTAAAAAATTAATTACTTTATTTTATAAAATAATTGTTTCTAAATATTAGCAATATTTTAGTAATGAAATTGTATTATAAAAAAGTATTAAATAAATTATTTTTGTTAATTATTGATTTTTATTTTATTTCAATAAAATAAAATAAAGGTATAGAATGTGTTTAATGGATTAAGCAATATACAAGAGTAAAAGGTAATTAAATAATAATAATAATAATAATAATAATAATAATAATAATAATAATAATAATAATAATAATAATAATAATAATAATAATAATAATAATAATAATAATAATAATAATAATAATAATAATAATAATAATAATGAACAAGAAAAAAGGAAAAAATGAAAGATTGGTTCCCTTCTTCTTCTTCTCTCTTCGACCATGACTATTATAGTGGGTGTCATGCAAAACCAATACCGCATTTCTGATCGTTTTGATCTCCTCTTTCATTCCCAACTTGAATTGCTAGTTGAAATGCCTTATTCATCTTTGTCAAAAATCACATCTCCACCTTTTGATCTTGATTCTGGCCACCACGACTATCATTAACGAAAACCAAAAGCATATTTGGACTCCACGAAACACCCTCTTCCATTACATATGCTTGATATCACCTATTGTTACAATTTAAAAAATAGGTTTCCACTATTGGCGCAATTGTTTTCTTGAATTTTGGCAAACACGTTCATCGTCTTGAAAAACTGATATCATTTTGGGATTCCTCTAATCGAAACCTTCAAGAAGCGCTATTCATTTGCATGTTCTGGTGAAGTAGAAGTTAGACCTAGTCGATGCTCCAATGTATCGATGAGGTATTTCCTAATAACTTGTTTCACTTTGTTTGGATGGTGTTTCTTCTCCTAACATTTTTATTATTTATGTATCATTGAATTTTATGCTCCGCATTAATTATCAGTCATATTTCATTGACTCTGTCAATTCGTCGATGCTTTTGGACTTGTTCGTTGTGCGCTGTCGACATGTCATGGGTGCTGAAAATTGTTCTAATTCTTATATCATACGAAAGCATCAAACTGAGGTATAGGGTGAGAGTGAATTTGAAATCATGAGTGTAAATTAAGTGACATGAATAGGAAAACTGTATTTCCCATAATTCATTGGGGGCTCGCTACATATAGGTGAAGCCCTTTGAGTAATAATTGAATAATGAGAAAACTTGAATATGGTGCGTTAAAATATGAGTTATAAACTTTTATTGTGTGGTGTTTGATTTGATTTCGAAAATGCTGAGGTAGTTGAATTATTGTAGAATTGTGTAATCGACGTATTATGTCCTTTGATTATATCCACCCTTGATATTGTTATATGATATAAAATATGATGAATTATAATTATTTGCATTTCAATTGATGTGATGTGTGTGAATGATCTAGTATTATTATATGTGAGTGAAAATCTTGTATTATTGGAGCTTGTGTATTATGATGATAAATTTTAAATGTAATATATGACTATGGAAATATGCAATGATTATGTGTACTTGTTGACTTATGATGCTATCACCTCGATGAATATCATGAAATGCATATTGTAACGCCTAGTTACGTGGGTATAAGAAATTGATATAATAACGATAAAAATTCATAAATTATATAAGAGAATAAGGTACTAAAATAAATAATGAATTATTAGAAAGAAGTAATGTTATGAAATCTCAAAATAAATCCTTACAATTGGTAAATTTTTAATAATTCGAATATTCAAAATTGGGCAAATAGTATCATATCCCGACATAAAGTACGATGTAGACATTATGTCTACTTATACTTGATCTACTAACCTAATCGAAGGAAATCACTCTTCTCAAGGATGGTAGAACTCCTCATCTCTCGACGTTCCCAACGGTCTCAATATTTGAAAACAATACTTATGAGATACAAAATCCTAGTAAATAATACACACAATTTTAAAACAAGAAGTACTCTCAGCCGGAGCGGTAACCGGAAAGTCGATCATGGCACCCGCCTTCATCCAAAAATATTTTTTAGAACTATTCATGATATTACTAAGATTTCTCTATAATAACCAACTACTTCCAATAATTAATAAAAACTCATCAATTAAATTAACGATAATCCACATCTGTCATAATCAAATAATTCCAATATACACATTTAGTCTGCAGAAAATAATCAATCAATGCGATGATGGAGATATACTCCATCTGCAAAGTGAGTATTATCTAATCATGTGGAGCACTAGCTCATCCAGTGTGGGGTACAAAACCAATCTGTAACACTCCGATTTTTAATAGCGTGAGTGTATTTTTTTTTCAAAACAAATTCATAAAAAAAAAGAAATAAAGAAGGAAATACTTTTGGATAAACATTTAAGTCGTAACATAACGACAAAGTCAACAAATATTTACAAGCAGCAGAATATTTTTTTGAAATCAAAATCTAAAGTATTCAAACATCAAAATACACCGGGGCTGTGACGCCTATCAGGCATAACTCATACCCCTGGTGTATTTTCGGCAGACACCTGTATAAAAGCATTGCCCCATGAATTTTAACTTCCCACATCACATCAAAAAGTGGTACAAGGATCCCATCAAAATAAAATGTCAAGCTGACAATATTGGTATAGGTACAGTCATCCAAATTAAAATAAACACAACCCAAAAAGAAAGACATCCAGTCCCTATACATAAACCTAATATGATCATTCTACAAAAAATTATACATCCCAGATGTTCTTCACGCTCCTCGCAAGATCCTCCTCACACAGCTCCAGTCAGGTGTGTCCAACTATATTCC
This sequence comes from Cicer pinnatifidum, assembly GCA_037974775.1. Classification (NCBI taxonomy): domain Eukaryota; kingdom Viridiplantae; phylum Streptophyta; class Magnoliopsida; order Fabales; family Fabaceae; genus Cicer; species Cicer pinnatifidum. The sequence continues at coordinate 33,450,241 of JBBPBR010000008.1, forward strand.
CATCCATAGGGTACTAACCGGTGGGAAGATCCTAGTTCTCATTTGAGGGCAAAGCCCATATTTCCACAATAGTTGTAACGGGTCACCAACCGAAATTAACAATTAACACATCACATTTACATTTTTAAATGCACAAAATAACCTTTCAACTTAGCATGTACCTTGAAAGGGTTTCCATATGGTAGACATGCATAAACAAAGTTGAAAAATGAAGTTTTTAACAAAACTGCACTGTTGTACTCGAATACAACATCTCTGTATTCGAATACAAGAATGTTTCATAAGTCAGCAGCAAAAACATCATGTGTGTATTCGAATACAACCTTCTGTATTCGACTACACATAAGTCAACAGGAAAAACAAATGTCTATATTCGAATCCAGCCTTCAATTTTAGACTACACAAGTAAAAAAAAAATGGATATCTGTATTCGAATACAACCTTCTGTATTCGAATACACATCAGAAAATAGCAGAAAAACCGCAAAATTCAGCTTTTAAATGGGTTTCAAAATCAATCAACACTTACACACAAATCCAAACAATCACACTTAGCAATTATACCATAATCACCACGACAACTTGAGTATCGAAAAGGTTTTACAATCAATCACACTTACACACAAATCCAAAACATTCACACTTAGCAATTATAGCACAATCCCCATGAGAACTTGAGTTTCGAAAAGGTTATGCAATCAATCGCACTTACACGCAAATCCAAAACATTCACACTTAGCAATTATAGCACAACCACAACAACCATTTGAGTTCAAACACTCAATCATAATCTTGAATCAAACGAGACTCGCATGCCAAGCACCCTAATGCATTGTGTATATGCCAAAATGCATGGACTCGGAATTCCAAACCAAAACCCTCCTTGAAGGGCCGTAAATCATAATTGTACCGCCTATCACAGACCGAAGTACTAAATTACCGAGGTGCTACCTATCACGGGTCAACACAATTTACTAAAAATGTAAACCGTAAATGTACCACCTATCACAGGCAGAAGTACTATTTACTGAGGTGCCACCTATCACGGGTCAGCATGATTTATAAAAAATGTGCAGTATATCGTAGACCTTACACCACGCGACAATTCCTACAAGGATTAGATGAACCAACGAATCACATGGAATCATCTCGTGGCCCATCGGGTCACCACTATCACCATGGCCTATCCGGTCGCCATGTATTATGAAATGCATGAGCATACTCTGACTCTATCCACAACAATCATTAAGTAAATGCAGATATTAAAAGATACCCCATTTTTAATACTCATTTAACTCTAACGATTTTCACGACAATTATTAAGTAAACGCAGATATTAAAAGATTCCTTCTTTTTAATACTCATTTAACTCTAATGATTTTCAAATTCCACACAGAGCATACTCAGACATATTCTCAAATTCAATCCACAATTCACACCAAATCACATCAATTCATTTTTCCACAATTCATTTATAATATTAATTATCAACACGTCAAACACGAAAAAACACAAATCATCACAACCCACCACTCAAACACCTCAAATTTCATTTCCTCACAACCACACATAAATGAGTTAAATTCATTTTCCACAAAACACTCATCAATATCACCAAAAACCCAACTCTAAAATTTCACCCATAAAGCATTAAATTCATTTTCCCCAAATCTACACTTCAACCCTAACACATTTCTTTTCCACCCAACCACAGATAAGTCCCTAAATGCAAATTAAAAGTTTGGAAGGAGCCTTTACCTTAACGTTAACTTTAATGAGCGATTACGGTATCGCGAGTAATTCCGATAAAATCTCCGCTTGCGACGTCGCTTCCAAAGTTAGTTCACTAGCACCATAGCATGAAGGTGAGCACCTTTCACTTCTATCTCTTCGCGAAACAAAACTTTGATCTAAAAGAGAAATGGAGTTTTGTGTTTGACGATTTTGAAATCACTAACATCGTTTTCGAATCCGAGAAGAAAAATGAAGCTGAGAAATCCTTGCTTTTTTACCCACCAAGCCTTGGGTTTCTCTTCTTGAAGCAAAAGAAAGCAAATAATGCAAAGAAAAGGAGGGGACGAAAATGGGTTCGCGAAGGCAGGAAGGAGGAAGAAGATTCAGTTGTCCTTCGTTTTTTGTTTTCTTTCAATTTTCCTTTCTTTCTTTTTCCTTCCTTTCCTTTTCTTTAAATATATATATATATATATATATATATATATATATATATATATATATATATATATATATATATATGTATATATTAATTATAATTTAACAAAAATCTAAATATCTAGATATTTATCAAAATTACCATTTCACCCATAACCTTCTCAAACCATTTGATAAAAATATCTACTCTCGTCGCAACTCAGTTGACAGATACAATTTTGATCAACACAAGATATTTTCAAAAAAACTGCTCAGAATTAAATTCTTCGTAACCTAAATAAATTATTCTTCGACAAAAGATTCACCGTACTTAATCTAATTTATTTATCGACGAATAATTTGATTAGGGGGATCAAAAGATATTTTCGGGCATTAAACTCACAAAATATCAATAACTTAGCTAAAAAGCCTCAGAGTTCAATACCAAAATATACTAAATACATAGATTAGAATTTAAAATTATGGGTCTTACACCATCTGTGTGGAGTTTAAACTTCATCTCATTGTGGAGTTTAAAACTCATCTATATGCGGGGTACAAGACCCATTTTTGTGGAGTTTAAACATCACCTCTTTGTGAAGTTTAATACTCATCCATATGTGGGGTACAAGACCCATCCGTGTGGAGTTTAAGCCTAATCTCTTTGTGAAGTTTAATACTCATCTATATGTGGGGTACAAGACCCATCCGTGTGGAGTTTAAACCTCATCTCTTTGTGAAGTTTAATACTCATCCATGTGAAGTTTAAACCTCATCTCTTTGTGAATTTTAATACTCATCTATATGTGGATTACAAGACCCATCCGTGTGGAGTTTAAACCTCATCTATTTGTGAAGTTTAATACTCATCCATGTGGAGTTTAAACTTCATCTCTTTGTGAAGTTTAATACTCATCCATATATGGGGTACAAGACCCGTCCATGTGGAGTTTAAATATCATCTCTTTGTGAAGTTTAATACTCATCCATGTGGAGTTTCAACCTCATCTCTTTGTGAAGTTTAATACTCATCCATATATAGGGTACAAGACCCGTCTGTATGGAGATTAAACCTCGTCTATTTGTGAAGTTTAATACTCATCCATGTGGAGTTTAAACCTCATCTCTTTGTGAAGTTAAATACTCATTTATATGGAACATAAGCTCATCTCCAACAAACACAATCAAAATCATTCATATTTTTAACAATCATATTCACAAAATGATATTTATAATATAATATTTTATTTGAATATATAATAACAACAATCTTTCAAGAAGATATAATAAAACAATCTTTCAAAGAATATATATATATATATATATATATATATATATATATATCTCAAACACACACAATCCAAATAATTCACATTTTTAACAACCATATTCATAAAATCATATTTTTAATATAATATCTCATTTGAATATATAATAACAACAATCATTCAAGAAAATATAATAAAACAATCTTTTTAAAGAATATATATTCAACCATAATAAAAACGGTAATTCAACAAACAATAGTAAACAAATCAATTCATAATTTTTTTATCACAGTTCATAAAATCTCAATTTGAATAGAGTTAGGTTTTCGATGAAATATATTTTTATTAGAAAATATCATCCATAATATTTAACTCTTTTTCCGTTCCAAATTTCCAAAATAATTGTACCATGAAAGTTTAAAGGGTGTGATTACTCACCTCTTGAAGCGTTCTTTTATAAAAAGTTTCTTACGTGTTAGTCGTTACTAACCACTACTACTGCAAACGCAATCATACTTTCGTTTCTCTTTCTGGTGGCATATATAGTTCTCTCTATTGAGGTTTTTATTTTTGTAACACCCCGTTTTTCAAAGCGAGGGTGTATTTTTTTTTCAAAAGAAATTAAAATACAATAGAGTAATAAATAAGGTAATACCTTTGGATAAATATTTAAGTCAAAATAATTTACAAGCAGCGGAATAATTTTTCGAAATATGACTCCAAAATATTTAAACATCAAAAAGTGGTACAGTCTTCCAATTTAAAATAAACGCAATTCAAAAGAAAGACATATGTTCCCTCTATGTCAACCTAATCTGATCATTCTACCAAAAACTATACACCCTGAGTGATCTCCACGCGCCCCGTAAGATCCTCCTAACGTAGCTCCAGTCAAGCATTCCCATCTACATTCCCATCCGTAGGGTACGAACCGGTAGGGTTGTCCTGGCTCTCATCTGAGGGCAAAGCCCAGATTTCCACAATAGTTGTAAAGGGTCACCAACCGAAATTAACACATAACATTTAAGTTTTTAAATGCACAAAATATCCTCTCAACTAAGCATGCACCTTAAAAGGATTTTTCCATATGCTAAAAGTTCATATAATGCTTGCCAAATGTAAATGAAATCAAAATAAAGTTCTCAAACCATCAAGTAATACATAACTGACCAAAACATTGATAAATCAATTGAGCAATCAACTATCTAACTCAAAATAAGAATTTCTACTAAGCCAATCGATTTCCAAATCGATTTCCTGAAGGTTTTTAGTGAAATTTGAATTCTGGGCTTAATTCAATCGATTAGGCAATCAATTGACAGGATAACTGAGCCCCTGACTTAATGCCAATCGATTGGGCAATTGACTGGGCAATTGATTGGGCAATTGATTGACAGCATAGCTGAGCCACTGACTTAATGCCAATCGATTGGGAAATTGATTGGGCAATCGATTGACAGCATAGCTGAGCCACTGACTTAATGCCAATCGATTGGGAAATCGATTTCCCTGCATATTCTTCCAAAAATACATAAACTAACTCAATCACGTTCATACACAAAACCACATCTTAACACTTAGCATTTTCAACACAATCACCACGTCAACTTGAGTTTCGAAATCGTTTGACAATCTAACATACTATCACACAATTCCAAAACATAACTCTTAGTGCAATCAACACAATCACAATTTGAATCAAACACACTTACACATAGTTTCACAACAAAACACTTAGCAAAATCAACACCATCAATATTTGAATCAAACACGACTCGTGTGCCAAGCACCCTAATGCAATGCGTATATGCCAAAATGCATGGACTCGGAATTCCAAACCAAAACCCTCCTCGAAGGGCCGTAAATCATAATTGTACCGCCTATCGCAGGCCAAAGTACCAATTACCGAGGTGCCACCTATCACGAGTCAGCACGATTTACTAAAGAGCGTAAATCATAAACGTACCACCTATCACGGGTCAGTACAGTTTACCGAGGTGCCACCTATCACGGGTCAGCACAACTTACAAAAAAGTAAATCGTAAACGTACCACCTATCACGGGTCAATACAATTTACCGAGGTGCCACCTATCACGGGTTCAGCATAATTTACCAAATGAAATGCATGTGCATACACTAACTCCATTCACAACAATCGTTAAGTAAATGCAGCTATTAAAAGATTCCCCATTTTTAATACTCATTCAACTTAACGATTTTCACGCCAAACGTTAAGCAAACAGACATATTAAGAGATTCCCCATTCTTAATATACTTTTGACTTAAACGATTTCCACAACAAAACATTCAGTAAACAAGACATTAAGAGATTCCCCATTCTTAATGCTCATTTACTGAAACGATTTTCAAAAACAAACATTAAGTAAACAATACATTAAGAGATTCCCCATTCATAATTCTCATTTAACTTAAACGATTTTTCCAAAACAAACGTTAAGTAACCGAGACATTAAGAGATTCCCCATTCTTAACGCCCAGTTAACTTAAACGAATTTCAAAACAACATTAAGTAACCAAGACATTAAGAGATTCCCCATTCTTAACGCCCAGTTAACTTAAACGATTTTCACAAGTACACATTAGATAAACAAGACATTAAGAGATTCCCCATTCTTAATACTCGTTTAACTTAATGGTTTTCAAATTTCCACACAAAACAAACTCAAACGTACTTTCACATTCAATCTATAACTCACACAAAATCATTTTTCCACACAAACCACACAAAACACATCTCAAACATGTTATCACATTCAATCCAAATCAACCAACGATTCACATCAAATCACATCAATCAACAACCATCAAGTAAGGACACGCCAAGTACGACGACACAAATTAACACAATCCATCACTCAAACACAACAAGTTTCATATACTTGAAATCATACATAATGGGTTTAAAATTCATTCTCCACAAAACATTACTTAAACCCTAACCAAATTCTTTTCCACACAACCACAAGAAAGTCCCTAAATGCAAACTAAAAGTTTGGAAGGAGCCCTTACCTTCACTTTAGCTTTTTCGTTCGATTATAGTACCGTGAGTAAGTCCGTTAAATTTTCCGCTCGCAACGCCGCTTCCAAAGTTGGTCCACTAGCACCGTAGCACGGAGGTGAGCAACCTTCCCTTCTATCACTTCTTGAAAGGAGGCTTAGATCTAGATGAAACGAGGAGGTTTGTGTTTGAATCCCTAATACCGTTTTTCTCCGTTTTCGAATCAAAGAGGGAGAATGAAGTTGAGAGATCCTTGTCCTATCACCCACTATCAATTTCGAACTCAAAGGAAAGAAAAGAGAGCAAAAACGAGCAACAATGGAGGAAGGGAGAAGAAGGGGGTTCTTGCGCAGAGGAAGAAGAAGAAGTTTTGTTTTCTTTTTCCTTTTTCCTTCCTTCTATTCTCTCTCCTCTCTATTTCCTTTTCTTTCTTTTCTAATTTTCTTTTCTTTTTCCCTCCACACAAACATATATATATATAAATATATATATAACTTATAACTTAACAAATATCTAGATATTTATTAAAATTACCATTTTACCCATAACCTCTCCAATCCACTTTTGTCAAAGATATCTACCCTCGTCGCAACTCAATTGATAGATAAATTTTTCTGCAACCAAATATATTTATAACAAAATTGCCCGGTATTAAATCCTTCGTAACGGAAGTAAATTATTTCCCGACAAATAATTTCAATCCAATTTCCAAAAATATATTTTCGGCCTTTAACTCACTAAATACCAAAAACTGGGTTAAAAGCCTAAGCAATTTAACACAAAATACCCTAAAATTGTATAACTTTGGATTTAAAATTACGGGTCTTACAATTTTCTTCTTTGTTCTATTTATAATTAAATATTTATAAGATAGTTTGACTAGGTATCCTATATTTGCCCCACAACACTCTTGGTTGTTACAAATAAAACAAATACATATTGAATTCATATAGGATTGTTTATTTGGTTTTGTTTGACTCCTTGATAATAAATAATTAGGTAGCAAAACTTTGTTATAATAGCTTGTTTGTTAATATCTATTTCACATAAACCGTTAACAAACAAAACAAACTTCCTATTATTACAGTCTCAAACAAACAACAGCTTACTAATGTTACCTTATTTTAAGCAAATTAATAGTTGATATATTAATAATAATAATAATAATATAATCATAATAATCTATAAATTAGAATATTTTAAAATTCTAATTATTTTTAATCCTTTAATTTAGGATGTTACATTTTCTCTCCTCCTTAACGAAATTTTGTTCCCAAAATTTATGTCAAAGTGAATAAAACCAAAGTGACCCAACTTGTGCAAGTATAAAGAATCTGATGTACTTGCATAAGGGAGACTTGGATACTGTCATATGACTTCTTCCTCTGATTCTGAAATACCCATCTCTGGCGTATAGATCTAGGATTAAAGATTAAATTATCTTTTAATTGGACTAACTTGGGAGCTATCATGTGTGAATGATCTAACACATATGCTCGGGGTTGAGAAACAAGAAAGACATCATAAAGGTTATATACATGTGGAGGAAGAGCTAATTAATAAGTAGCATACCTACTCTCTTTAGAATTTAAAAATGACCCATGAAACAACAGTTTTATTTTATTTTTGACTTTCATTGTCCTTCTTACCCCAGTCTTAGAAGAGACTCTTAAGAATCCACGTGTCTCTTCTTGAAATTCGAATAGTTTTCTTCGCTTGTCAACATAACTCTTTTCTCCACTTTGAGTTGTATGCATCCTTTCCCTAATTAGTTGAATTCTACTAGTGGTCTCTTGCACTAAATAAGGTCCTGACAAAGACTTATCCCTAACTTCACACTGATACACTTGTGTGAGATCTACACTTTCTTCCATAAAGAGCCTCATACAGTGTCATACCTATACTAGAGTGATAATTGTTGTTATAAAAATAGTCTAGTAGAGTGTCCAACTCTCACCTTCATCCCGAACACAAGCTCTTAGTATATCCTAAAGAGTTTGGATAATTCACTTTGATTGATCATCTGAAAAGCTCTCTGAAAAGCTTTCCCAAAATCTAGAGGTAAATCGAGGATTGCTATCTAATATTATAGAGGTGGGTATACCGTGTAACTCCAATATCTCCTTAATATAAAGCTTAGCTAGTCTATCTAAAGTATAGGTTGTTTTAATTCGTAGGAAATGAGATGATTTGGTCATTTGATTAACTATCAACCAAATGGCATCAAAATCCATAGACATCCTATCCTATTCCCACTCAGGAATTTCTAAAGACTGTAACAATTTTGAAGGCTTTTGGTGCTCAATATTAACCTTCTGACATACCAGACAAAGACACAAAACCCATACATTTTTCTCAAATCCTGATACATTTTAGTTATTCTTGGGTACATCGTGAACTTAATGTTATGATCTTCCTCTAAAATCTTATCCTTAAGAATCTCCTCCTTAGGAACAATGATCTTATCCTTAAAAAACACTAAGTCGTCACTAGATAAGGTATAGTTCTCCTTGTCCACAAGAGACTGTGGTACTTTAGCTAATAGGTGTTCATTTTGTATTATCCCTGGCAAGTTATTACTGATTTCTAGCCTATTCCGATTCAAGCTTAATGAATTATGGGACACATCCAAATTCATATCTTTAAATTACTTTATTAGACTTGTCTCTTGTACCATCATACAAGCTACACGTAGGAATTTTCTATTTAGATCATCAGCCACTACATTAGCTTTCCCAAGGTGATATTTCAACTCAAAATCGTAGTCCTTAAGGAACTCCATCCACCTTCTCTGTCTCATATTTAAATCCTTTTGTTCAAACAAATACTTAAGGTTTTTATTATCACTAAAAACCTCAACTTTCGCCCTATACAAGTAATGCCTCCAAATTTTAAGAGCAAGGACTACAACTGCTATTTCAAGAAAATGGGTTGGATAATTTGCCTCTTGAAAATTAACCTCGCACTCTTAGTCCCACACAAAAGTTTTCTCTTATCTTGTCAACTTGGTGAGAGGTAAGACTAGATTAGAAAACCTCTCTATAAATTTCCTATAATTACCCGCAATCCTAGGAAATTTCTTACTTCAATCATTGATTTAGGTTGGGGCCAACTTAATATTGAATCTATCTTACTAGAATCAACTGCTACTCCCTTACTAGAGATGATATGTCCTAAAATCTCATATCATCAAGGAAGAACTCACATTTCTCAAGTTTTGCATACAGTGTGCTATCCTTCAAAACTTTCAATACTATCATCATGCTCACCCAAGCTCCCAAAGTGGATTAGAATATCATCGATGAACACCACCACAAACTTATCTAAGAAAGGCCTAAAAATTTGGTTCATGCAATCCATAAAATAGAAAGGGCATTGGTAACTTCAAAATGCATCACTACATACTCATAGTGATTGTATCTTGTCCTAAAAGTTGTATTAGGAATGTCTTCACTTTTGACCCTAATTTGATGGTACCCATACTACAAGTCTATCTTTGAAAATATTGAAGCTCCTCTCAATTGATCTAAGAGGTCATCTATCCTAGGCAAGGGATTTTTTTTATTCTTGATGGTAACTTGATTCAATTATCTATAGTCTACAAATAAACTCATAGTCTTACTAGCAAGGGCTCGACTTTATTTGTCCTTTGAAATTATGGGTAAAGGGTGTAGATTTTTATGAAATTTATAGCCGTTATTATAGAATTTCTTTCTACTAGAGATAAACTTCTCCTTCAATTTCTCAGCTTTGCAACTCAGACTTAATTCCTTACTCAAATTTTATCGTCTTCCACTCGTTTTGGGGATTTTCCCTAAGATAACAAGAGTAACTTGATGTAGCTTCAAAATTTGGCGACATACTCTACAACTGAAATATCCCTATGACGAATATGAATAAACTTAATTTCCTTTTGAATACAAACATTGTGGAGAATATATTCTCTAGAAATAACTTATCAAACCTATCCTTAGTAAAATAAAATTGTTTTGTCAGCTGACCTCCTCTAATACAAATCCACCAATGCTCAACATCAGACTCTGATATATAAACAACAATCCCATTTGTTAGTGTCAAGACAATGCATGATACTAAAGATCTTCTCTAACTTCAACAACCACACTTGTGCTTTGATTGGATCATAAATGACCTAGAAAAGGTAGTGGATTGTTCTTTCAAAATTCAGAAAGCCTAATATATTGAGGATCTACGACTATTACTGATTTGACATTGGGTCCTCTCAAATGAGGGATAATCTTCATGTATTCTCTATGGCTGTCGCAATCAAGTAGAGAGCCTTAGCAAATGCGTCATTCGTACCACGCTTGTTACTCGTCATAAATATGCATACCACCAATCAAACACATGGTTGGCCAGACCTAACGTAACAGCATACAAAATGTATGACTATAACGACTAATCCTATAAGCCCAAGAAATGATTTTTTTTAAATTAATAATAAAGTAAAGTAAACCCACACCACAGTCTGATCTAGGTTCGAACTAGCTCTGATACCAAAATGTAACGCCTAGTTACGTGGGTATAAAAATTGAGATAATAACGGAAAAAATTCAGAAATTATATAAGAGAATAAGGTACTATAATAAATAATGAATTATTAGAAAGAAGTAATGTTATGAAATCTCAAAATAAATCCTTACAACTGGAAAATATTAATGATTAAAACATTCAAAACTAGGCAAATAGTATCTTATCCCGACATAAAGTACGATGTAGACATTATGTCTACTTAGACTTGATCTACTAACCGAATCAAAGGAAATCACTCTTCTCAAGGGAGGTAGGACTCCTCATCTCTCGATTTTCCCAACAGTCTTAGTATCACAAAACAACACTTTAATGAGATAAAAAAATCCCAGTGAATAATACACACAATTTTAAAATAAGTATTATTCTCAACTAAAGCGGTAACCGGAAAGTCGATCATGGCACCCGCCTTCATCCAAAAATATTCTTTAGAACAATTCATGATATTACTAAGATTTCTCTATAATAACCAACTACTTCCAATAGTTAATAAAAACTCATCAATTAAATTAACATAATCTACAAATGTCATAATCAAATAATTCCAATATACACATTTATTATGCAGAAAATAATCAGTCAACGCGATGATGGACATACACTCCTTCTGCAAAGTGAGTATTATCAAATCATGTGGAGCACTAGCTCATCAAGTGTGAGGTACAAGACCCATCTGTGTGGAGTTTAAACTTTATCTCATTGTGGAGTTTAAAACTCACCTATATGTGGGGTACAAGACCCATTTGTGTGGAGTTTAAACCTCACCTCTTTGTGAAGTTTAATACTCATCCATATGTGGGGTACATGACCCATCTGTGTGGAGTTTAAACCTCATCTCTTTGTGAAGTTTAATACTAATCTATATGTGGCGTACAAGACCCATCTGTGTGGAGTTTAAACCTCATCTCTTTGTGAAGTTTAACACTCAACCATGTGAAGTTTAAACGTCATCTCTTTGTGAAGTTTTATACTCATCTATATATGGATTACAAGACCCATCCGTGTGGAGTTTAAACCTCATCTCTTTGTGATGTTTAATACTCATCCATGTGGAGTCTAAACCTCATCTCTTTGTGAAGTTTAATACTCATCCACATATGGGGTACAAGACTCGTCCGTGTGGAGTTTAAACCTCATCTCTTTGTGAAGTTTAATACTCATCTATGTGGAGTTTAAACCTCATCTCTTTCTGATGTTTAATACTCCTCCATATATTGTGTACAAGACCCGTCCGTGTGGAGTTTAAACCTCATCTCTTTGTGAAATTTAATACTCATCCATGTGGAGTTTAAACCTCATCTCTTTGTGAAGTTTAATACTCATTTATATGGAGCGTAAGCTCATCTCCAATAAACACAATCAAAATAATTTATAATTTTAACAATCATATTTGTAAATCGTATTTATTATATAATATTTTATTTGAATATATAATAACAACAATCATTCAAGAAGATATGATAAAACAATCATTCAAAGAATATATGTATCTCAAACACACACAATCCAAATAATTAACGTTTTTAACAACCATATTTGTAAAATCTTATTTATAATATAATATTTCATTTGAATATATAATAACAATAATCATTCAAGAAAATAAAATAAAACAATATTTTTAAAGAATATATATTCAACAATCATAAAAACGGTAATTCAACAAACAATAGTAAATAAATCAATTCACAATTTTTTATTACAATTCACAAAATTTCAATTTTAATAGAGTTAGGTTATTGACAAAATATAATTTTATAAGAAAATGCCTTCCATAATATTTAACTCTTTTTCCGTTCCAAATTTCCAAAATAAATGTACCATGAAAGTTTAAAGGGTGTGATTACTCACCTCTTGAAGCGTTCTTTTATAAAAAGTTTCTTATGTGTTAGTCGTTACTAACCACTGCTACAGCAAACGCAATCATACTTTCATTCCTTTTTATGGTGGCATATATAGTTCTCTCTATTGAGTTTTTAATTTTCTTCTTTGTATCTATTTATAATTAAATATTTATAAGATAGTTTGACTAGGTATCCTATATTTTCCCCCACTAAACTCTTGGTTGTTACAAATAAAATGAATACATATTGAATTCATATAGGATTGTTTGTTTGGTTTTGTTTGACTCCTTGATAATAGATAATTAGGTAGCAAAACTTTGTTATAATAGCTTGTTTGTTAATATCTATTTAACATAAACCGTTTACAAATAAAACAAACTTCCTATTATTACAGTCTCAAACAAACAACAACTTACTAATGTTACCTTATTCTATGCAAATTAATAGTTCATATACACTACTAGAAAAACAAAATTTAGCGTCGGCCAAAAGCCGACGCTAACAGGGCAAAAGCCGACGCTAACGTCGATTTAGCATCGGATTAGCGTCGGAGTCGGGCCTAGGCTAAAACGGTCGAAGTTAATTATTAGCGTCGGACAAATACCATCCGACGCTAATATAGCGTCTGCTTGGCCGACGCTACGCCGACGCTATGATTAAAATTGCACCATCCGATGCTAAAGATGTCAGTTGCCACGTAAGCTGGGCGAAAATACTTAGCGTCGGATGGCCGACGCTACGGTCAACAGAAGTCAATAAAATTATTAGCGTCGGCTGGCTGACGCTAAAAGTCAAAATAAAAGTCAAACTGAAGATATACAAATATCTTCATACACTTGCATTTTATGCACGGACACTTTATCCCTCCCTCAGATATACAAATCGGTTGTTTCAAAGCCCTCTTCACAAAATCTTTAACACCAGTAACATACTTCTCTTTCAATCCGCGTCTATTTTCATGTACCCTATTGTACATCCAAGTATGATCCATTTACTATAAGATCAAAACTTAACTTGTCAATCACTAAATAAGTTTGAAAAACTAGTTAGAGATTAATATTCAAACAGTAACAAAATTTCCAATTTACATCATGGCATTGCATAACAATGCAACTACCTAATTAGTTAGATAATTAGATTGAAAACAAATTATAATCAAATTAATAACAAAGTGCACCAACAAACAAAGTATAATTAATTTATAGAATTTTATGTGAATTAGTTACTTTAAATGTGAGCTTAATACTGAGAATTAGTTACTTTAACTAAAGATTTCACTAATAGTAAAAAAAATATTAATAAGAGACTGTCAATCAAAATATGTTGCTAAAATTGAGCAAAGCAAACACAATATCAGATTCTCAAGAAATTAAGATGCAACATACATAATTTGAGGAGGCCTTTGTGTTACAAAAGAAGGATGGTTATTATTATTGATAGTGAAACAATATTCACCTCCGCATTGATTCTGTTAATAACAAAATTAGTAAAATAAAATTGAAAACTACTCAAGTTAGGTCAAGAATAAACGGTAATCAAATAAGTGGTAATCAAAACCATTGTCAAATGAAAGTAGATACATCAGAAGAAATCTAAAATGCATAATTACTGGGTAGCCAGAATCCTATTAAGTAAAAATTCACATCAACATTATCTCTGGAGTAGTTTGGAACAACTTCAAATAAATGTATCATGCAGGCAAAGACTATGCACTTGAGCACTTCCCTCACTAAAAATATACTATGCAAAAATCAAAGGTTAAAAAGATTAAAAAGGTGCACACCCGTTTGAATAGATTAAAAGAATCACCATTTAATTAATTTTATCTATAGAATTAAAAAAAAAAAATTGATATATAGTTGTATCAAAATAAATCAAACTACATGATTTACATTCCCAAATGCATTACTAACTTAACATATTAACATCATACGACTACCCTTGAAGGAAAATTACTTGAACTGAACTTTATATAACATAAAGTAAATAAGTTTAGCACCCACCACCTTGCATCATTTTATCTGATTTGTACTGTATCAAAAATTAAAACTTACATTCCAATTTCAGCCCATTCAGTGTCTTGGTAGTGCTAAATTTTCCAGCTACAGTAACTTGTGAAATCGTTGACCTACAAAACAAAGTAAATTTAAAGAGTGGCATTTTGATCCTATCCAATGTGAATGTTGGAAGATTATCTAGCACAGTTACTCTAATAGAAACAAAAAAGGAAAGTGTTATTGCTACTGTTTTTCAGATGATTTCAGTTCCTATAAAAAAAGTAGAAGAACATAAAGCTTCTACTGCAAATGCATTGCAAGAATCAAGATGATCAATAATATGCCTAACTACTAAAGAGTAAATACTATTAGAATTTGGATGTTGGATTCCCCTAAGAGTAAACTAGGGTTAAATTGAAAGTGTGAAAATAAAATTATGCAGGAGTTTGCAAGTGAGGTCCTAATTATTTAACGGAATATCCATCAACGAAAACCTCGGTGGCGTCGTCGGGGTTAGGGAAATGGACTCTGGCGCTGCCGACGGGAGTCCGTGAAGATAGATCGACGAAAGGCTCTTCAGGTTGGGATTGTGCAGCGGGTTCGTGATTCCAAAGCTCAAGTTTGGAAACGATGATTTGGAGGAGAAGTTTGTTAGGATTTTCGAAACTGAGGATTTTGGAGGTTCTTATGGACTTCAAAGATTTGGAACGGTGATTTGGAATGACTTGGAGAATAAAGATTTGGGCGAGAGATTTGGAGAATAAACGTGACCGTAAACGTGGCCGATTTGGTAGTGAAAAGTTGAAGAAATGGAAAAAAAATGAAGATAGGGAAAATGGGGGTGAGAGAGAGGGAAAAAGGGAGTGAAAGATAGAGAAAAATAAACATATAAAAATATTTTTACTAAAAAAATATTTACTTTTCACAAATCAGAAAACGTAGCGTCGGATCGTCCGACGCTAACATTGTGATTAAAGTTAAAAAATAAATAAGCGTCTGTCATATTTTACTTAGCGTCGGCTTGACCGACGCTAAACGGACGCTAACTAGCGTCGGTGTCCGTGGCCGACGCTAAATATGGCAGCTAAAACATGTTTTTCTAGTAGTGATAATAATAATAATAATAATAATAATAATAATAATAATAATAATAATAATAATAATAATAATAATAATAATAATAATAATAATAATAATAATAATAATATAATCATAATAATCTATAAATTAGAATATTTCAAAATTCTAATTATTTTTAATTATTTAAATTAGGATGTTACACATATTGTGTTTAATTGAATATTGATGAATTCAACCTGTGTCAATGATGGTTCTCTTAATGGAGTGAGTAGCCTAAGCGAACGAGGGAAGAATTGTGACACCCTAAATCCCAAAATAATATATATAATAATTTATATCATATTCCTATAAGATCTACAGCGGATAAATAAAATTATATTTTCAATAAAATAAAAAATTTTATAACTAATTTAGGATATCACGTTTCTCAAAGTACACATGCAACAATTCAAATTTTATTACTCAAATAAAACCATTTAATCTTAATGAACTTGATTTAAGTATAATTACTTGATTTAATTCTAAAAACTTACTAGTACTTCTAAGATTTTCATACAAAAATTTGATTCAAATTAAATAAGTAAAATACAAATTTAAATCCTTGTTCCCGGTATCACCTATCAGAGCGGGGTTCCTCCCAAATTTGAACTTCAAGACTCATTAACTTGTAATAACTGCGATTTCGCAAACGCAGGGCCCAGCCAGTCAAACACAAACAACGAAGGAGGTGAGTTTTGAAATCATGTTAATAGTATAATATGAGTAAGAAGAACACGCAAACAATCATAATAGAACCGTATCATAATCACTTTATGATATATCAAAATATTTAATTAAATAGTATCATACTATAGCATCAAATCATCTAATTATTATTACCTTTGAAACACATCAATCACAAGGAAATGCAATGTTATGCATGAGCTTAGACTCTACTTCACAATGTGGTACCATTCTAACTCTGAAGTACTTGGTTAGGAGGCCATGATACTATGCCACCATCCCTGTGGACGGACAATTCGAATTGGCCCTGTCCTCATAGATCCCCTCAACTCAACCCGAGACACATATACGTGACAGTCGAGGTAAACGTGTGTTGCATGGTAGCTCCCGACATTTGGAGTGCTACCTCCAAGTCACCTAGGAATTCCCCACCGGAATACCTCCAAGGTCTAACAGTCTTGCCTTAAGGCTCGACAGCAGACCGCCACGATCAGGCTCATTCAGTTGTACTTCCCCAGAATCACTAGGCTTGTCAGGCCCTACCTATATGATGACAAAATAATCTCCACTTCACAAATTCACAATATTTGTTTTCTCCCCCCGTTAGCTTAGACTACTCCATTAAGAGCACCATATTTAAGAATCATCACTATCTCATCAAGTATGGGGTACTTCAATATTTTCATCACAATTTTATAATATCATTAATCATAAATAATCATGATCATCGTATAAACTCAT
This sequence comes from Cicer pinnatifidum, assembly GCA_037974775.1. Classification (NCBI taxonomy): domain Eukaryota; kingdom Viridiplantae; phylum Streptophyta; class Magnoliopsida; order Fabales; family Fabaceae; genus Cicer; species Cicer pinnatifidum. Next base: position 33,467,609 of record JBBPBR010000008.1, read on the forward strand.
CACAATTTTATAACATCATTATCATCAATCAAAAATCATCATTATCACCACGTAAGCATATATTAAACCATGCATCCATATTTTATTATCACATCACATAATTTCATCTAATCAAACATGTACACATTATTTTATTCAACATCCAACATCACAATAATAACAAATATCAACTACCACACAAGTATCAAAAATTAAATCAATCAACACCTTATAAAAATTTCTATTTCACATTTTAATCTCACAATTCTCATATTTCAAATTAATCAATTTATCTCTCAAAGGGCTACTGCCGTACGTAGCAAGCCCCGGATGAATCGTTGGGAAATACGGTTTTCCCGTTCATCTCACAATATATTATACTCCTAAATTCAAACGCTCTCTCACCCCTTACCTTATTTCGACGCTTTCAGACACGAGTACAATTCCACGAGCAAACAATATTTGTTCTTTGACTTCTTGTCCTTCAATCGGTCTAACTCGACAATTTATGGGTAAACGTCAAAAATAAATTATGAGAAAATAGTCTAAAAATTGATTTCGAAATTCGGTCAAAGAAAATTACCATAAATCAGAAAACCAATCAGTGGATAATATATCCACTTTTCACACGGTCATTTTGGCGTTGGTTTCACTAAAATCGGACTTACGCTGAAGGAGAACGAAGCAAAATAAGGATTTCTTTAATCGGGGAAATCGGGTATTTTAGGGAGAAATTCGGGTTGTTAAAAATCTAAAAAATTGTATTTAATTGAATAGATAAATGAGTAAAACAACATACTGAAATTTGGACGAAAACAGAGAAACTGTTCTGGGACTGTTATGGCTCTCCAGTGTCAAAAGATAGGTTGTTGTTGTGTTTACTCTTTGGTTCTACTGCTGCTAGGGATGGGAATAGGCTAGGCCGTCCGTAGGGGCCTATGGCCTGGCCTACTTATGGCCTGGCCTGGCCTGGCCTATTTAATAAAAAGGCTAGGCTTAGGCTGTTTTTAAAGCCTATTTATTTAAATAGGTCAGGCTCAGGCTTATAAAAAAGCTTGGTAGGCCTAATAGGCCGGCCTATATATATTTATTATTTATTAATATTATTTATTATTATTATTATATTAATAATATTATTTTCTATTTTAAATTCTATCAATTAGGCAATCACTTACTAATCATTCCATATTCAGTAGTCGTTCTATATTCGATAGAACTTCTATATTTGGTAGTCGTTTTATATTCGGTAACCGTTCAATTAGTCAATCACTTAGTAATTGTTCCTTATTTGTTTAAGAAGTAATAATGGATTCGTTTAAAAAGGCTTTTAAAAAGGCTTCCAAGCCAGGCCAAACTATTAAAAAGGCCAGGTTTAGGCCGAAAAAAAAGCCTATGATAGGCCGTAGGCCAGGCTTAGGCCGAAAAAATAAATCGTAGGCCAGGCTCAGGCCTTTCAAAGCCTGGCCTGGCCTGGCCTATTCCCACCCCTAACTGCTGCCCTTCCAACTCCCTTCCTTTCCCTTCTTTTGTTTATTTTATGTTATTAACAATTAGGATTCATAGAGTCAACCCCATTGGTCTCTTTATTTATATTTTACTATTATTTTTTTTTATTTTGTTAAAATAAAACTAATAATTATTTAATCTCGTTTTTAATATTCCTCCAATCCCCATTTAGTTTTCCAAACATTACTAATATTTTATAGATTAGAGTAATTAAAATAATAAATATATAAAAACAAACATATTACTAATAACAATAACTTTCACATTCAAAATAATCCCTACAATTATACTTATTTCTCAAAATATTCATATTATAACAATACCATCATATTAGAAAATAGTCAAAATTATAAAATAAATTGATATAACAATAATATTTTATGTAAATTACTAAATCATAATAAATATATATATATATATATATATATATATATATAT
>JBBPBR010000008.1:33476600-33509349 GCA_037974775.1 Cicer pinnatifidum
GAAAATAGTCAAAATTATAAAATAAATAGATATAACAATAATATTTTATGTAAATTACTAAATCATAATAAATATATATATATAAAATCACAATTCAAAAATAAGTATATAAAAATAAAGAAAATCAAACACAATATTGCTACGATCTCAAGATTCTATAAATAATTAAAATAAGATATATTTAGAAATAAATAAAATAAGAGATACTTAAAAATGATTAAAATATAAATATGTACACACTTAACATTAGTCAAACATATATGAAAATATCATATTAATTACCAACTCACACATACACTTAAAATCATATAAAATCTAGTTCTTTAAAATATTACACTAAAATACTATTATGTTTAGAAAAATATATAAAATAATAAAATAAAATATTTATTATTTATATTACTCATTAAATATAATATCTATCAAACCAACACATCATAGAAAACATCTTTATAACAAAATTACTCACAAAATTTATCAACATATATTCTAAAATAATTTTAACATCAAATTAATTATTTAAAATCATATTTAATTAATAAAATATTTTGTTATCAAATTTAGGGTGTTACAAGATTTGCGATGTAAGTTGTTTGAGTTGGGGAGTATCTTGTCGTCATATATGTAGGTGTAACACCCTGATTTCTTATTATTATATGTTAATAGGAAAATGGTACATTACTATTATTATATGAGTGCTGATATGTGTTATAATTTTTTTCGTGTGAGTCTTGTGTGTGTCTTAAAAACTGATTTAAATAACTAATATTAACTTAAAAAAATATAATATATATATATATATATATATATATATATATTAATAAAATAATACAAGAAGGGAACGTGTGTTGCTACACTAGTCTGTTAATTTTAACATTAACAAGGTTTTAGAGTTATAATAATAATAATAATAATAAAAATGATGTTAATAATAATAATGATAATGGAACTTTAACTATACCTATGCCATATATATATATATAGTTAGGAATAAAAAGAAAAAGGAAACAAATCAACCGCTTTGTTCCATCCTCTAGTTCTAACAACAACACTACAATATTGCAGTACCTATAGTAGGTATATTTTCTTAATCACATCAACCGATACGATTTAGTCTGAATATAAGAAAGGGGTATATGTTCTTAAATTCATCAATTAGATTTTGATAATGACATATATTTTGATAATAGAACAGAATAAGTCATAAAGATGAAACTGGTATACAAAGAATGACAATTTGTAACTTACCTCTGAACTTGAGTATCAAGATTAAGAATCCGAGTTATCTTTTTTTAGCATTCCGGTAAAAAATAAATGAGAATTATTTTAAGTGTTTGATATTTTAACCATTATTATACAAGTGATCTGTAATCTACTCACCATTTGGTGAGTTTTAGGATAGTGAATTTGCAAATTTACTATAAACACACAGACTATTACATAAAATAAGGACTGTGCTATATAAGAGTTGTTATCATATGAATTTCTAGAAGTTTAGTTATCAGATAACCTATTAGCCGTATTAGTATTGAGATGTAGTTTGTTCCTAAAGGGTTTAGTTGTTTTATAAAATTAAGTGTAGTCCTAATAAGCAATAATTAATAATTAAATTCAGTGTGATACATATAAAAATCTTTTTAAAAATCAAAGTTATAAATATATATATATATAAAAATATAATATTTAGTTCTTTCTATCGTGCTTAGTTTAAACAAAATCAGATTATAGTAATATGTGTATTTAATGATATTAAATATATTTTTGAGTTATATTGTAAATAACAAATAATTTATCTATGCATTATTAATAAATAAATTATTTATCTATTAGAGCATGAAACACCCTAATTTCTTATTATTTTATTTTAATGATATAATGATATATTATTATTGCCTTATGTGTTTGTCTTAGTGATTTATTTAAATTATTAATACTAGTAATATCGAAATTGTATTAACTATATATATATATATATATATATATATATATATTCTTATTTTTTAAATAAATAAATAAATAATAAATAACCCTATATATTCACTACGTCAAAAATGACATTTAACAGCGCCCCTTTTACAGCGCTTGCTAAACACAAGCGCTGTTGTAAATATATTTTAAAAATAATGGAGCCTTTTACAGCGCTTTTTTGACAAGCGCTGTAAAAAAAGTGCTGTTGTATGGTCATATAACGTTTGCGCATAATGTTATAAGGCTTTTACAACGCTTTTCACAAAAGCGCTGTAAAAATGAAGCGCTTTCGCGTATTATTTTACATCGCTTTTTCCACAAGCGTTGTAAAATACATGCGCTTTCATTCAATTTAACTACCTATTACAGCGCTTTTTTCACAAGCGCTGTAAAATACATGCTCTTTAAAATAATTGAACCACCTATTACAGCGCTTTTTTCACAAGCGCTGTAAAATACATGCGCTTTCATTGAATTTAACTACCTATTACAGCGCTTTTAATACAAGCGCTGTAAAATACATCTTTCAAATAATTATATACGTTGGGAACCCTCATATCCTCTACATCTTTCAAATAATTAAATACATGCGCTTTGTTCTACTCTGGGAACCCTCATATCCTCTACGTACTGTGCGACCATCTACGTTGTCTCAGGTATTTTTTAATTTGTTTTTGTCAAATTAAAAATTCATACCACATGATCTGTTCTGATTTGAAATTGTTATATATATATATATACATATATTAAATCTCTTCTACTAGTCAAAAACTCATACCACATGATCTGTTCTGTTTTGAAATTGTTAGATAATATTGGTTTCTTTTTGAAACTTGTTGATATGTTTTGAAAGCTTATTATTTTTGTAACTGCATTTATATAGGTCGTATAATATGGATAGGAAATAGATGTCTGCCAATCGATTGTCAAAAGAGTATGAAATTGGAGTGAAGGAGTTTGTTGAGTTTGCAGTGAAGAATGAAAAAGATCAAAATAGAGTAGTTTGTCCTTGTTTAAAATGTTGTTTTGGAAAACGTGTTATAGAAGATGAATTAGAAGGACATCTAGTATGTAATGGAATTGATCAAAGCTACACATGTTGGATAAGACATGGTGAGAAAAAAAAAGGAAACATTAATTTTGAGAATAGTTCGACATATGCTTCAACTGACTTCGATAAAGATACATATGAGCCGGACCGAGTTCATGAGATCGCAAAAGCAGTTGAAGAAGAACTTCGAGATTGTCCTAAAATGTTTGAAATTTTGTTGAGTGATGTAGAGAAAGAATTATATAATGGTTGTACTAAATTCACAAGACTGTCGACGATATTAAAGTTGTACAACTTAAAAGTGAGTAATGGATGGTCTGATAAAAGCTTTATAGAATTATCAACACTCATAAAAGATATGTTGCCAGATGATAATGAACTTTCCAATCGAACCTATGAGGCTAAACAGATTTTGTGTTCCATTGGCATGAGTTACAAAAGGATTCATACGTGTCCTAACGATTGCATTTTATTTCGAAATGAATATGAACTACTTAAGGCGTGTCCGAAATGCAATGTCTCTCGATATAAGAAGAAAGAATCTATTCCAGCAAAAGTCGTGTGGTATTTTCCTATAATACCAAGATTTAGGTGCATGTATCGTAGTGAAGAAGATTCAAAACAATTCACATGGCATGCAGATGAAAGAATTAGAGATGGAATGTTTCGACACCCTGCTGATTCCCCACAATGGGCAAAAATTGATCACCAGTATCCTGAATTCGGGATAGAGTCAAGAAATCTAAGACTTGCACTTTCTACTGATGGAATGAATCCACATGGTCTTCAAAGCATCTCACATAGCACGTGGCCTGTGATTTTGGTAATATATAACCTACCTCCATGGTTATGTATGAAGCGTAAGTTTATGATGTTGTCTCTGTTAATTTATGGACCCAAATAACCGGGGAATGATATCAACGTATACTTGACTCCTCTAATCGAAGATTTAAAACATATGTGGGAGACAGGTGTGGAAGTTTATGATGGGTATAAGAAAGAATGTTTCAATTTGAGGGCTATGTTGTTCGGCATAACTAATGATTTTCCAGCATATGGTAATTTATCAGGATACAGCATTAAAGGTCAGTGTGCATGTCCTATATGTGAAGAGAGTACAAATTGGATGCGGTTGAAACATTGTAAGAAGAATGTGTTTCTTGGACATCGTAGATTTTTACCTTATAGTCATCAGTATCGTGGGTGGAGAAATGCATTCAATGGAAAATCAGAGGAAGGTAAAGCTCCTTTAGCACCGACTGGATATCAAATACTTGAAAAAGTACAAGGTTTGACCAATAAATTTTGCAAACCTTTTGCGGGAGAGCTGGTCAAAACTGGGTGGAAGAAAAAGTCAATTTTCTTTGAATTTCCATATTGGAAGTCATTGTATATAAGACATTTCCTCGATGTGATGCATATTGAAAAAAATGTATTTGATAGTGTTATTGGTACGTTACTCAATGTTCTAGAAAAGTCTAAAGATGGCATCAATGCAAGATTGGACTTGGTCGATATGGGAATAAGAAATGAATTGGCTCCAGTAAAGAAAGGAAATCGCACATATCTACCTCCAGCCGCTCATACTCTATCTAGAAAGGAAAAAATTGTTTTATGTAAATTTCAACACGAAGTTAAAGTTCCAGAATGATACTCTTCGAACATTAAAAATTTGGTTTGTATGAAAGACCTCAAGTTAAAAGGTTTGAAGACCCATGATTGTCATATTCTAATGGAGCATTTGCTACCAATAGGTATGCGTTCCATTTTACCTGAAAAAGTTCGACTAGCCTTAACTAGATTATGTTTCTTCTTCAGGGAAATTTGTAGTAAAGTGATCGACCCTCAGAAATTACCGACATTGCAGAGGGAAATTGTTGTTACTTTGTGTGAGCTTGAAATGTATTTCCCACCATCGTTTTTTGATATAATGGTTCACCTTACTGTTCATCTGGTTAAGGAGACACAACTTTGTGGGCCAGCTTATATGAGATGGATGTATCCGATAGAACGATATATGAAAATATTAAAACGGTACGGAAAAAGTAGAAGTCGACCAGAACGTTGTATTGCTGAACGATACATTGTTGAAGAGGCTGCTGAATTTTGTACTGAATATCTGTCCAATGTTGAATCCATAGGGCTTCCCATGTCTCGTCATTCGGGAAGAATATCAGGTGAAGGGATAATTGGAAGGAGACTACTGACTATATCAACGACAGAATGGGAGCAGGCACAATTGTATGTTCTGCACAATGATGATGATGTTCAACCGTATGTTACAATACACATGGATCAGTTATCTCATTTGAACATGAATAGGAATCAAAATTGGATAACTCGAGAGCACAATCGAAGTTTTATAACATGGTTAAAAAATCACATAAAGTCAAAATTTGATATAGACCCCGGATCAATTTCAAAGAGATTGAGGTGGCTAGAAAATGGTCCGAGCTTACATGTATTTTCTTACACTGGTTATGTTATTAACGGCTACACATTTTATACCAAAGAACAAGATGATTAGACCACTATGCGAAATAGTGGAGTCACTCTTGTAGTTGAAGCGATGCATGTCTCAAGTGCAAAAGACAAAAACCCAATATATGCAAATCTATCATATTTTGGGGTTATTGAGCGCATATGGGAGTTAGACTACACAATGTTTCGTGTTCCCATATTTGGTTGCAAGTGGGTCGATAATAATAATGGCGTTCGGATTGATAAGTCAGGATTCTTGCTTGTCGATTTTAATAGGGTGGGATACAAAGACGAGCCTTTTATTTTAGCGTCGCAAGCTCAACAAGTGTTTTATGTCACTGATCCTTTTGATGATAAATGGTTTGTTGTCCTATCAACCAATAAAATAAGTGATGATAACAATAATGATGAAGATGTTGGTAATGATCTTTTATTTGCAACATCACAACAACCACATGAAATTGATTCAACTGATGATGGTTTATATCTTAGAGATGATCATGATGAGGGAATTTGGATTAATCCATCGTTTCGTATTGTAAATGGACAAACAAATGTGAATCCCATAAGGAAAAGAATAAGGGCATCTTAATGTACATGTTTAATTGCATGTAATCTGAATTATTGTGATAAATATGCATGTAATCTGAATTATTGTGATAAATATGCATGTATTCTGAATTATTGTGATAAATATGCATGTAATTTGAATTGAGTGTTTTATACTAATATGGTAGAATAGCAACAGATTTCATATCAGAAGCTTTTTGAATCAAACCATACATACCAGCATATTTGGATCCTAGTTATAACATCTCACAATTTGCTACTGGTGTCTCTTTTGCTTCTGCTGCTACTGGTTATGATAATGCCACTTATATAATGTAAATTAAGTGCCATCAAAAGGAACATATTGCATAATCGATTGGCACATCGACTTTAACTAAATATCTGAGTTACTGGGACAAGTCAAGTCGATTGGCAAATCGATTGGAATAAATGTCTGAGTTACAATCATCCAATATTGAACCCAAATAAAACAAACACAAAAATAACATGCCGAGGCCTTTTACAGCGCTTTTTTTAAAAAGCGCTGTAAAAGACCCTTTTAAAAATAAAATAAAGAAACATTTTACAGCGCTTACATTAAAAAGCGCTGTAAAAGACTCTTTTAGAAATAAAATAAAGAGACATTTTACAACGCTTATCTGAAGAAGCGTTGTAAACATAACATTCATATAAATTTACAAAACAATGAGACATTTTACAGCGCTTATTTGAAAAAGCGCTGTAAAAGGCTTTAAAAATAATATTCATCAAACACCTAACATGACATTCTCTAACAGGATTTTCTTCAAACACCTTGTACGCATCATGGGAATCCCCAAAAACACATTGTTAACAAAAACATCAGACTCAAACCCATTTTTCGCAACATGGTAATTGATGGTATCAGTAACCTCTGTTAAATGAAAAGTATGCGGAAGATTACCTATTTTTAGAGATATGCGCAACAGTTTAACAAATTATACATTTATTAAACACAACATCAATCAAGGTCCCAAATCTACAATACTAATGAATGCACAAAGTATATGGATCACATAATATATGGAGAGATGCACCAGGAACATTTATTATTCAAGATATTGATTCACATACAATCATGCTAGAAACAATCTTTCATGTAATGTCAAAATATGCAGAAAGATATTTAAGCATACAATCAATATCAAACAAATACACAATGCAGGAATTAAAAAGAGATAAGGGTAAGAAAAATGGTACACAGTGATTTATACTGGTTCAGCCGTTGTTGAACGGCCTACGTCCAGTCCCAAGATCAAATCCAATCTTGGCCTTTCCACTAGAATGTCTCAGAATCCGTTTACAGATGTTCCAGCTCCTCGCCTATCAATCTAAAACGATTCTTTCTATTCTATTCTTATCTCCCTGAATCCCAGAGTCTATCTCCCATAAACTCTTCCAAGATTACAGTCAAGTTTCTTCTTGATGAGACCTCTCAATCACAGAAGATAACCACCAGTTAAGACTGGATTTCTCAATGTTATTTGTTTACAGAATTTGTTTACAGATGTGTCTAAAACAGAAATTACAAAAAATTTCTTCAACAGTCTTCTTCTCTAAAGTTGTTTCTCAAGCAATCTTTCTCAGTCTTTGTTGATCATGAAGGATGAATATCCATGACTGAAAAAGCAATTGTTCAAAGTTATTTCATAGTGAGAAACAAAGATATCAGAAAATTATGTGTATTGTTGTTGTATCTATGTTATTGTTATTATGTATATCTTAGAAGAAGAGAATGTAAAACAGTTTATATAGTTTCAGGAAAAACAACATATGAATCGATTTACCCAATCGATTGATTAAAGTCATAAGGCTGGCTAATCGATTTCCTCAATCGATTTCGCGAGTCTTGTTTTTCTTGAATCTTGAAACTGAACATTCTAATCGATTTACCCAATCGATTATTTTAAGTAGTTCTTCAGACTTTGATGACAGTATATAATTAAATCGATTTGCAGAATCGACTTGATGTGTTTTGTTCAAACAACGAGATCAAAACCATCGATGTACTTAATCGATTCAACCATTCAGTCATCTCTGTTTCTAAAACTTTTTGTACCAATCGATTGTGCCAATCGATTGTGGACTTTAAGTCTGAAGCACTTTTCATCAGTTTGTTTATTCAATCGATTTACCAAGTCGATTGATGCCAACATTTGTAACACAGATGGATATAAGCAGATTGTGGTAATCGATTGTGGATGTTCCAGACCAAAGTTATTTTGAAACTTGTTTTAGTGAATCGGTTGGCCTAATCGATTTAGTAAACAGGTTTGGCTCTGGGACATTAACAATCGATTGTGTCAATCGATTGTGACAGAACAAAACTTAAAGATGTGATTCATTCAATCGATTTGCCAAATCGATTGCCTGCAAAACGTGCTACTGACTTGCACATTTTAATTTCAGTAAGTATGTCAATCGATTTGTCTAATCGATGTAAACAATCAGTTCAGTCTTGGTGATTTACTCAATCGATTTGCCTAATCGATTTGTGGCAAACTGGCTCTCTGACTTGCACAATTTATTTTCTAATAGGTGTACCAATCGATTTGGAGAATCGATTGATAGCCTGTTTGATTTCTTTAAGGATGTGCAAATCGATTGTGCCAATCGATTGGTTAACCCCAGACTTTATAAAACGATTCAACCCTGTTATAAAATCGATTATACTAATCGATTTGCTCATGGATCATCAAGCTTTTGTTGATTCCTTGAGTTCCAAGCAATTGTCTCGAGTATGTAGGATTGAATTTGTTGTTCCTGAAATTTTTCTCAGTTGACATGTTAGATTTATTTCAAGCTGTATGTTTGTCAATAATATCAAAAACGAACATATGTCTAACAATCTCCCCCTTTTTGATTTAAGTGACAAACATGCAATTTTAACTTGAGAAAAAAATTCAAAGGAATCATAAGTAACAGTTTTAGTAAAGCTCCCCCTAAATTCAATATTCAAGTTAGTAAAATAAGGATTAGAGCATAAAACTGATAAAATAAAGAGTTAGCACAAGTTATAATTTCTCTCCCCCTTTGTCAATTAAGGCAAAAAGTGGTGAAAGAGAAATGTTTGCTCCCCCTGAGGTTGTAGCAAACCTGGATACTGCTCTACAAAGAATCTTGAAAAGATTAGTAATAAAAAGCAGTAACAACAGTAATATTATAAACTTAGTTGAAAATAATTTTGGATTAGTTTACCAAATATAAACAGATTATGGCGCGCACTAGACAATATGAAAATGAAATGCAGCAGTTAAGATGATTAACAAGCTCAAGGTTCATTAATCAATAATACAAAAAGGTTACATTCATCATGTTCATTACAATATTTTGTTTGACTAATGTAGATACCTTGCTTGCTTTGGTTAATTTGAAATCCCAAAAAGTATGACAGTTCACCCATCATTGACATTTCAAATTGACCTTTCATTAGATTTTCAAAATTTTTGCACAACTTATCATTTGTGGATCCAAATATTATGTCATCAACATAAACTTGGACCAGCAAGATATCTTTATTAGTAGTTTGTATGAAAAGTGTCTTGTCCACATTTCCTCTCAAAAAGTTTTGTGAAATGAGAAAATTGCTAAGTTTCTCATACCAAGCTCTAGGGGCTTGTTTCAATCCATAGAGAGCTTTTGTTAACTTGTATACATGATTTGGAAATTCTGGATTTTCAAATCCAGGTGTTTGGCTAACAAAAACTTCCTCTTGGATCTCACCATTGAGAAAGGCACTTTTCACATCCATTTGATAAAGCTTAAAGTCCATTATACAAGCATAAGCAAGGAGGATTCTAATGGCTTCTAGTCTTGCTACAGGGGCATAGGTTTCATCAAAATCTATTCCCTCCTCTTGGTTGTAACCCTTGGCCACTAACCTAGCTTTATTTCTAGTTATAACACCATTCTCATCTAGCTTGTTCCTAAACACCCACCTAGTTCCTATGATATGCTGGTTTTCTGGTTTAGGTACTAGCTGCCACACTTTGTTCCTCTCAAACTGGTTTAACTCCTCTTGCATAGCAAGAATCCACTCACTATCTAGCAAGGCTTCTTTAATGTTCTTAGGTTCAATATGAGATACAAAGGCTGTAAGGTTGCAAAAGTGACTAAGGTTCCTCCTAGTTGCCACTCCTTTAGAGATGTCACCTATGATGTTGTCTATAGGATGGTTTCTATTGAACTTCCACTCCTTAGGTAACTCATCTATTCTAATGGGTTCAACACAGTCTCTATTTGTTGGAGGTATAGGTTCCTTTGGTTCTAAAGGTTCAGATTCTATAACATCGTCCAAAGTAGCATCAACAATAGAAGGAGTTTTGTTCAAGTTTTCTTTGAAAAGCTCATCAAATTTCACATGAACTGACTCTTCAATTGTTTTTGTTCTCTTGTTATAGACTCTATACGCTTTGCTAGTTTGGGAATAACCTAGAAAGATACCCTCATCTGCCTTGGGATCAAACTTGCCTAGGTGTTCTTTTCCATTATTCAAAACAAAGCACTTACAACCGAACACTCGAAAGTAGGATATATTAGGCTTTCTACCTTTGAACAACTCATAAGGAGTTTTCTTAAGTATGGGCCTAATCAACACCCTATTGATAACATGTGTGGCAGTGTTAATCGCATCAGCCCAGAAATACTTGGGAGTATTTGAGTCTTTCAGCATGGTCCTAGCCAACTCTTCTAAAGACCTATTCTTTCTCTCCACTACACCATTCTGCTGAGGTGTCCTAGGGGCTGAAAACATGTGATGTATGCCATTCTCTTCACAGTGAGTATCAAAAGAATCATTTTGGAATTCACCTCCATGATCACTCTTGATGGACATAATTTTCTGACTTGTTTCATTTTGAACTAATTTTGCAAACTTTTTGAAAACAGAAAAAGTGTCACTTTTATGAGTCAGAAAATACGTCCATGTGAAACGAGAATAATCATCGATTAACACAAATCCATACAAGTTACCACCAAAACTTCTAATCTGAGATGGTCCAAACAAATCCATGTGGATAAGTTGTAAAACCCTATTGGTTTTGACCATATCTATAGGGGGAAAAGAAGACTTAACAAGCTTGCTTTGCTCACAGGAGTCACACAGCCTATCTTTAGAAAACTTTCTATTGGGAAGGCCTATGACTAACTGCTTGCTAACAAGTCTGTTCAAATGATCAATATGAATGTGTGCAATGCGTTTATGCCATAACCATGTTTCATCAGCATTTGATAATAAGCAACAAACAGAATTAACAGGCATATCAGTTAAATCCAACATGTAGATATTATTAACTCTATTACCTACTAATTTCATGCTTTTATCATACTTGTTTTCAATTGTGCAAGAGAGTGGTGAAAAGCTTACTTGAAAGCCATTGTCACACAACTGACTTATACTTAGAAGGTTATGTTTCAGCCCTTCCACATATAAGACATTTTTAATTATGGCAGTTGATCTGCTGCCAATGTTACCTTCACCGCATATCTTGCCCTTGTTGTTATCGCCGTACTTTACGAAACCACCTTCTTTCAAATTAAGGGACACAAACATTGACTTGTCCCCTTTCATATGCTTTGAGCATCCACTATCAAGATACCATTGGTGTTTTGTGGATCTCAAGCATACCTGCAATAGGATTAGAATTTGAATTTAGGTCCCCAATACAAGTTGGGTCCTGGGGGGTTAATTTCAATATCTTGTGTCTTAATCTTCCAAATCTGTTTACATCCTCTATTGGCAAGTCTTTTAAATTTGCAATTGTAAACAAAATGTCCTTTTCTACAACAGAAATGACAAGTGACAGCAGAGGATGCAGACTGTTTCGGTTTGACAAAGACATTATGCAAGTGACTAGACTTAGCACATTTTTGGTGATGTTTAACATTACCATAACCTATGCCATGTTTAGTCATATTCCGATTTGCATGCTTTTTGCTATTAAAACCAAGTCCATATTTTATATTGACACTTCTCTGGTTGCTAAGAATATCATTCAGTTTATCCTTGCTACTAGAGAGTTTCAATAAATCAGACTTCAATAATGCAACAGAATTCTCAAGATCAATGCATTTGGCAGATTTATCATGCGAGTCCTTTTTCAATTGTTCACATAAGTCCTCAATCTTTTTATAATCATTTTTCATTTGATCATGCAATTTACATTGTTGTTCAAGCATTTTCTTAGTGTTAACTAACTGCTTAACAGATTTAACATATTCAACATGCAATTCGTTAAATGCATCTTGCAGTTCATCAAAAGAAGGATTATATTGAGAGCTTACCTCACTTTCTGATTCAGAATCCGTTTTAGCCATGAGACACAGATTCGCTTCTTCCGTTTCAGAAGATGTGGATGATTCTTCGTTGTCATTCCACGCAATGTATGCTTTTCTGTTTTTCTGAGCTGGTTCCTTGCCTTTAGTTTTGGAATTTCTGTTCTTGTTCTGCAGCTTATAACAATCAGCTTTTATATGACCAGGTTTGCCACATTCGTAGCATGTAACTGTTTTACCGTCATTGTTTTTCGAGCTGGATTGTTTTCTGAATTTACTGTCTTTCTTTTTCAGAAATTTCTTAAATCTTTTGACAAGTAGCCCCAGTTCAGGTTCTTCATCATCCTCACTGCTTGATTCATCTGAGCTGGTCTCATGTTCAGATTTGGACTGTTGTGTTTGGGCTTTTAACGACAATCCTTTACGTTTCCTGTCAACTTGCTCAGCTTCATTGAGTCGATGTAGTTCCATCTCATGCTCTCTCAGTTTTCCAAACAATGTAGCTATTGTCATGCTTCCTAGATCCTTAGATTCTGCAATGGCAGTGATTTTTGGCTGCCATTCCCTAGTCAAACATCTCATTTTTTTACTAATTTGCTGATCATTATCAATCTCTTTGCCTAAGGCATTTAGGTTGTTGACTATGTGCGTGAATCGGGTCTGCATGTCGTTTACGGATTCTTCTTTATTCATGCTAAACAATTCGTACTCGTGCATGAGAGTATTTATACGAGCTCTCTTTACATCTGTGGTTCGTTCATGCGTTTGCTGAAGTGTATCCCACATTTGTTTTGTTGTTTTGCAATTTGAGACTCTGAAGAATTCATCATGACTCAAGGCTGCAGTTATAATGTTCTTGGCTTTGGCGTTGTACCCAACCTTCTTTTTGTCTTCATCAGTCCAGTCACTTTTTGGCTTTAGGATTGCTGATTCACCTGTACCTGCTATGGTTGGCACAAATGGTCTATTTTCTACAGCATCTAGAATATCTATACCACTTGCTTCAAGAAAAATTAACATGCGTTGTTTCCAATACATGTATGCGGCCCTGTTAAAAGCGGGAGGCCTAGCTAATGATGCACCCTCTCCTAGGAAATCAGAGGTCATGATTTTTGATGAGAGTTACTCTAACAAAAATTGGCTCTGATACTAATTGATGGTATCAGTAACCTCTGTTAAATGAAAAGTATGCGGAAGATTACCTATTTTTAGAGATATGCGCAGCAGTTTAACAAATTGTACATTTATTAAACACAGCATCAATCAAGGTCCCAAATCTACAATACTAATGAATGCACAAAGTATATGGATCACAGAATATATGGAGAGATGCACTAGGAACATTTATTATTCAAGATATTGATTCACATACAATCATGCTAGAAACAATCTTTCATGTAATGTCAAAATATGCAGAAAGATATTTAATCATACAATCAATATCAAACAAATACACAATGCAGGAATTAAAAAGAGATAAGGGTAAGAAAAATGGTACACAGTGATTTATACTGGTTCAGCCGTTGTTGAACGGCCTACGTCCAGTCCCAAGATCAAATCCAATCTTGGCCTTTCCACTAGAATGTCTCAGAATCCGTTTACAGATGTTCCAGCTCCTCGCCTATCAATCTAAAACGATTCTTTCTATTCTATTCTTATCTCCTTGAATCCCAGAGTCTATCTCCCATAAACTCTTCCAACATTACAATCAAGTTTCTTCTTGATGAGACCTCTCAATCACAGAAGATAACCACCAGTTAAGATTGGATTTCTCAATGTTATTTGTTTACAGAATTTGTTTACAGATGTGTCTAAAACAGAAATTACAAAAAATTTCTTCAGCAGTCTTCTTCTCTAAAGTTGTTTCTCAAGCAATCTTTCTCAGTCTTTGTTGATCATGAAGGATGAAGATCCATGACTGAAAAAGCAATTGTTCAAAGTTATTTCACAGTGAGAAACAAAGATATCAGAAAATTATGTGTATTGTTGTTGTATCTATGTTATTGTTATTATGTATATCTTAGAAGAAGAGAATGTAAAACAATTTATATAGTTTCAGGAAAAACAACATATGAATCTATTTACCCAATCGATTGATTAAAGTCATAAGGCTGGCTAATCGATTTCCTCAATCGATTTCGTGAGTCTTGTTTTTCTTGAATCTTGAAACTGAACATTCTAATCGATTTACCCAATCGATTATTTTAAGTAGTTCTTCATACTTTGATGACAGTATATAATTAAATCGATTTTCAGAATCGACTTGATGTGTTTTGTTCAAACAACGAGATCAAAACCATCGATGTACTTAATCGATTCAACCATTCAGTCATCTTTGTTTCTAAAACTTTTTGTACCAATCGATTGTGCCAATCGATTGTGGACTTTAAGTCTGAAGCACTTTTCATCAGTTGGTTTATTCAATCGATTTACCAAGTCGATTGATGCCAACATTTGTAACACAGATGGATATGAGCAGATTGTGGTAATCGATTGTGGATGTTCCAGACCAAAGTTATTTTGAAACTTGTTTTAGTGAATCGATTGGCCTAATCGATTTAGTAAACAGGTTTGGCTCTGGGACATTAACAATCGATTGTGTCAATCGATGTAGACAAAACAAAACTTAAAGATGTGATTCATTCAATCGATTTGCCAAATCGATTGCCTGCAAAACATGCTACTGACTTGCACATTTTAATTTCAGTAAGTATGTCAATCGATTTGTCTAATCGATGTAAACAATTAGTTCAGTCTTGGTGATTTACTCAATCGATTTGCCTAATCGATTTGTGGCAAACTGGCTCTCTGACTTGCACAATTTATTTTCTAATAGGTGTACCAATCGATTTGGAGAATCGATTGATAGCCTGTTTGATTTCTTCAAGGATGTGCAAATCGATTGTGCTAATCGATTGGTTAACCCAGACTTTATAAAACGATTCAACCCTGTTATAGAATCGATTGTACTAATCGATTTGCTCATGGATCATCAAGCTTTTGTTGATTCCTTGAGTTCCAAGCAATTGTCTCGAGTATGTAGGATTGAATTTGTTGTTCCTGAAATTTTTCTCAGTTGACATGTTAGATTTATTTCAAGCTGTATGTTTGTCAATAATATCAAAAACGAACATATGTCTAACAGTAATGAACTTGAAGACCAAGTTTCGATTTAAAAAGGAAAAGGAATGTAAAGAGATAAAAAGGGTGTTGAGGTGGAGATTGAATTGTGAAAGAGTAAGCTTTGATGTTTGTGAAGAAGATGCATAAAAGGAGAAGAGTTCGATGAAAAGGAAGAGATTTTGATGGTGACCAGTTACTACTATGTGGGTTTTGCATGTTGAGCTTGTTTAAAAAATAACATAACAAAACACAAAAATAACATAACAAAACAATAAGGCCTTTTACAGCGCTCATTTAAAAAAGCATTCTAAAAGGCTTTAAAAAAAACATTCATATAACATAATAAAACAAGGAGGTCTATTACAGCGCTTGTTCAAATAAGCGTTGTAAAATACTCTTTTAAAAATAAAATAAAGAGACCTTTTACAGCACTTATTTGAACAAGCGCTGTAAAAGGCTTTAAAAAAACATTATATAACATAATAAAACAATGAGGTCTTGTACAACGTTTATTGGGAAAAGCGCTGTAAAAGAGCCTTTTAAAAAATTAAATAAGGACGCCTTTTAGAGCGCTTTTCTAACAAGCGCTGTAAAAGGCCTGTAAAAGGCTTAGGCCTTTTAGAGCGCTTTTGGAAAAAGCGCTGCAAAAGGGTTTTATATATAACAGTAACCGCTTCAGTTTCCTCTTCATTACGTAAACTTCACTATCATCTCAACCTTCATCGTTCTTCTCTTCTTTTGCAAACCCTATAATCCCGTCCATTACGAATCGTATTTCCACGATCATCTCCTTCATTTCAAACCTTATTTCCATCCAAGATCATCTCTCCCATTGCACACAATATATTTTCATTGAAATACGTAACCCTCATTACGTATTTCTTCAAACCGTTTTTAAGTGAACCATATTTCTGTGAACTTTCTGCGAACCCATTATTCAGGTATTGATGCTATTAATTTTTTGTAATCATTAAAATGCATGTTGAGCTTGTTTAAGATATACTGATACATGTTGAGCTTGTTTAGAATAATGCATGATGCATGTTGAGCTTGTTGATGTTATACTAAATTGCATGTTGAACTTGTTGTAGTTAAATGGATACAAACAAAGATTTAGAATGTCAAAATGAAGAAGTTGGCACCACTAAGACTTATGAAAATGAAGTCACACGTGGTGCAACTATAATGCAAAACGTGATTAAAGCAAGGAGCAATGGCACCAAGTTTGAGGTTATACTATACTATACTTTGTTTGCTGTGTATTTTTTTTATCTTTTTTTAATAGCATGTACTTACTATATGAGTTTATTAGGTTGGCTGGAATGAGAGTGGTCAGCCAATTAACCCCAACAGCTCTATGTTTGTAAGCTATATCGGGGTTGTTGTTCGTCAAAATATCCCAATTACGATTGACGATTGGAGAGATAAGGCGTTGAAGGATGCCAAAGATATAATATGCAATAAAATTCAAGTAAATTTTTTGATTCACTTTTTGTCATTTATAATTTTTTTCATTGAAATACTTATAATTTTTTTCATTAATGCAGACGACTTTTGTTCTTGATGAGGGACGAAAGAGTTATTTTTTGAGAGTTGCTGGGAAGATCCATCGTGGATTTAGATCTCATCTCTCAAATTTCTATCTAAAAGATAGAGAAAGAAACACAAATGTTGAACCTCCAAAAATATATAAACATTATATATCAAACGATGAATGGAGTGCATTTGTTTCCAAACGTTTTGACCTCGCGTTTATCGTAAGTGATTAATTTATTAGCATTTGTGTTTTATTATTCATATTCGTAGCGTATTTTAAATTTTTACACAATTGCTATTTTTTTATATAGAATATTAGTAAGGCAAATCGCGAACGGGCAAGCAATCCAACACACCCATACAAAAAATCACGTATGGGATATGCACGCCTTGATTAACAACTTGTAAGTAATTAAACATCACTTTTATATAATGAAGTAATTTGTATTATAAACTATAGTGTGTAACTAATTTGTATTATTTTCATTATGATCTTAACGAATAGCGAAAAGACACCCAAGCCGATCAACCCTTGGGTCGTCATATATTATGGAAGGAAGCACGTGTTAATAAAGACGGAGTGGTTGATAATGAAAATGTCAAAAAAGTGGTAGAACTTTGTGTAAGTATATTATCACTTTAATATTTTTTAATATTGTATTTATCACTTGAATACTTTTTAATATTGTATTTTAAAAATGCTATTGAACTTATCTTTTTAATGTTACATGTATTTTAGGAGATTATCGAACAAAGTTCTGAAAATCAGGAGGGCAACAAGGGTACTTGCAGGGACATTCTTGGTAAAGTGTTTAATGTCCCTGAGTATTCCGGTCGGGTTAGGGGGAAAGGATTTGGCGTAACTCCCAAAAGTTTTTTTCCTCAAGAGAAGCGCCAAAAACCTTCCAACGAGGAAGTATTAGAGAAGCTCAGAATCCTATCAGAGCAAGTGGAACTCTTGGTTAATATGAATAAAGACAAGCAACTTCCAGATCAGCTCCAACGTGAAATACAAATGGAGAGTGAAACCGCCAGTTGCAACGTCGGTTTGAAAAGTATTCCCGAGGTAATTAATTACTTACTTGCTTATGTAATTACTTATGTATTAAACAAACTTATATATTAACCGTACTTATGTTTTAACTATTGATTTAGGGTGTCACTGCATGTGTCCCATACTTGTCCTTGCCTACTCATCGGAAGGTGGGAAAAGGAAAATTGTACAATACTTCGGGAGAAGTATTGCACAATACTCCGATCCCTGCGGGCCATGTCAAAGTATCGCCTATTGTTGCTTTCAAACCAACTGCACCGTTGCCCATACCAGACAACGATGGAGATATGCAGTTATTGGGCGACGCTATTGGTAGTTACGTGGCATGGCCCAAAAACCTTGTTGCCCTCGATAAGGTATATTTAATTAATTGAAATGTATGTTTAATTGATATGTATATTTAATTGCTGATTTTTTTTCCGCTCCTAACTTTAATTTCACATTTATATTTAGATGCTGAAAATTAAGCCTAAAAGGAATGATAAAAAGATTCCCAGAAACGAATCAGTTACATCTCCTGAAAAGGTTTGTCACATTTATTGCCTAAGGTTTGTCATTTTTTCAGATTCAATAAACTAATATTTTACCTCATTTTTGTAGGTCCAAATAAATAAACCACCCGTACAGCCAAAAAAAGGCAGCAAACCTCAAAAATTGGAGGTTAATAGAGCTGCCAAATCATAAAGGCCGGAGGGTAATAAAGCTACCAAATTTGCAGCAAGAAAAAAACTGGATCGGGGAAAATCGACCGCTGCTGCTGCTGCTCCTAAAATAAGTCAGCCATGCCTTGGTAAATACGGGGCGTGTCTTGACATCCAAGTAAAAAAGAACATGGGCAGCAGCGACGATTCGCGCATCGTACCCATGACTAAAGATATATTCGGAGATTAGTATGATGAATTTCTCGAAAAGGAGCACATATACGAACTTCTCGAACATAAGGAGCTTAGTGCTAATGTAATGAGCTTGTACATAAGGTAAAAAATACTTTTAATTGCATTTATTGGTAATTAATTAAATGTATTGGTAATTAATCTAGTTTAAAATTTTCATTGAAGGTTTTTGTATGAGAAGGTCGTGTGCACGAGGAAGTTGTCAAATAAATACTCATTCTTGTCTCCGCATAAGATGTCGATGTGGAAACTCGATCCAGGCAGTGTAAATAAATACATTGTAAATATGTTATTAGGAAATATAGAAAAGGATAAATTGTTCTTCGCACCATATAATTCAGGGTACGTAATTTTATCTTTTTTAATTGATGAGAATTTAATTTATTAGTTGTGTATAAACAAAATTGCTTAACCAATTTTTTTTGTTGTAGAGCACATTGGGTGCTATTTGTAATCAATGCGGTCTTTGAAGTTATAGACTATTTGGATCCCGTGCATGGCAATTACAACAATCACTCCGAAATAAAGACTATGTTCGACACGTAAGTAATATTCATTTATTTCTTACATATATATATAAATAATGTGTTTGTTCATGCTAAAATAATGACATTTATTCATTCGGTAGTGCCTTAAAAGTTTTTCGAGCTCAAAAAGGTGCTACAGTGTCGAAGCAAAAGTCTAATAACATTACATGGCTCCCAATAAAGTGCCCTCGTCAAACAAACAACATCGACTGTGGGTACTACGTATTGAGATCCATGAAGGAGATTGTTGACAAGAATAAAACTATTATCCCAGAAACGGTACGGTATTTTGATTATATGATTTTCATATATAAATTATCTATATATTTGATACTAACTTAATATAATATGTTCAATTTTTATATTGCAGTACTTTGACAATTCCAGTCCATCATATTCTGAGGAAGATCTAACGGAATTAAAGGAAGAATGGTGTGAGTATGTGCTTGAAATGAAAATTATTTGATTTTATGGGAAATAGCATGCTGCTGGGCAAGGGATCTGAATATTATATGGTAGCTAGTGCATATTCTGTATATTTTTTTAGTTATTATATATATATGATCATAGGACAATATATAAACATGCATATGAATAAGTAGTTAATTAGGTTCAATGTACATGGAGTTAATTAGGTTGTAAATTACAGTGTTACAGGGTTATAAATATGTATCGGATTGTGTGAACTGCTTATTGTAAATTACAGTGTTACAGAGTTATATATATGTATCTGATTGTGTTGTGTTGTGTGAACTGATGCTGGTTGTGTTGTGTGAACTGGATCAAAATAATTTTGGATAAAAAGATAAAAGACAGCGCTTTATAAAAAAATGCCATAAAATGCTAAAAAGCGCTTTTCAAAAATTTAATTTACAACGTTTTAAAAAAAATAAAAAAAAATACACATTTTATAGTGCTTTTTTGAAAAAACGCTATAAATTGTGCATTGGGTGGACATTTTACAGCGCTTTTTTTTAAAAAGCGCTGGAAGATGTACACCAATTATATGAATTATGGGTCTGCCATTTACAGCGTTTTTTTTAAAAAGCGCTGTAAAAGGTACACCAAATATATGAATTATGGGTCTGCCTTTTACAGCGCTCGATTCCACAACGCTTTTTTTTTTTGAAAAAGCGCTGTAAAAGGCTTAATAAAAGCACTGTAAAAGACTATTTTTGGCGTAGTGATTGTTGCAATAGTCTATTGACTTTAGCGTTAAAAGAATGGTTTATATATATATAAGCGATAACCTAAAAGAAAGAGTGGAAGAAAAACAAAAGTGGGATTAGAGTGTGATAATAAACCTGATATGACCGAGGTAAATTAATACAGAGCAGATATCCTACAATCATTTTACATCTAAAATGCTTCATTTAGTTTTAGTTTTAATTAAAAATTGTCTACGATAATCATTAATTTCGTTACATAGGACATGTTATTCACCTATTATTAACGCCCAGACTATAGATATACGCCAAAATCATTTAAATACGTCATTATGTTTTATTTTAATTAAAATTAGGAATTTCTTTTTAATTAGTATACTAATACATATGTTTTGATGATATTAAATATATTATTGGATTATATTACAAATAGTAGACAATTTATTTATATACTATTATTGAGTAAATTATTTATTCGTTGGAGCAAATAATTAATTTGTAATTGATTGTTTCATTGATTTATTTTCGCTCGTGGATTGTTAGAGACGGTGGTTCGCGAAGACGAGACACATTAAATCAGCGGATCGACTTCGTTGGGAAAGATCTTCAGCTAATGTAAGGGGTGACATGAGGTTCGATTATATGAGTATAAAATAACGTGAGATGAACGGGAATACTGAAATTATCAGATATTCATTCGAGGCTTACTACGTATGGTTGAGCCCTATTGAGCAATACTAATTATTTAATAATATATGAATGGTAATAGTAAGGACTAAAATATAAGTTAGCAACCTATAGAATTATCGTGAATCTATTTATATCAAGATTGCACACTGTATGAATTTATGAAATCTTATGCTGATAATTATTGTATGAATGACATGTACTTGAGTGTTCTTATCACTTGATTGAAATTGTGATATTACTTGAATGTGTCACTTATTTGATTCCTTATTATGTGATTGATGAAACTGGATTGTGTATTGTGAGTAGTGTAAATCAAATATTGGGATTTTATTGTGATTGACTGTTATAGATATATAATGATGAATATTGTGAAGTCAAACTGAAACTTATTGAGTTGTGATGATCGAGTAAGTCTGAGATATGTGTAGTAGATTTTGGAGTTAGGATTATTTTGTCATCAAATAGGGAAGGTCTGACAAACCTAGTGATTCAGGGAAGTACAACTGAATGAGTCTGATTGTGAAGGGCTACAGTTGAACTATAAGGTAGTACTAATAGACCTTGGGGGTACCTCTAGTGGGGAAATATAGAAAAGGATAAATTGTTCTTCGCACCATATAATTCAGGGTACGTAATTTTATCTTTTTTAATTGATGAGAATTTAATTTATTAGTTGTGTATAAACAAAATTGCTTAACCAATTTTTTGTTGTTGTAGGGCACATTGAGTGCTATTTGTAATCAATGCGGTCTCTGAAGTTATATACTATTTGGATCCCGTGCATGGCAATTACAACAATCACTCTGAAATAAAGACTATGTTCGACACGTAAGTAATATTCATTTATTTCTTACATATATATATAAGTAATGTGTTTGTTCATGCTAAAATAATGACATTTATTCATTCGATAGTGCCTTAAAAGTTTTTCGAGCTCAAAGAGGTGCTACAGTGTCGAAACAAAAGTCTAATAACATTACATGGATCCCAATAAAGTGCCCTCGTCAAACAAACAACATCGACTATGGGTACTACGTATTGATATTCATGAAGGAGATTGTTGACAAGAATAAAACTATTATCCCAAAAACGGTACGGTATATTGATTATAAGATTTTCATATATAAATTATCTATATATTTGATACTAACTTAATATAATATGTTCAATTTTTATATTGCAGTACTTTGACAATTCCAGTCCATCATATTCTGAGGAAGATCTAATGGAATTAAAGGAAGAATGGTGTGAGTATGTGCTTGAAATGAAAATTATTTGATTTTATGGGAAATAGCATGCTGCTGGGCAAGGGATCTGAATATTATATGGTAGCTAGTGCATATTCTGTATATTTTTTTAGTTATTATATGTATATGATCATAGGACAATATATAAACATGCATATGAATATGTAGTTAATTAAGTTGTAAATTAGGTTCAATGTATATGTAGTTTATTAGGTTGTAAATTACAGAGTTACAGGGTTATAAATATGTATCGGATTGTGTGAACTGCTTATTGTAAATTAAGTGTTACAGGGTTATATATATGTATCTGGTTGTGTTGTGTTGTGTGAACCGGATCAAAATAATTTTGGATAAAAAGATAAAAGACAACGCTTTATTAAAAAAATGCCATAAAAAGCTAAAAAGCGCTTTTCAAAAATTTAATTTACAACGTTTTAAAAAAAAAAAAAAAATACACATTATACAGCGCTTTTTTGAAAAAGTGCTGTAAAATGTGCATTGGGTGGACATTTACAACGCTTTTTTTAAAAAGCGCTGGAAAATGTACACCAAATATATGAATTATGGGTCTGCCTTTTACAGCGCTTTTTTTTAAAAAGCGCTGAAAAGGTACACCAAATATATGAATTATGGGTCTGCCTTTTACAACGCTTTTTTTAAAAGCGCTGTTGTATCTTTTACAACGCTCGATTCCACAACGCTTTTTTTTTTAAAAAAAAAGCGTTGTAAAAGGCTTAAAAAAAGCGCTGTCAAAGGCTATTTTTGGCGTAGTGACTGTTGCAATAGTCTATTGACTTTAGCGTTAAAAGAATGGTTTATATATATATAAGCGATAGCTTGAAAGAAAGATAGGAAGAAAAACAAAAGTGTGATTAGCGTGTGATAATAAACCTGATATGACCGAGGTAAATTAATACAGAACAGATATCCTACCATCATTTTACATCTAAAATGCTTCATTTAGTTTTAGTTATAATTAAAAATTGTCTATGATAATCATCAATTTCGTTACATAGGACATGTTATTCACCTATTATTAACGCCCAGACTATAGATATACGCCTAAATCATTTAAATACGTCATTATGTTTTATTTTAATTAAAATTAGGAATTTATTTGTAATTAGTATACTAATACATATGTTTTGATGATATTAAATATATTATTGGATTATATTACAAATAGTAGACAATTTATTTATATACTATTATTGAGTAAATTATTTATTCGTTGGAGCAAATAATTAATTTGTAATTGATTGTTGCATTGATTTATTTTCGCTCGTGGATTGTTAGAGACGGTGGTTAGCGAAGACGCGACACATTAAATCAGCGGATCGACTTCGTTGGGAAAGATCTTCAGCTAATGTAAGGGGTGATATGAGGTTCGATTATATGAGTATAAAATAACGTGAGATGAATGGGAATACTGAAATTATTAGATATTCATTTGAGGCTTACTACGTATGGTTGAGCCCTATTGAGCAATAATAATTAATTAATAATATATGAATGGTAATAGTGAGGACTAAAATATAAGTTAGCAACCTATATTCGATTCTCTTTTAAAACTAGTGCATTTTACTTTTTATTTTAATTTGGGTTTAGGGTGTCATAGAGTCTATCAAACTTACTCAACAAAATTTTAGTTCTTCTCAATCTTGATAGTTTTAAATAATTTGAATGAAGTTGGATTAGTGTTGTGTCTAGTGTCAAATGGACAATTCCTCTTCAACAGTGTTATATCGGCATATTTTGGTATCAAATATACTGTTTCTTTTTCTTCAACAACTCCAATAGGAGGATTATATTCAATATATGAAAAATGGTTCAACAGATCCTACACAAATGAAATGTTAATTAAAATTATTTGATATTGATTAGTTTAAACAATCCCACAAAATGTAAACCAACAATTTAAATTCATGAGATGAATAATTTATTTACTTGAGAAATTTCCAAATCTCTGCCACTTTCATTGGAGACAATAACATCCCTTTCAACAGATCCACCCACCACTATGTTTGACTGTGATAAAAGAATTGGATTATTGGTGTATTGGTCAACAAAAATAGTAGATTAGTATTTCCCGAAAAAAAATATATACTTATTGAAATTTGAATTGGAAATTATAAAATTAAACTTGAATGACTTTAAAATTTGCGATCAAGTCTGGGTTATTTTTTAGTTTCTTGACTTTGAATGACATTTCAAATCAAGATTCACAACTCACATTTCAATAACCTTTGAAAAGAAAAGTAGAATCCACCAGATCAGAAATTTCTTTGGGGATGATTCCAAAAGAAACATCATGTAACCATTAGTCATATAAAGTTGAGGTTAGCTAATTATGTACAAATACATTAAATGTTATTATATTTGATATATAGTGATATAGTGTTTGTGATACAAAAAGGACAAACATACATACCCCAGATGTTTCTATGACATCCTAAATCGCAAATAACATATATATTAATAACTTATACTAGATTCTTTTGAGCAAAATCCGCAGCGGATAAAGAAAGTCGATTTTAAGAAAATAAAACTTATATAACTAATTTAGGATACCACATTTCTCAAAAATCAAAAGAAACACTTTAAACTTCTTTGCTTCTATAAAACAGGCAATCTCCATTAACTTGATTTAACTAGAATTTCTTAATTTAATTCCAAAAACATACTAGTACTTATAAGATTTTGAAACAAAATGTATTTTCTAATTAAATATGTAAATGTAAAATAACATTTACTACTCTTATTCCTTGTATCACCTATTAGAGTGTGGTTTCTTCCAAACTTGAACTTCAAGACTCGTTAACCATTAATAACAGCGATTTTGCAAACACATAACACAAACAACAAAGGAAGTGAATTTTGAAATCATGTTAATAATATATTATAAAGAGAACCACTACGATATAGAAAAATATTTAAGCAAATAGTACCATATTATAACATCAAAGTCACTCAAGTAAAATAATTATCTCATTGTAATGTGCATCAAATTATCTAAGAGTAGTTATTATTACTTTGGAAACACATCGATCACAATAAAACCATCACAAGGAAATGCAATGATATGCATAAGTTTAGACTCTACTTCACAATATTGTTTCATTCTAACTCTAAAGTACTTGGTTAGGAGGCTTGATATTATTCAACCAACTCGGTTGACGAACAATTAAAATTGACCATGTCCTCATAGATCCCTTAAACTCAACCCGAGATACATATATGCGACAGTCGAGGTAAACATGTGTTGCATGGTAGTTCCCGACATTTAGAGTGGTACCTCCAAGTCACCTAGGAATTCCCTACCCGAATACCTCCAAGGTCTAACAATCGTATCTTAAGACTCAACAGCAGACCTCCATGATCAAGCTCATTCTGTTGTACTTCCTTAGAATCATTAGGCTTGTTAGGCCCTACATATTTGATGACAAAATAATCTCCATTTCAAAAATTCTCAATATTTATTTTCTCCCCTCGTTTGGCTATGAAATTCCATTAAGATCCTCATCTCAAACAGAAAATGGAATCACTATTATTTCATGAACTATGGAGTTATTTCAATATTCACATGACAAATTTTATAGTATCACTATCATTAAGCACACATCATCATCATCACATAAACACATCACAAAATTATAGCATCACTCTCATCAATCATACCTCATCACATAAACTTATCACTAATTCATAATATCACAATTATTAATCATACATCATCATCCTCACATAAAGTTATCACAATGCATCCATATC
Source organism: Cicer pinnatifidum (assembly GCA_037974775.1). Taxonomy (NCBI): domain Eukaryota; kingdom Viridiplantae; phylum Streptophyta; class Magnoliopsida; order Fabales; family Fabaceae; genus Cicer; species Cicer pinnatifidum. The sequence goes on from JBBPBR010000008.1 coordinate 33,502,969, forward strand.
TTATGATCACATTACATAAACTCATATATTCCAACATATACTTAAAATTCATTCGACACCCAATATCACAATAATATCCAATAATGTGACACCCTAAACCCCAAAATAATGTATATTAATTTAAACAAGAATTTTAGTTTAATTCGCAGCGTATAAAGAAAATTTTTTTTCAAGGAAATAAAATTTTATAACAAATTTATGATATCAAAATTCAAAGGGAATACTTAAAAAAAATTCCTCTAATAAAACAGTAAGGTCTTCATACAAAAAGTTGTTTCTAATTGAATCAACAAAATAGAACTTATGACTCTCATTCCCGGTATCACCTATCAGAGCGGAGTTTCTCCCAAACTTGAACTTCAAGACTGATTAACCTGTAACAACTGCGATTTTGCAAATGCAGGGCCAAGCCAGTCAAAAACAAACAATGAAGGAGGTGATTTTTGAAATCATGTTGATAGTATAATATAAGTATGAAGAACACACAAAAAATCATAATATACTGTATCAGAATCAGATTACAATGTATAAAAATATTTAAGTAAATAGAACCATATTATAACATCAAAGTCACTAAATTAAAATAATCATCCCATTATAATATGCATCAAATCATCTAAGGATAATTATTATTACTTTTGAAACACATCAATCACAATAAAGCAATCACAAGGAAATGCAATGCTATGCATGAGCTTAGACTCTACTTCACAATGTGGTACCATTCTAACTCTGAAGTACTTGCTTAGGAGGCTTGATACTATGTCACCATCCCGGTGGACGGACAATACAAATTGACCATGTCGTCGTAGGTCCCCTCAACTCAACCCCCGAGACACATATACGTGATAATTGAGGTAAATGTGTGTTGCATGGTAGCTCCCGACGTTTGGAGTGCTACCTCCAAGTCACCTAGGAATTCCCCATCCAAATACCTTCATGGTCTAACAGTCTTGTCGTAAGGCTCAATAGCAGACTGCAATGATCAGGCTCATTCAATTGTACTTCCCCGAAATCACTAGGCTTGTCAAGCCCCACCTATATGATGACAAAATAATCTCCACATCACAAATTCTCAACATCACTATAATCACATAAACTTTATCAAAATGAATTCACCTTTTATTATCACATCACATAAACTCATATAATCAAACATATGCGCCAAATTTATTTGACATTCCATATCACAATAATATCAAATACTATACATTTAATGAAATTAAATCAAATCTCACAATAATATGAAAGGTCACACAATTAACGAAATAAATCAAATATCACAATAATATAAAATACCACAAATTTAACGAATCAATCAACATCTTCCACATTTTAATCTCACAACTTCCATTTTGCACATTAATAAATTTATCACTCAAAGGGCTACTGTCGTATGTAGCGAGTCCTGAATGAATCATTGGGAAATACGGTTTTCCCATCCATCTCACATTATATTATACTCAGGAATTCAAACGCTCTCTCACCCCTTACCTTATTTCGACGCTTTCACACACGAGTACGATTCCATGAGCAAACAATGTTTGTTCTTTGATTTTTAGGCCTTCAATATATCTAACTCGACAATTTATGGGTAAACGTCAAAATAAATTATAAGAAGATACTAAAAAACCTAAATTCGAAATTCGGTCAAGGAAAATTACCATAAATTAGAAAACAATTCAGTGTATTATATAGTCACTTTTCACACGGTTGTTTTGACGTTAGTTTCACTCAAATCAGACTTACGGTGAAGGAGAGCGATGCAAAATAACAAATTCTACAATCAGAGAAGTCGGGTATTTTAGAGAGAACATGGGGTTGTTAAAAATCTGGAAAATTGTGTTTAATTGACTAACCAAATGAATAAAACAACATACTGAAATTTGGGTGAAAATGGATAATTATTTTTAGAACAGTTATCGATCACCGATGTCAAACGATATAGGTTGTTGTTGTGTTTCATCTTTGGTTCTACGGCTGCCCGTCCTCCCATCATTTTTTTGTTTGTTTTATTTTATTAAGAATTAGGGTTCACACATGGGTCAAACTCATTGGTCCCTTTATTTATGTTTTTGTTTTACTATTATTATTTTTATTTTGCTAAAACAAAATTAATAATTATTTAATCTCCTTTTTAATATTCCTCGAAACACCATTTAGTTTTCCAAAATTGCTAATATTTTCTAAATTAGAGTAATTAAAATAATCAATATATATATATATATATATAAAATATTACTAATGACTGAAACTTCCACATTCAAAATAATCTCTATAGTTACACTTATTTCTCAAAATATTTACATTATAATAATACTATCATATTATAAAATAGTCAAAATTATAAAATAAATAAATTTAACATCAATATTTTATATTAATTATTAAATCATAATAAATATATATAAAATCACAATACCATAACAAGTATTTAAAAATAAAGGAACTCAAATACAACATTACTAATATCTAAAGATAATTATTTATAAAGTAAATCATTAAAAATAAGAGATACTTAGAAATAATTAAAACATAAATATGTGCACACTTTACAATAATCAAACATACAAGAAAATATCACATTAATTAACAACTCACATATACACTTAAAATCGTGTAAAATCTTATTCTTTAAAATATTACACTAAAATACTATTATTTTTAGAAAAATATATAAAATAATAAAATAAGACATTTATTATTTATATCGCTCATTTAATACAATATGTATCAAACTAAAACTTCATAGAAAACATCTATCTAACGAAAATTAGATACAAAATTTATCAACATATATTCTAAAATAATTTTAATCATCAAATTAATTATTTAAAATATTATTCAATTAATAAAATAGTTTATTAAAAAATTTCAGGTGTTACAAATACGACACATTTAAAGACACTAATTCAATCAACGCATTATAATTATTTCTATTCTATATTTTAATATCACAATTTCCATATTTGCATATTAATTCATTTATTCCTCAAATGGCTACTGTCGTACGTAGTGCCCCATATGAATCGTTGGGAAATACAATTTTCCCGTTCATATCAGAATATATTATACTCTCGAATATCACAATACATTATACCCACGAATATGTATGCCCCTTACCTTATTTCGACACTTTTACACATGAATACGATTCAATGAGAAAACAACCTTTGTTCTTAGGCTTTTTATCCTTCAGCGGATCTAACTCGACAATTTATAGGTAAACGTCAAAAAATAAATTATGAGAAGACACTCTAAAAAATAATTTCAAAATTCGGTCAAGAAAGCTTACCATAAACCATAAAACCAATTAGTGGATAATATAGCCACTTTTCGCACAATCGTTTTGCCGTTGGTTTCACTCAAATCGGACTTACGGTGAATAAGAACGATGCTAAATAACAAACTCCACTAAAAAAGAAGTCGAGTAGTACTTTAGAGAGAAATTAGGTTGGTAAAAAATATGGGAAAGTGTGTTTAATTGATTATCTAAATGAATGAAACAAAATACTGAAATTTGGACGTAAACGGATAAACTATTCTGTAATAGTTATCGACCATTGGTGTCAAACCATTGTCCACTACAAGAAAAGTTATCATTACCTACAACAAATTTTGACTTTACCCACGAACATTTCGTAGGTAACGTAAAATTATCCACGGATTACCTACAGACACGAGTTCGTAGATAATTGGCTCGTATGAATTTTTTTACCGACGGAAAAGCCATGAATAATGTATATACATTTCCGTAGATAAACTTGATCACGGCTTCTCCATGGGTAATTTTACCGATGATAGTTCTGTAGGTAATGTCAAGTCTGAAAGAAAACAATTATCCACGAAAATGACATGAATAAACCTTATTTTCCGTAGGTAACATCAAAATAGAAAAATAAACATTTTAAATAAAACTAAACCACATCATTACTCAAACAAATTAACTCTTTCATGCATTATTCCTCTACCTTTATTCAAAGTGTATCTTTCATTTTTCCCTCATTGTTCTGCTTCTCAAATCATTCATATAGAGCTCATATTCAATATAGAGTTATACATTGATATATACATATAGAGTTATACGTTCATATATACATCTTTTCATTATTAGTTTTAATATACATTTTTAGAGTTCATATTCAATAAGCCAAATAAGCTAGGTCCTAAACTTATCAAAAGAAAAGAGCTACGAAAGACTATACAATACCATGCTTGCAAGTACCAAGTAAGAGTTCAGTGGCAATTTTTGGGTTCATTTCTTACAGCAGTCCTTTTAAACTAAACAAGAGTTTTGTGGTATTGAGACATTGACAATTTAACATGTATATAATTTGTGACTGTTCAACTAAAGACTGAATCATATAGAGTTAATTGATCAAAAAATTTGTGTGCATGTGTGAAACGTTTCAAGCATACTCTAATTAAAAAACTGATAACTATAATTTCATCAAATCAATGTAATTTCCCCTAAAAAGTTCACAATGAAAACCATACTGAAAACCAACAATCATATTGAGGAAACTAACTACATATAACAAGCCTTTATGGGATCGTGTGTTTAATTGATTATCTAAATGAATGAAACAAAATACTGAAATTTGGACGTAAACGGATAAACTATTATGTAATAGTTATCGACCATTGGTGTCAAACGATGTCCCAATTTATGTTTCCTCTTCTTTAAGCGGTTGTTACTACTCCTCCAGCATCGTTCCTTATATCTATTTTTACTTATTTATTATTATTATTATTATTATTATTATTATTATTATTATTATTATTATTATTATTATTATTATTATTATTATTATTATTATTATGATTTAGTTTAGTTATGTTTTACTTGCATATGTGATTAATTCATGAAACACATTTTACTCATTTTTTTTATTTATAAAAAAAAAATTACCAAAGTTGTTATTCCAAATTTAATATTTTATAAAATAAAGTAATTAATCTTTTAAAATACATTAATAACCAAAACTCTTATATTGAAAATGATCACTATAAAAATATTTATTTTTGAAAATACTCAAATTAAAATATTATCATCATCAGAGGATGGTCGAAACTATAAAATAAATCACGCTTTATATTAATTATTTTACCATAATAAACATATATAATATCACAATGTCATAACACGCATATAAAAATAAGAAAATCAAACACAACATTACTAATATCCCAAAATAATTATTTATAAAGTAAATAATTAAAATAAGAAATACTTAAAAATAATTAAAATATATATATGTGCACACTTAACAATAGTCAAACATACAATAAAATATCACTTTAATTACCAACTTACATATACACGTAAAATTGTCTAAAATATTATCATTTAAAATGTTTAAACTAAAATACTAGTATATTAGATAAATATATAAAATGATAAAATATGTTATTTATTATTTATTATTAACATCACTTTATTATTTAAATCACTTTATTTACATCAATGTATTATGTTTTATTTATTATTTAAAATTATATTTTATTAATAAAATAATTTATTATCAAATTTAGGGTGTTACAGTTTCAATTAATTATGCTGCTGATTTTTTAAACAACATTGAAGCATCCCAATCAAATATAACAAAGGTGGTTAAACAACGTTGAATCAATTGTGTCAATCACATGAAGTTTAATTCTATAGCTAGGGGAAATATTTATAACATGTTTGTTACATTTTCCACAATAATACATGTACTCATCATAGATTAATTTCTTATTGCACACGCATGTTGTGTACCACCAATCAACTGTGTCAACGACGTATTTCACGGAGTCTATGACGATAAAAGATTACTCCTAACAATTAATACAAATTAAAAATGTTTCAAATCAATTGAAAATAACAAAAAAATAATTTATTTTGATCATATTATGTGTTCTAAAGAAATAATTATGTGTTCTAAAAAATATGATATAAATAAATAATAAATTAATAATTAATCATAAAAACATACCTCTACGTACTTATTTCATACTTAATGTAACATATAGAAGATAGTGATTAGATATCTATTAATATAATTAAAAATGCAATAAATTATTTTTTAATAGTTTTTGGAAATATATATATTTTTGAATTAAATATTAATCAATTGGTTTAATATGTTCAATTCTAATTCGATTGATATCATTTATTTGATTTAATTTGTTAAAATTATAAATATGAATAAACTAGTTTATAGATAATAAAATTATTCACCACGTCACACTCTTTTAGAGCATCAATTGTTTTATTCAGAGTGAGGTTGGGGAACTCTTCTTTTTTACTATCCATTGATTGATCTAGTATAAAAAGAGAAATATATTATACAGAGAAATACTCTCAACCTTAGATTTATATGATCACAAATTAATTGT
>JBBPBR010000008.1:33516316-33531104 GCA_037974775.1 Cicer pinnatifidum
TATATATATATATATATATATATATATATTTAGTATGATTTGGTAATTAATATAAAGTGCTGATTTTATACTGATTTATTTTATAATTTTGAATATTCTCTAATGACAATAGTATTTTAATGTGAGTATTTAAATAAATAAATAAATATATCATTAGGGTGATTATTTTGAATATGAGAGTTTTAATTATTAACATATTTTAGAAGATTAATTACATTATTTTATAAAATATTAGTTTTGAAATATTAATAATGTTTTAGTAATGAAATTGTGTTTTTTTTTAAATAAAATAAAATAGTAATAGTAAAACCTAAAAGGTGTCTAATGGGCTTGACCCATGTGTGTAAATGATTTAAATTGTTAATAAAATAAAATAAAACAACAAGGAAGGAAGCTTACGGCTAGCACCACTAAAACCAAGAGGAAACCAACAATAATCGTATCGTTTGGCATCAACAATCCATAACTATCCTAGAAAACTTTCTCTGTTTTCGTCCAAATTTCAGTATGTTGTTTTACTCATTTATCTATTCAATTAAACATAATTTTTCAGATTTTTAACAACCCGAATTTCTCCCTAAAATACCAGAATTTTTCCGTTTACAGAAATCCTTATTTTGCACCGTTCTCCTTCACCGTAAGTCCGATTTTAGTGAAACCAACGCCAAAACGACCGTGTGAAAAGTGGCTATATTATCCACTGATTGGTTTTCTGATTTATGGTAATTTTCCTTGACCGAATTTCGAAATCAGTTTTTAGACTATTTTCTCATAATTTATTTTTAACGTTCACCCATAAACTGTCGAGTTAGATAGATTGAAGAGGACAAAGAGTCAATGAACAGAGGTTGTTTGCTCGTGGAATCATATTCGTGTGAGAAAGCGTCAAAATAAGGTAAGGGGGTGAGAGAGCGTTTGAATTCATGAGTATAATATATTGTGAGATGAACGGGAAAACCGTATTTCCCAACGATTCATCCGGGGCTTGCTACGTACGACAGTAGCCCTTTGAGAGATAAATTGATTAATTTGAAATATGAGAATTGTGAGATTAAAATGTGAAATAGAAATTTTTATAAGGTGTTGATTGATTTAATTTTCGATACTTGTGTGGTAGTTGATATTTGTTATTATTGTGATGTTGGATGTTGAATGAAATTATGTGTACATGTTTGCTTAGATGAAATTATGTGATGTGATAATAAAATATGGATGTATGGTTTGATATATGCTTACGTCATCATAATGATGATTTTTGATTGATGATAGTGATGTTATAAAATTGTGATGAGTTTATACGATGATCATGATTATTTATGATTAATGATATTATAAAATTGTGATGAAAATACTGAAGTACCCCATACTTGATGAGATAGTGACGATTCTTAAATATGGTGCTCTTAATGGAGTAGTCTAAGTTAACAGGGGGAGAAGATAAATATTGTGAATTGTGAAGTGGAGATTATTTTGTCATCATATAGGTAGGGTCTGACAAGCCTAGTGATTCTGGGGAAGTACAACTGAATGAGCCTGATCGTGGCGGTCTGCTGTCGAGCCTTGAGGCAAGATTGTTAGACCTTGGAGGTATTCAGGTGGGGAATTCCTAGGTGACTTGGAGGTAGCACTCCAAATGTCGGGAGCTACCATGCAACACATGTTTACCTCGACTGTCGCATATATGTGTCTCGGGTTGAGTTGAGGGGATCTATGAGGACAGGGCCAATTTGAATTGTCCGTCCACCGGGATGGTGGCATGGTATCATGGCCTCCTAACCAAGTACTTCAGAGTTAGAATGGTACCACATTGTGAAGTAGAGTCTAAGCTCATGCATAGCATTGCATTTCCTTGTGATTGTTTTGTTGTGATTGATGTGTTTCAAAGGTAATATTAATTAGATGATTTGATGCATATTATAATGAGATGATTATTTTACTTGAGTGACTTTGATGTTATAGTATGATACTATTTAATTAAATATTTTGATATCATAAAGTGATTATGATACGGTTCTATTATGATTGTTTGCGTATTTTTCTTACTCATATTATACTATTAACATGATTTCAAAACTCACCTCTTTCGTTGTTTGTGTTTGACTGGCTGGGCCCTGCGTTTGCGAAATCGCAGTTATTACAGGTTAATGAGTCTTGAAGTTCAATTTTGGGAGGAACCCCGCTCTGATAGGTGATACCGGGAATAAGGGTTTTAATTTGTATTTTACTTATTTAATTTGAATCAAATTTTTGTACGAAAACCTTAGAAGTACTAGTAAGTTTTTAGAATTAAATCAAGTTCATTGAGATTAAATTGTTTTATTTGAGTAATAAAATTTGAATTGTTGCATGTGTACTTTGAGAAACGTGATATCCTAAATTAGTTACAAAAGTTTTTATATTTTCTTGAAAATATAATTTTATTTATCAATTGCAAATTTTATAGGTATATGATATAAATTATTATATATATATATTATTTTGGGATTTAGGGTGTCACAGGTACAGTCTTCCAATTTAAAATAAATGCAATCCAAAAGAAAGACATCTGTTCCCTCCATGTCAACCTAATCTGATCATTCTACAAACAAAAAAAACTATACACCCTGAGTGATCTCCACGCGCGCCCCGTCAGATCCTCCTAACATAGTTCCAGTCAGGCATTCCCATCTACATCCCCTTCCACAGGGTACGAACCGGTAGGATTGTCCTGGCTCTCATCTGAGGGCAAAGCCCAGATTTCCACAATAGTTGTAAAGGGTCACCAACCGAAATTAACAGTTAACACAACATTTAAGTTTTTAAATGCACAAATAACCTTTCAACTTAGCATGCACCTTAAAAGGGTTTTCCATTGCTAAAAGTTTATATAATACTTGCCAAGTAAAATGAAATCAATCGATTGGGCAATCAATTGAATGAATAGCTGAGCCCCTATAACAAATCCAATCGATTGGCAAATCGATTTTGACCAAATAGCTGAGCTACTGTAATGGCCAAATCGATTGGCAAATCGATTAGTTCAATCTCTTTTCAAGATTCAAGAAAACAGGAGACACATCAATCGATTGGGAAATCGATTTCTTATATGGTTTTATGAAACATATTTACAAAATCGATTGGCACATCGATTTTGTCAAAATAGCTGAGCTCCTGTAACCAATCAAATCGATTGGCAAAACGATTTGGATAAATGGCTTTTCACAAAATCGATTTGGGAATCGATTTCCCTGAATGTTTTTCTAAAACTACATAAACTAACTCAATCACATTCACACACAACTCCAAAACATAACACTTAGCAATTTCAACACAATCACCACGACAACTTGAGTTTCGAAATAGTTTTACAATCAATCACACTTACACACAATATCAATACATAACACTTAGCAATTTCAACATAATTACCACGACATCTCAAGTTCAAACACTCAATAATAAACTTGAATCAAACACGACTCGTGTGCCAAGCACCCTAATGTAATGCGTATATGCCAAAATGCATGGACTCGGAATTCCAAACCAAAACCCTCCTCAAAGGGCCGTAAATCATAATTGTACCGCCTATCGCAGGCCGAAGTACCAATTACCGAGGTGCCACCTATCACGGGTCTACACGATTTACTGAAAAGCGTAAACCATAAACGTACTACCTATCACGGGCCAATACCGTTTACCGAGGTGCCACCTATCACAGGTCTGCACGGTTTACTAAAAAGAAACGTAAATCGTAAATGTACCGCCTATCACAGGCCATAGTACTATTTACCAAGGTGCCACCTATCACGGGTGTGCACAATTTACAAAAAAACCGTAAATCGTAAATGTACCGCCTATCACAGGCCAAAGTACTATTTACCAAGGTGCCACCTATCACGGGTCTGCACAATTTACAAAAACGTAAATCGTAAATGTACCGCCTATCACAGGCCAAAGTCCAATTTACCAAGGTGCCACCTATCACGGGTCTGCACGATTTACAAAAACAAAATGAAATGCATGAGCATACTCTGACTCCATCCAAGACAATCGTTAAGTAAATGCAGATATTAAAAGATTCCCCATTTTTAATACTAATTTAACTCTAACAATTTTCACAACAATCGTTAAGTAAACAGAGATATTAAAAGATTCCCCATTTCTAATACTCGTTTAACTTTAACGATTTTCACTGCAAACATTAAGTAAACAGAGATATTAAAAGATTCCCCATTTTTAATACTCGTTTAACTCTAATGATTTTCACGACAACATTAAGTAAACAAAGATATTAAGAGATTCCCCATTCTTAATACTCATTTAACTTAAACAATTTTTCACTGCAAACATTAAGTAAACAGAGATATTAAAAGATTCCCCATTTTTAATAGTCATTTAACTCTAATGATTTTCAAATTCCACACAGAACATACTCAGACATATTTACAAATTCAATCCGCAATTCACACCAAACCACATCAGTTTATTTTTCCACAAAATCCACTCAAACACATCTCAGATTTCATAAGTATCAATTATGAACACGTCAAATACGACGACACAAATCAACACAACCCACCACTCGAACACCACAAATTTCATTTACTCAAAATCATACATAAATGGGTTAAATTCATTTTCCACAAAACTTTCATCAATATCACCAAAACCCCACATTAGAATTTCACCCATAAAGCATTAAATTCATTTTCCCCAATTCAACACTTCAACCCTAACAAATTATTTTTCACTCCACCACAGATAAGTCCCTAATGCAAACTAAAAGTTTGGAAGGAGCCCTTACCTTCATGTTAGCTTTAACGTGCGATTATGGTACTGCGAGTAAATCCGGTAAAATCTCCTCTCGCAACGTCGCGTCCAAAGTTGGTCCCGTAGCACCGTAGCGTGGTAGTGAGCAACTTTCCCTTCTATCTCTTCGCAAAACGAAGCTTAGATCTAGATGAAACGTGGAGGTTTGTGTTTCACGGTTTTGAAATCCCTAACTCCGTTTTCGAATCCGGGAAGAAGGAAGAAGCTGGGAATTTGATCTTTCTCACCCACTAAGCCTTGGGTTTCTTTTCTTGAACTAAAAGGAAGCCAAGAAAACAAAAATGGAAGAAGAAGGGAGGGAGTTTCACGCGAAGCAGAGAAAGAAGAAGGATTCTATTTCTTTCTCTTTTTCTTTCTTCCTTTTTCCTTCCTTTCTATTTCTTTTCTTTCTATCTTCTTTTTCTTTTTCCTCCACACAAAAATATATATATATATTTATATATATTAATTACTTTTAACAAATATCTCCAAATATCTAGATATTTATTAAAATTACCATTTCACATTAAATTCTTCGTAAAAGATTCACCGCAGTTAATTTAATTTATTTATCGACGAGTAATTTTAATCGAGCATCAATATAACTTTTTGGTCCTTAAAATTCCCAAAATATTAATAACTTTGGCTAAAAAGCCTCCGAGTTCAATACCAAAATACACTAAAATACATAACGTATGCTTAAAAATTATGGGTCTTACAACATGAGTAGGAAAACTGTATTTCCCATAATTCATTGGGGGCTCACTACATACAGGTGAAGCCCTTTGAGTAATAATTGAATATTCAATGATTATGTGTACTTGTTGATTTATGATGTTATCACCTCGATGAATATCATGAAATGCATATTGTAACGCCTAGTTACGTGGGTATAAAAAATTGAGATAATAACGAAAAAAATTCTTAAATTATATAAGAGAATAAGGTACTAAAATAAATAATGAATTATTAGAAAGAATTAATGTTATGAAATCTCAAAATAAATCCTTGCAATTGGAAAATCTTTAATAATTAAAATATTCAAAATTGAGCAAATAGTATCTTATCTCGACATAAAGTACGATGTAGACATTATGTCTACTTATACTTGATCTACTAACCTAATCGAAGCAAATCACTCTTCTCAAGGGTGGTAGAACTACTCATCTCTCGACGTTCCCAACGGTCTCAATATTATTCTCAGCTAGAGCGTTAACCAGAAAGTCGATCATGGCACCCGCCTTCATCCAAAAATATTCTTTAGAACTATTCATGATATTACTAAGATTTCTCTATAATAACCAACTACTTCCAATAATTAATAAAAACTCATCAATTAAATTAACGATAATCCACATTTGTCATAATCAAATAATTCCAATATACACATTTATTCTGCAGAAAATAATCAATCAATGCGATGATGGAGATATACTCCTTCCACAAAGTGAGTATTATCTAATCATGTGGAGCACTAGCTCATCCAGTGTGAGGTACAAGACCAATCTGTTACACTCCGATTTTTAATAGCGTGAGTGTATTTTTTGTCAAAACAAATTCATAAAAACAAATAAATAAAGAAGGAAATACTTTTGGATAAACATTTAAGTCGTAACATAATGACAAAGTCAACAAATATTCACAAGCAGCGGAATACTTTTTTGAAATCAAAATCCAAAGTATTCAAACATCAAAATACACCGTGGCTATGAGGCCTATCAAGCATAGCTCATACCCCTGGGGTATTTTCGGTAGACACCTGTACAAAAGCAGTGCCCCAAGAATTTTAACTTCCCACATCACATCAAAAAGTGGTACATGGACGCCATCAAAATAAAATGTCAAGCTGACAATATTGGTATAGGTACAGTCTTCCAAATTAAAATAAACACAACCCAAAAAGAAAGACATTAAGTCCATATACATCAACCTAATTTGATCATTCTACAAAAAATTATACATCCCATATGTTCTTCACGCCCCCCGCAAGATCCTCCTCACACAACTCCAGTCAGGTGTGTCCAACTACATTCCCATCCACAGGGTACTAACCGGTGGGAAGATCCTAGTTCTCATTTGAGGGCAAAGCCCATATTTCCACAATAGTTGTAACGGGTCACCAACCGAAATTAACAATTAACATATCACATTTACGATTTTAAATGCACAAAATAACCTTTCAACTTAGCATGCACCTTGAAAGGATTTCCATATGGTAGACATGCATAAACAAAGTTGAAAAATGAAGTTTTTAACAAAACTGCACTGTTGTATTCGAATACAACATCTCTGTATTCGAATACAAAAATGTTTCATAAGTCAGCAGCAAAAACAACATGTCTGTATTCGAATACAACCTTTTGTATTCGACTACATATAAGTCAACAACAAAAACATGTCTGTATTCGAATACAGCCTTCAATATTCGACTATACATAAGTCAACAATAAAAAATGGATATCTGTATTCGAATACAACCTTCTGTATTCGAATACACATAAGAAAATAGCATAAAAACAACAAAATTCAGCTTTTAAATGGGTTTTGAAATCAATCAACACTTACACACAAATCCAAACAATCACACTTAGCAATTATAGCACAATCACGATGACAACTTGAGTATCGAAAATGTTTTACAATCAATCACACTTACACACAAATCCAAAACATTCACACTTAGCAATTATAGCACAATCCCCATGAGAACTTGAGTTTCGAAAAGGTTTTGCAATCAATCGCACTTACACACAAATCCAAAACATTCACACTTAGCAATTATAGCACAACCAAAACAACCATTTGAGTTCAAACACTCAATCATAATCTTGAATCAAACGTGACTCGCATGCCAAGCACCCTAATGCATTGTGTATATGCCAAAATACATGGACTCAGAATTCCAAACCAAAACCCTCCTCGAAGGGCCGTAAATCATAATTGTACCGCATATCACAGGACGAAGTACTAAATTACCGAGATGCTACCTATCACGGGTCAGCACGATTTACTAAAACGTAAACCATAAATGTATCGCCTATCACAGGCCGAGGTACTATTTATCGAGGTGCCACCTATCACAGGTCAGCATGATTTATAAAAAATGTGCAGTCTATCCCAGACCTTACACGACGCGACAATCCTGCAAGGATAAGATGAACCAACAAATCACATGGAATCATCTCGTGGCCCATCGGGTCACCACTATCACCATGGCCCATCCGGTCGCCATGTATTATGAAATGCATGAGCATACTCTGACTCTATCCACGACAATCATTAAGTAAATGCAAATATTAAAAGATTCCCCATTTTAATACTCATTTAACTCTAACGATTTTCACGACAATCATTAAATAAACGCAGATATTAAAAGATTCCTCTTTTTTAATACTCATTTAACTCTAATGATTTTCAAATTCCACACAGAGCATACTCAGACATATTCTCAAATTCAATCCACAATTCACACCAAATCACATCAATTCATTTTTCCACAATTCATTTATAATATTAATTATCAACACGTCAAACACGAAAAAACACAAATCATCACAACCCACTACTCAAACACCTCAAATTTCATTTCCTCACAACCACACATAAATGAGTTAAATTCATTTTCCACAAAACACTCATCAATATCACCAAAAACCCAACTCTAAAATTTCACCCATAAAGCATTAAATTCATTTTCCCCAAATCTACACTTTAACCCTAACACATTTCTTTTCCACCCAACCACAGATAAGTCCCTAAATGCAAACTAAAAGTTTGGAAGGAGCCCTTACCTTAACGTTAGCTTTAATGAGCGATTACGGTACCGCGAGTAATTCTGATAAAATCTCCGCTCGCGATGTCACTTTCGAAGTTAGTTCACTAGCACCGTAGCATGAAGGTGAGCACCTTTCTGTTCTATCTCTTCACAGAACAAAGCTTAGATCTAAAAGAGAAATGGAGTTTTATGTTTGACGATTTTGAAATCACTAACACCGTTTTTGAATCCGAGAAGAAGAATGAAGTTGAGAAATCCTTGCTTTTTTACCCACCAAGCCTTGGATTTCTCTCCTTGAAGCAAAAGAAAGAAAATATAGCAAAGAAAAGGAGGGGAGGAAAATGGGTTCGCGAAGGCAGGAAGGAGGAAGAAGATTCAGTTTTCCTTCGTTTTCTGTTTTCTTTCAGTTTTCCTTTCTTTCTTTTTCCTTCCTTTCCTTTTCTTTCTTTATATATATATATATATATATATATATATATATATATATATATATAAATTAATTATAACGTAACAAAAATCTAAATATCTAGATATTTATCAAAATTACCATTTCACCAATAACCTCTCAAACCATTTGATAAAAATATCTACTCTCGTCGCAACTCAATTGACAGATACAATTTTTAGCAACACGAGATATTTTTAACAAAGCTGTCGAGAATTAAACTCTTCGTAATCTAAATAAATTATTCTTCGACAAAAGATTCACCGTACTTAATCTAATTTATTTATCGACGAATAATTTTAATAGGGGGTCAAAAGATATTTTTGGGTATTAAACTCACAAAATATCAATTACTTGGCTAAAAAGCCTCAGAGTTCAATACCAAAATATACTAAATACATAAATTAGAATTTAAAATTATGGGTCTTACACCATATGTGTGGAGTTTAAACTTCATCCCTTTGTCGAGTTTAAAACTCATGTATATACGGGGTACAAGACCCATTTTTGTGGAGTTTAAACCTCACCTCTTTGTGAAGTTTAATACTCATCCATCCGTGTGGAGTTTAGACCTCATCTCTTTGTGAAGTTTAATACTCATCTATATGTGCGGTACAAGACCCATCCGGGTGGAGTTTAAACCTCATCTCTTTGTGAAGTTTAATACTCATCCATGTGAAGTTTAAACCTCATCTCTTTGTGAATTTTAATACTCATCTATATGTGGATTAGAAGACCCATCCGTGTGGAGTTTAAACCCCATGTCCTTGTGAAGTTTAATACTCATCCATGTGGAGTTTAAACCTCATCTCTTTGTGAAGTTTAATACTCATCCATATATGGGGTACAAGACCCGTCCGTGTGGAGTTTAAACATCATCTCTTTGTGAAGTTTAATACTCATCCATGTGGAGTTTCAACCTCATCTCTTTGTGAAGTTTAATACCCATTCATATATAGGGTACAAGACCCGTCTGTGTGGAGATTAAACCTCATCTCTTTGTGAAGTTTAATACTCATCCATGTGGAGTTTAAACCTCGTCTCTTTATGAAGTTTAATACTCATTTATATGGAGCTTAAGCTCATCTCCAACAAACACAATCAAAATCATTCATATTTTTAACAATCATATTCATAAAATCATATTTATAATATAATATTTTATATGAATATATAATAACAACAATCTTTCAATGAATATATATATCTCAAACACACACAATCCAAATAATTCACGTTCTTAACAACCATATTCATAAAATCATATTTTTAATATAATATTTTATTTGAATATATTATAACAACAATCATTCAAGAAAATATAATAAAACGATCTTTTTAAAGAATATATATTCAACCATAATAAAAACAGTAATTCAACAAACAATAGTAAATAACTCAATTCATAATTTTTTTTATTACAGTTCATAAAATCCCAATTTTAATAGAGTTTGGTTTTTGATAAAATATATTTTTATAAGAATATCATCAATAATATTTAACTCTTTTTCCGTTCCAAATTTCCAAACTAATTGTACCATGAAAATTTAAAGGGTGTGATTACTCACCTCTTGAAGCGTTCTTTTATAAAAAGTTTCTTATGTATTAGTCGTTACTAACCACTGCTACTGCAAACGCAATCATACTTTCGTTTCTCTTTATGGTGGCATATATAGTTCTCTATATTGAGGTTTTTATTTTCTTCTTTGTATCTATTTATAATTAAATATTTATAAGATAGTTTGACTAGGTATCCTATATTTGCCCCACTAATTTCTTCGTTGATACAAATAAAACGAATACATATTGAATTCATATAGGATTGTTTGTTTGGTTTTGTTTGACTCCTTGATAATAGATAATTAGGAAGCAAAACTTTGTTATAATAGCTTGTTTGTTAATATCTATTTCACATAAACCGTTAACAAACAAAACAAACTTCCTATTATTACAGTCTCAAACAAACAAGAACTTACTAATGTTACCTTATTTCAAGCAAATTAATAGTTGATATATTAATAATAATAATAATAATAATAATAATAATAATAATAATATAATCATAATAATCTATAAATTAGAATATTTTAAAATTCTAATTATTTTTAATCCTTTAATTTAGGATGTTACATTTTTTCTCCTCCTTAAAGAAATTTTGTCCCTGAAATTTATGTCAAAGTGAATAAAACCAAAGTGACCCAACTTGTGCAAGTATAAAGAATCTGATGTACTTGCATTAGGGAGACTTGGATACTGTCATATGACTTCTTCCTTTGATTATGAAATAGCCATTTCTGGCGTATAGATCTAAGATTAAAGATTAAATTATCTTTTAATTGGACTAACTCGGGAGCTATCATGTGTGAATGATCCAACACATATGCTCGGGGTTGAGAAACAAGAAATACATCACAAAGGTTATATACATGTGGAGGAAGAGCTAATTGATAAGTAGCATACCTACTCTCTTTAGAATTTAAAAATGACCCATGAAACAAACGTTTTATTTTATTTTTGACTTTCATTGACCTTCTCACCCCAGTCTTAGAAGAGACTCTTAAGAATCCACGTGTCTCTTCTTGAAATTCCAATAGTTTTCTTCTCTTTTTAACATAACTCTTTTCTCTACTTTGAGTTGTATGCATCCTTTCCCTACTTAGTTGAATTCTACTAGTGGTCTCTTGCACTAAATAAGGTCCTAACAAAGACTTATCCCTAACTTCACACTGATACACTTGTGTGAGATCTACACTTTCTTCCATAAAGAGCCTCATAGTGTGTCATACCTATACTAGAGTGATAATTGTTGTTATAAAAATAGTCTAGTAGAGTGTCCAACTCTCACCTTCATCCCGAACACAAGCTTTTAGCATATCCTAAAGAGTTTGAATAATTCACTTTGATTGATCATCTAACAAGCTCTCTGAAAAGCTTTCCCAAAATCTAGAGGTAAATCGTGGATCGCTATCTAATATTATTGAGGTGGGTATACCGTGTAACTCTACTATCTCCTTAATATAAAGCTTAGCTAGTCTATCTAAACAATAGGTTGTTTTAATTCGTAGGAAATGAGCTGATTTGGTCATTTGATTAACTATCAACCAAATGGCATCAAAATCCATAGACATCCTATCCCATTCCCACTCAGGAATTTCTAAAGATTGTAACAATTTTGAAGGCTTTTGTTGCTCAATATTAACCTTCTGACATACTAGACAAAGACACAAAACCCATACATTTTTCTCAAATCTTGATACATTTTAGTTACTCTTGGGTACATCGTAAACTTAATGTTACGATCTTCCTCTAAAATCTTATCCTTAAGAATCTCCTTCTTAGGAACAATGATCTTATCCTTAAAAAACACTAAGTCGTCACTAGATAAGGTATAGTTCTCCTTGTCCACAAGAGATTGTGGTACTTTAGCTAATAGGTGTTCATTTTGTATTATCCCTGTCAAGTTATTACTGATTTCTAGCCTATTCCGATTCAAGCTTAAAGCATTATGGGACACATCCAAATTCATATCTTTAAATTACTTTATTAGACTTGTTTCTTGTACCATCATACAAGCTACACGTAGGGATTTTCTATTTAGAGCATCAGCTACTACATTAGTTTTCCCAAGGTGATATTTCAACTCAAAATCGTAGTCCTTAAGGAACTCCATCCACCTTCTCTGTCTCATATTTAAATCCTTTTGATCAAACAAATACTTAAGGTTTTTATCATCACTAAAAACCTCAAATTTCGCCCTATACAAGTAATGCCTCCAAATTTGAAGAGCAAGGACTACAATTGCTATTTCAAGAAATTGGGTTGGATAATTTACCTCTTGAAAATTAACCTCACACTCTTAGTCCCACACGAAATTTTTCTCTTATCTTGTCAACTTGGTGAGAGGTAAGACTAGATTAGAAAACCTCTCTATAAATTTCCTATAATAACCCGTCAATCCTAGGAAATTTCTTACTTCAATCATTGATTTAGGTTGGGGCCAACTTAATATTGAATCTATCTTACTAGAATCAACTGCTACTCCCTTACTAGAGATGATATGTCCTAAAACCTCACATCAGCAAGCCAGAACTCACATTTCTCAAGTTTTGCATATAGTGTGTTATCTCTCAAAATTTTCAATGCTATCATCATGCTCACCCAAGCTCGCAAAGTGGATTAGAATATCATCGATGAACACCACCACAAACGTATCTAAGAAAGGCCTAAAAATTTGGTTCATGTAATCCATAAAATAGAAAGGGCATTGGTAACTCCAAAATGCATCACTACATACTCATAGTGATTGTATCTTGTCCTAAAAGTTGTATTAGGAATATCTTCACTTTTGACCCTAATTTGATGGTACCCATACCACAAGTCTATCTTTGAAAATATTGAAGCTCCTCTCAATTGATCTAAGAGGTCATCTATCCTAGGCAAGGGAATTTTTTATTCTTGATGGTAACTTGATTCAATTTTCTATAGTCTACAAATAACCTCATAGTCTTACTAGCAGGGGCACGTCTTTATTTGTCCTATGAAATTATGTGTAAAGGGTATAGATTTTTATGAAATTTATAGCCTTTATTATAGAATTTCTTTCTACTAGAGATAAACTTCTTCTTCAATTTCTCAGCTTTGCAGCTCAGACTTAATTCCTTACTCAAATTTGATCGCCTTCCACTCATTTTGGGGATTGTCCCTAAGATAACAAGAGTAACTTGATGTAGCTTCAAAATTTGGCGACATACTCTACAACTGAAATATCCCTATGACGAATATGAATAAACTTAATTTCCTTTTGAATACGAACATTGTCGAGAATATACTTCTCTAGAAATAACTTCTGAAACCTATCCTTAGTAAAATAAACTTGTTTTGTCAGCAGACCTTCTCTAATACAAATCCACCAATGCTCAACATCAGACTCTGATATATAAAAAACAATTCCATTTGTTAGTGTCAAGACAATGCATGATACTAAAGATCTTCTCTAACTTCAACAACCATACTTGTGCTTTGATTGGATCATACATGACCTAGAAAAGGTTGTGGATTATTCTTTCAAAATTCAGAAAGCCTAATATATTGAGGATCTACGACTATTACAGATTTGACATTGGATTTTAACAACAACAACACAACAATATAGCAGTACCTATAGTTCTAATATTTTCTTAATCACATCAACCGATATGATTTAGTCCGAATATAAGAAATGGGTATATGTTCTTAAATTCATCAATCAGATTTTCATAAAGTCATATATTTTGATAATAGAATAGAATAAGTCATAAAGATGAAACTGGTATACAAAGAATGACAATTTGTAACTTACCTCTGAACTTGAGTATCAAGATTAAGAATCCGAGTTATCTTTTTTTAGCATTCCGGTAAAAAATAAATGAGAATTATTTTAAGTGTTTGATATTTTTACCATTATTATACAAGTGATCTGTAATCAACTCACCATTTGGTGAGTTTTAGGATAGTGAATTTGCAAATTTACTATAAACACACAGACTATTACATAAAAGAAGGACTGTGCTATATAAGAGTTGTTATCATACGAATTTCTAGAAGTTTAGTTATTAGATAACCTATTAGCCGTATTAGTATTGAGATGTAGTTTGTTCCTAAAGGGTTTAGTTGTTTTATAAAATTAAGTGTAGTCCTAATAAGCAATAATTAATAATTAAATTCAGTGTGATACATATAAAAATCTTTTTAAAAATCAAAGTTATAAATATATATATATAAAAATATAATATTTAGTTCTT
>JBBPBR010000008.1:33531527-33573086 GCA_037974775.1 Cicer pinnatifidum
ATATCGAAATTGTATTAAATATATATATAAAAATATATAAATATATATATATATATATATATTTATATTTTT
The DNA here is from genome assembly GCA_037974775.1 of Cicer pinnatifidum. Taxonomy (NCBI): domain Eukaryota; kingdom Viridiplantae; phylum Streptophyta; class Magnoliopsida; order Fabales; family Fabaceae; genus Cicer; species Cicer pinnatifidum. The sequence continues at coordinate 33,531,600 of JBBPBR010000008.1, forward strand.
TAAATAAATAAATAAATAAGAAATAACCCTATATATTGTTGCAATAGTCTATTGACTTTAGCGTTAAAAGAACGGTTTATATATATATAAGCGATAGCCTGAAAGAAAGATAGGAAGAAAAACAAAAGTGGGATTAGCGTGTGATAATAAACCTGATATGACTGAGGTAAATTAATACAGAGCAGATATCCTACAATCATTTTACATCTAAAATGCTTCATTTAGTTTTAGTTATAATTAAAAATTGTCTACGATAATCATCAATTTCGTTACATAGGACATGTTATTCACCTATTATTAACGCCCAGACTATAGATATACGCCATAATCATTTAAATACGTCATTATGTTTTATTTTAATTAAAATTAGGAATTTCTTTTTAATTAGTATACTAATACATATGTTTTGATGATATTAAATATATTATTCGATTATATTACAAATAGTAGACCATTTATTTATATACTATTATTGAGTAAATTATTTATTCGTTGGAGCAAATAATTAATTTGTAATTGGTTGTTGCATTGATTTATTTTCGCTCGTGGATTGTTAGAGACGGTGGTTAGCGAAGACGCGACACATTAAATCAGCGGATCGACTTCGTTGGGAAAGATCTTCAGCTAATGTAAGGGGTGATATGAGGTTCAATTATATGAGTATAAAATAACGTGAGATGAACGGGAATACTGAAATTATCAGATATTCATTCGAGACTTACTACGTATGGTTGAGCCCTATTGAGCAATACTAATTAATTAATAATATATGAGTGGTAATAGTGAGGACTAAAATATAAGTTAGCAACCTATAGAATTATCGTGAATCTATTTATATCAAGATTGCACACTGTATGAATTTATGAAATCTTATGCTGATAATTATTGTATGAATGACATGTACTTGAGTGTTCTTATCACTTGATTGAAATTGTGATATTACTTGAATGTGTCACTTATTTGATTCCTTATTATGTGATTGATGAAACTGGATTGTGTATTGTGAGTAGTGTAAATCAAATATTGCGATTTTATTGTGATTGACTATTATAGATATATAATGATGAATATTGTGAAGTCAAACTGAAACTTATTGAGTTGTGATGATCGAGTAAGTCTGAGATATGTGTAGTAGATTTTGGAGTTAGGATTATTTTGTCATCAAATAGGGAAGGTCTGACAAACCTAGTGATTCAGGGAAGTACAACTGAATGAGTCTGATCGTGAAGGGCTACAGTTGAACTATAAGGTAGTACTAATAGACCTTGGGGGTACCTCTAGTGGGGAATTCCTAAGTGGATTAGTGGGTTATTTCCTAAGGTTGGGAGCTACCGTGCAACACAAGAGTACCCCGACCTTCGCATATGTGTTTCGGGTTGAGTTTAGGGTATCTATGAGGACTAGGCCATTCATGAATTGTCTGTCCACTCTTGTAGTGGCATTGTATCAGGCCTCATAACCAAGTACTTTAGAGTAGAATGGTACCAAATGGTGAAAAAATGTATAGTATAGGACATGCATAACATTTCATCCTTGCGACTGTTCTATTGTGATTGATTTAGACTAACATTTGATATTATGATCTTGAGTGTTTCTCATGTTTATGCTGATTTGACTAATTACGTCTTCTCCTCATATATCTTATATTGTAACATAATTTCAATACTCATCCTTCGTTGTTTGTGTTTGGCATTTGCGATGGACGCAAACGAGTTGTAAACTACAGGTGATGACTAGTACCATCAAAGAGGCATAAGTCATTCTGTCTTGAAGACTGTTATTATATGTATTGTGTTCATGTTATTTGAGCGTCTTTTATTTTTGGAATTTCCGCTCTGGTAGTGACATAGGGTTGGGACTACATTTACACTTAATATTAACCTTATGTACGTGTACTTCAAAAAGAATTTTGTTGTCTGATATTATAATTTCGAGTTGTTAGGTTTGATAGAAGTTTTGGATTTATGTGATATGTTCATGATTACGTGATACTCTTTATTTTAATAAAAAAATATTTGGAAGTTTATATTTTTATGAATATGAAGAATTTCACTATTTTAAAATTAGAAAATTAAATATTTTTTTATTTGGCTTTAGGGTGTCACAAAGCAAGTAATTAATTTGTGTTTGGTTGTTGCATTGATTTATTTTCTTTTGTAGATTGTTAGAGACGGTGGTTGGCGAAGACGCGACACATTAAATTAGCAAATCAGTTTTGTTGGAAGAAATCTTCAGCCAAGGTAAAGGGTGAGAGGAGGTTCGATTTTAAGAGTATAAAATAACGTGGGATGAATAGGAGTACCGAAATTCTCAGATATTCATACGAGGCTTACTATATATGATCGAACCCTATTGAGTAATAATAATTCATTAATAATATATGAATGGTAATACTGAGGACTAAAATATAATTTTGCAACCTATAGAATTGCCTTGAATCTATTTATATCAAGATTGCATGTTGTCTGTTTTTATGAAATCTTATGTTGATTGTTATTGTATGAATGATATCTATTTAGTGTTCTTGTTACTTGATTGAAATTCTGATATTACTTGAATGTGCCACCTGTTTGATTCCTTATTATGTGATTGATGAGACTAGACTGTGTATTGTGAGTAGTGTAAATCAAATATTGGGATTTTATTATGATTGATTGATATACATAATGATATAAATTCTAGTGAATATTGTGAATTCAAACTGAAACTAATTGAGTTGTGATAATCGACTAAATATAAGATAAGTGTTGTAGGTTTGGAGTGAGGATTATTTTGTCATTATATAGGGAGAGTTTGACCAACCTAGAGATTCGGGGAAGTACAACTGAATGAACCTGACCATGGAGAGCTACAGTCGAATTGTAAGGTAAGACTGATAGACCTTCGGGGTACCTCTAGTATAGAATTCCTAAGTGGATTAGAAGGTTATTCCCTAAGGCCGAGAGCTATCGTGCAACACAAGAGTACCCCGAGCGTCGCGTATATGTGTCTCAGGTTAAGTTGAAGGTGTAACACCCCAATTTTCAAAGCGAGGGTGTATTTTTTTTTTCAAAAGAATTTAAAATAAAAAAGAGAAACAAATAAGGAAAATACCTTTGGATAATAATTAAGTCATTATAATTTACAAGCAGCGGAAAAGTTTCTCGAAATATGAATCCAAAATATTTACATATCAAAAGGTGGTACATGTAACCCATCGAAAATAACATGTCATGCTGACAATATTAGTATAGGTACAGTCTTCCAGTTTAAAATAAACACAATTCGAAAGAAAGACATCTGTTCCCTCTATGTCAACCTAATCTGATCATTCTACCAAAAAAAAAAACTATACACCCTGAGTGATCTCCACGCGCCCCGTAAGATCCTCCTAACGTAGCTCCAGTCAGGCATTCCCATCTACATCCCCATCCACAGGGTATGGACCAGTAGGATTGTCCTGACTCTCATCTGAGGGCAAAGCCCAGATTTCCACAATAGTTGTAAAAGGTCACCAACCGAAATTAACAGTTAACACATAACATTTAAGTTTTTAAATGCACAAAATAACATTTCAACTTAGAATACACCTTAAAAGGGTTTCTATATGCCAAACATGCATAAACAAAGTTGAAAAATGAAGTTTTTAACAAAACAACACTGTTGTATTCGAATACACATCAGACAGCAGCAGAAAAACAACAAAATTCAGCATTTTTCAGCTTTTCAAAGGGTTTCGAAATCAATCAACACTTACCCACAAATCCAAACAATCAAACTTAGCAATTATAGCGCAATCACCACGACATCTTGAGTTTCGAAACAGTTTTGCAGTCAAACACGCTATCACACAATTCCCAAACATCCACACTTGGCAATTATAACACAATCACCACAACAACTTTAGTTTCGAAATGGTTTTGCAATCAATCACACTTACACACAATTCCAAAACATAACACTTAGCACTTATAACACAATCACTACGACATCATGAGTTTCGAAATAGTTTTGCGACCAAACACACTATCACATAATTCCAAAACATAACACTTAGCAAATAAAACCCAATTACCACGACAACTTCAGTTTCAAACACTTAATCATACACTTGAATCAAAATACGACTCGTGTGTTAAGCACCCTAATGCGATGCATATATGCCAAAATGCATGCACTCGGAATTCCAAACCAAAACCCTCCTCGAAGGGCCGTAAATCATAATTGTACCGCCTATCGCAGGCCAAAGTACCAATTACCGAGGTGCCACCTATCACGAGTCAACATGATTTACTAAAAAGCGTAAATCGTAAACGTACCACCTATCACGGGTCAGTACTGTTTACCGAGGTGCCACCTGTCACGGGTCAGCACGATTTACTAAAAGAAAAAGCGTAAATCGTAAACGTACCGCCTATCACAGGCCAAAGTACTATTTACCGAGGTGCCACCTATCACAGGTCAGCACAATTTACCAAAAACGTAAATCGTAAATGTACCACCTATCACGGGTCAGTACTGTTTACCGAGGTGCCACCTATCACGAGTCAGCACAATTTACCAAATGAAATGCATGAGCATACACTGACTCCATCCACAATAATCGTTAAGCAAATGCAGATATTAAAAGATTCCCCATTTTTAATACTCTTTTAACTTAAACGACTTTCACAACAAACATTAAGTAAACAAGACATTAATAGATTCCTCATTCTTAATACTCATTTGACTTAAACGATTTTCACAAACACACATGAAGTAAACAAGTCATTAAGAGATTCCCCATTCTTAATACTCGTTTAACTCTAATGGTTTTCACGACAAACATTAAGTAAACAAGACATTCAGAGATTCCTCATTCTTAATACTCGTTTAACTCTAATTGTTTTCACGACAAACATTAAGTAAACAAGACATTAAGAGATTCCCCATTCTTAATACTCATTTAACTTACACGATTTTCACAAACACACATTAAGTAAACAAGATATTAAGAGATTCCACATTCTTAATACTCGTTTAACTCTAATGGTTTTTAAATCCCACACAAAACAAACTCAAACATATTATCAAATCCAATCCACGACTCACACCAAAACACATCAATTCATTTCTCCATAAAATCCAACATACACGTAACAAATTTCATAAAAATTAACTTATGAATACGCCAAATACGATGAACACAAATCAACACAACATAACACTCAAACACATCAAATTTCCTTTACTCAAAACCATACACCAATGAGTTAAATTCATTTTCCCCAAATCAATACTCCAACCCTAACAACATTCTTTTCCACACAACCACAGATAAGTCCCTTAATGCAAACTAAATGTTTGGAAGGAGCCCTTACCTTCATGTTAGCTTTAACGTGCGATTACGGTACCACGAGTAAATCCGGTAAAATATCCGCTCGCGACGTCGCGTCCAAAGTTGGTCCCCTAGCACCGTAGCATGGTAGTGAACAACTTTCCCTTCTATCTCTTTGGGAAACTAAGCTTAGATCTAGATGAAACGGGGAGGTTTGTGTTTGACGGTTTTGAAATCCCTAACACCGTTTTTCTTCGTTTTCGAATCAAAGTGGAAGAGTGAAGCTGAGAAATCCTTGCCTTCTTATCCACTAATCGTTGGGTTTCTATTTCTCGAAGCAAAATAAGGAAAAGAAAGCAAAAGATGAAAAAATGGAGGAAGGAGGAAGATAGCTCGCGAGGCAGAGGAAGAAGGAGCAGTTTTGTTTTTTTCTTTCTTTTGTTTTTCTCTCCTTTCTATTTCCCTTCTTCCTTTTTCCTTCTTTTGTTTTTATATCCTTTTCTCCCCAAACAAATATATACATATATATATATATATATATATATATATATATATTTTAATTACTTTTAACAAATATCTCAAAATATCTAGATATTTGTTAAATTACCATTTCATCCATAACGCATTAAATTCTTCGTAACAGATTCACTGCAGTTAATTTAATTTATTCATCGACAAGTAATTCTAATCGGCCATCAACATATCTTTTTGGTCATTTAAACTCCCAAAATATTAATAAGTTGGCTAAAAATCCTCCGAGTTCAAAACCAAAAATACACTAAAATACATAAAGTATACTTTAAAATTATGGGTCTTACATTACTACCCCCCTTAAATTAGTTTTGTCCTCGAAACTATGCGCCGATAAATAACTCTGGGTGTTGTTCTCTCTTACTTGCTCTCCAGTTCCCAAGTCGCATCTCCAATAATTGGGTTCCAAATCACCTTGACCAACGAAACATCCTTGGTCCTCAATCGCTGAATCTTCCTGTCATCAATTCTCACAGGTGGTACATCGAATGACAGGTTATCCTTCAGTTGAATCGTGTCTGGTTCGATCACATGAGATGGATCTGCAAGATATTTCCTTAACTGTGACACATGAAACACGTCATGAATATTGGACAGCATCAGAGGCAATGCAATCCGATAAGCAACAGGCCCAATTCGTGCAGAAATCTGATATGGTCCAATGAATTTCAGAGTCAACTTCTTCGATTTCAATGCTCTACCAACTCCAGTAGTAGGTGTGACTCTCAGAAATACATGGTCACCCTGTTCGAATTCTAAAAGTTTGCGACGCTTGTCCGCGTAACTCTTCTGACGATCCTGTGAAGTCTTCATTTTCTCCTTGATCTTCCTTACCTTAGCAGTAGTTTGTTGCACCATCTCTGGTCCGACAATCATACTTTCACCGTCCTTATACCAACAAAAGGGCGTTTGACACTTGCACCCATATAAAGCCTCATATGGTGCCATTCCAATGCTTGCATGGAAACTATTGTTGTACGTGAACTCAATCAACGGAAGTACATCATCCCAACTTCCTCTATCATCTAATACACATGTTCTCAATAGATCCTCCAGGGACTGATTTGTCCTTTCAGTCTGTCCGTCCGTTTGTGGATGGTAAGCTGAAATCAATCGTAGTTTCGTTCCCAACGCTTCGTGTAATGCTCCCCAGAAATGTGATGTGAACTTCGGATCACGGTCTGATACAATACTCGATGGTACTCCGTGTAATCTCAAAATCTCAACAATGTAGATCTTTGTTAGCTTATCTACCTTATAGGTGGTCTTTACAGGCAAAAAGTGTGCAGATTTAGTCAATCGATCCACTATCACCCATATAGAATCATTCTTTCTCCTTGTTTTAGGCAATCTAGTTATGAAATCCATGGAAATGCTGTCCCACATCCATTTAGGTATATCTAAAGGTTGTAACATCCCAGCTGGTCGCTGATATTCCACCTTCGCTTTCTGACAAGTTAGACAAGTTGATACATACTCCGCTACATGTTTCTTCATTCTTGGCCACCAATAATTCTGCCTCAAATCCTGATACATCTTTGTTGCTCCAGGATGGATACTCAACTTACTCTTATGAGCCTCTTCTAAATTCGCTTTCCTCATATCTGTAATTTCTGGTACACAAATCCTACCATTACATCGCAAAATATTATTTGATCCAATCTTGAACTCTGTTGTCTTCCCTTGCACTATCTGGTTCCTCTTCTCTTGAATTAAGACGTCATCTTGAGAATTTGCAATGTCTTCAAGTAGTCCACTCGAAATCTTAATCATTCCGAATTTCAAAATTCCCGGTGCAAACTCTACGTTCAAGTGAAGGTCTCTAAAAGCTTCCCACAACTCTTGTTGTCTAGCCAAAATCGTTGAAGACAACGATACGCTTCTTCTACTCAACGCATCAGCCACTACATTGGCCTTCCCTAGGTGGTACTGTAGTGTGAAATCAAAATCCTTCAGAGTCTCCATCCATCGTCTCTGGCGCATGTTCAACTCCTTCTGATCAAACAAATATTTCAAAATTTTATGGTCACTAAACACGGTGAACGTGCACCCATATAAATAGTGCCTCCAGATCTTCAATGCAAAAACAACCGCAGCAAGCTCCAAATCATGAGTAGGATAGTTTCTCTCATGAATCTCCAATTGCCTTGAGGCATAAGCTACAGCTTTCTTGTGTTGCATCTGAACACATCCCAACCCTTAGTGAGATGCATCACAATAAACTTCATAGGGTTCATCTGATTGCGTTAATACCAACACTGGTGAGGTCGTCAATTTTCTCTTTAGTAACTGAAAATTTTCCTCACACTTCTCCGTCCATGCGAACGGTTGATCTTTTCTGGTAAGTTGTGTCAATGGAGTCACAATCTTAGCAAAACCTTCAATAAACCTCCTGTAGTACCCTGCCAGTCCAACAAAACTTCGTATGTCAGTGATAGTCTGAGGCTGTTTCCAAGCAAGAACCGCCTCAATCGTAGTCGGATCTACAACGATTCCTTCCTTGGTTATCACATGTCCTAAGAAATTCACTTTTTCTAGCCAAAACTCACACTTTGACAGATTGGCATACAATTGCTTCTCGCGTAAAATCTCAAGAACTTGACGTAAATGTTCTCCATTTTCTTATTCAGTTCTTGAATAAACTAATATATCATCAATGAACACCACAACAAATTTATCAAGGAATGGACTAAAGATTCTGTTCATGCAGTCCATGAAAATTGCTGGTGCATTGGTAACTCCAAACGGCATAATCAGATATTCATAATGCCCATAACGGGTTCTGAAAGCGGTTTTCTGAATATCTCCTTCCTTTACTCAGATCTGATGGTAATCCGACTTCAAGTCAATCTTCGAGAATATCGCGGCCCCTCTCAATTGATCCATTAAATCATCAATGCGTGGCAAAGGATAACGATTCTTAATAGTTGCCTTATTAAGCTGCCTATAATCCACACATAAACGCGAGCTTCCGTCCTTCTTCTTAACTAGTAAAACTGGAGCTCCCCATGGCGATACACTTGGTGTAATAAATTTCTTCTTCAACAAATCTTTAATTTGGCCTTTGAGCTCATTTAATTCCAATGGTGACATTTGGTACGGCGCAATCGAAATTGGTCCCGTTCCTGGGTGCAAATCAATGAAAAATTCCACTTCTCTTACCGGTGGCAATCCTAGAATTTCCGTTGGAAATACATCCCGGTACTCATTGACAAGCATCACATCTTCTATGTTCACATTTATCTTTGCCTCCACATTCGCCAGAGACAAAAACTCATGAGTCCCTTCACTTAGCGACACTCGGAGTTTGTTAGCGGCTAAATACTTAATAACTCCTGGTTCGGGGAAAAGAACAAAATTACTAGCACAATCCAAGATCACATAATGGTACGACATCCAATCCATTCCGAGAATGACCTCGAGTGATTGTAGCGGTAAATAGATCAAATTAACCAATAAATCCCTATTCTGAATAGTCACGTGACAATGTAAACATGCAGAATTTACTGTCAAAGTCTTAGCAGGTGTGGAAACAACCAAATCAAAAGGTAAAGCAGACACAAATAACTTCAAACGATTTACACAATCCATAGCAATGAAGGAATGGGTCGCCCCCGAATCACAAAGTGCAATTAGAGTGTTACCTGCAATCTCACAGTCACGTTGAATCAGATTGCCAGATGGATTCCCATCTTCAGCACTCACACAATAAATGCGTCCTCTAGCAGTAGGACGAGTAGCCCTAGCCGCATTCACAACTGGTTCCACCTTTGGAGCCGTGCAATCCCTTGCTACGTGCCCTGGCTTCCGACAATTGTAAAAGATACCTTTATAAGTGCGCGTTATAAAAGGTGCCTTTAAAAGCGCTGTGGATTCGAGCGCTGTAAAAGATACAACAGCGCTTTTAAAAAAGCGCTCTTAAAGGCACCTTTTATAACGCGCAGTTATTATGCACCTTTTACAGCGCTTGTTACACAAAAGCGCTGTAAAAGGCTTACCCATATTTCATATATTTTGGGGTGCCTTTTACAGCGCTTTTTTGTAACAAGCGCTGTAAAAGGCATACCCATATTTCATATATTTGGGGTACCTTTTACAGCGCTTTTTATAACAAGCGCTGTAAAAGGTACCCCCATATTTCATATATTTGGGGTACCTTTTACAGTGCTTTTTATAACAAGCGCTGTAAAAGGCATACCCATAATTCATATTTTGGTATGCCTTTTACAGCGCTTTTTATAACAAGCGCTGTAAAAGGTGTTATTTTTTTTTTAAACCCTGTATATATTTTAAAAGCGTTTTTTTAGCTTTTTATGGCATTTTTTTTATAAAGCGCTGTCTTTTATCTTTTTATCCAAAATTAGTTTGAACCAGTTCACACAACACAACACAACCAGAATCAGTAATTTAGAACATATTCATATGCATGTATATTACCCTGTAACACAACCAGAACCAGAACCAGAACCAGTTAAAACATAATCAGTTCACACAATATGATACATATATATTATCCTGTAACACAGTAATTTACAACATAAGTAATTAAATATACATTGAACCTAATTTACAACATATTCATATGCATGTTTATATACTGTCATATGATCATATACATATAATAACTATGCACCATATAATATTTAGATCCCTTGCCCAACAGCATGCTATTTCCCAGAAAATCAAATAATTTTCATTTGAAGCACATACTCACACCATTCCTCCTTTAATTCCATCAGATCTTGCTCAGAATATGATGGACTGGAATTTTCAAAGTACTGCAATATAAAAATTGAACATATTATATTAAGTTAGTATCAAATATATAGATAATTTATATATGAAAATCATATAATCAAAATACCGTACCGTTTCTGGGATAATAGTTTTATTCTTGTCAACAATCTCCTTCATGAATCTCAATACGTAGTACCCACAGTCGATGTTGTTTGTTTGACGAGGGCACTTTATTGGGATCCATGTAATATTATTAGACTTTTGCTTCGACACTACCGCACCTCTTTGAGCTCGAAAAACTTTTAATGCACTATCAAATGAATAAATGTGATTATTTTAGCATGAACAAACACTTATTTATATATATGTGTAACAAAAATAAATGAATATTACTTACGTGTCGAACATAGTCTTTATTTCAGAGTGGTTGTTGTAATCGCCATGCACGGGATCCAAATAGTATATAACTTCAAAGACGACATTGATTGCAAATAGCATCCAATGTGCCCTACAACAACAAAAAATTGGTTAAGCAATTTTGTTTATACACAACTAATAAATTAAATTCTCATCAATTAAAAAAGATAAAATTACGTACCCTAAATTATATGGTGCGAAGAACAATTTATCCTTTGAAATATTTCCTAAAAACATATTTACAATGTATTTCTTTACATTGTCTTCATCGAGTTTCCACATGGACGTCTTATGCGGAGACAAGAATGAGTATTTATTTGATAATTTCCTCGGGCACACGACCTTCTCATGCAAAAACCTTCAATGAAAATTTTAAAGTAGATTAATTACCCATACATTAAATTAATTACCAATAAATGCAATTAAAAGTATTTTTTACCTTATATACAAGCACATTACAGTAGCACTGAGCTCCTTATGTTCGAGAAGTTCGTATACGTGCTCCTTGTCGAACAATTCCTCAAAATCATCTCCGAATATGTCTTTATTCATGTGTATCATGCGCGAATCGTCGCTGCTGCACAGGTTCTTTTTTACTTGGATGTCAAGACACGCCCCGTATTTACCAAGGCGTGGTTGACTTATTTTAGGAGCAGCAGCAGCAGCGACTGATTTCCCACGATCCAATTTTTTTCTTGCTGCAAGTTTGGCAGCTTTATTGGCAGATTATTGGCCTCCAGCCTTTGTAATTTGGCAGCTCTATTAACCTCCAATTTTTGAGGTTTGCTGCCTTTTTTTGGATGTGCGGGTGGTTTATTTATTTGGACCTACAAAAATGAGGTTAAATGTTAGTTTATTGAATCTGAAAAAATTGACAAAGCTTATGCAATAAATGTGACAAACCTTTTCGTGAGACGTAACTGATTTGTTTCTGGGAGGGCTTCTAACGAGGGCAACAAGGTTTGTGGGCCATGCCACGTAACTACCAATAGCTTCGCCCAATGTCTGCATATCTCCGTCGTTGTCCGGTATCGGCAACAGTGCAGTTGGTTCGAAAGCAACAGTAGGCGATACTTTGACATGGCCCGCAGGGATCGGAGTATTGTGCAATACTTCTCCCAAAGTATTGTACAATTTTCCTTTTCCCACATTCCGATGAGTGGGCGAGGACAAGTATAGGAAACATGAAGTGACACCCTAAATCAATAGTTAAAACATAAGTACAGTTAATATATAATATTGTTTAATGCATAAGTAATTACATAAGCAAGTAAGTAATTAATTACCTCGGGAATAATTTTCAAACCGACGTTGCAACTCCCGCTTTCACTCTCCATTTGTATTTCACCTTGCAGCTGATCCGGAAGTTGCTTGTCTTTATTCGTATTCACCAATAGTGCCACTTGCTCAGATAGGATTCTGAGCTTCTCTAATACTTCCTCGTTGGAAGGTTTTTGGCGCTTCTCTTGAGGAAAAAAGCTTCTGGGAGTTACGCCAAATCCCTTCCCCCTAACTCGACCGGAATATTCAGGAACATTAAAAACATTGCCCAGAATGTCCCTGCAACTAGCCTTGTTGCCCTCTTCATTTTCAGAACTTTGTTCGATGGTCTCCTGAAATACATGTAACATTAAAATAGTTAAGTTCATTAGCATTTTTAAAATACAATATTAAATAGTATTCAAGTGATAAATACAATATTGAAAAATATTAAAGTCATAATATACTTACACAAAGTTCTATTACTTTTTGAACATTTTCGTTATCAACCACTCCATCCTTATTTACCCGAGCTTCCTTCCACAAGATATGACGACCCAACGGTTGATCGGATTGGGTCTCTTGTCGCTATTCGTTAAAACAAAATATTAGTTAGAAACTGTAGTTTATAATACAAATTCCCTCATCATTGATGTTAGATTGACTTACAAGATTTTGGTCTAGACGTGCATATCCCATACGTGATCTTCTGTATGGGTGCGTCGGGTTGCTTGCCCTCTTGCGATTTGCCTTACTAATAGTCTGTATAAAAAAATAGCAATTATGTAAAAATTTAAAATACGCTACGAATATGAATAATAAAACACACAAATGCTAATAAATTAATCACTTACGACAAACGCGGGGTCAGTACGTTTGGAAACAAATGCTTTCCATTCATCATTTGATATATAATGTTGATATATCTTTGGAGGTTCAGCAGTTGTGTTTCCTTCTCTATCTTTAAGATAGAAATTTGAGAGATGCGATCTAAATCCCCGATGGATTTTGCTAGCAACTCTCAAAACGTAATTCTTTCGTCCCTCATCAAGGACAAAAGTTGTCTGCAATGAAAAAAATTATAAGTAAAGTATTTCAATGAAAATATTTATAAATGACAAAAGATTGGATCAAAAAATTTACTTGAATATCATTCCATATGATATCTTTGGCATCCTTCAACGCCTTATCTCTCCAATCGTCAATCGTGATTGGAATATTTTGTCGAACAACAGCCCAATGTAACTTACAAACATTGCGCTGTTGGGGTCAATTGGCTGACCACTTTCATTCCAGCCAACCTAAAAACTCATATAGTAAGTACATGCTATTAAAAAAAGCTAAAAAAATACACAGCAAACAGAGTATAGTATAGTATAACCTCAAACTTGGTGCCATTGCTCCTTGCTTTAATCACATTTTGCATTATAGTTGCACCACGTTTGACTTCATTTTCATAAGTCTTACTGGTGCCAACTTCTTCATTTTGACATTCTATTTCTTTGTTTGTATCCATTTAACTACAACAAGTTCAACATGCAGTTTAGTATAACATCAACAAGCTCAACATGCATCATGCATTATTCTAAACAACCTCAACATGTATCAGTATATATATTTTAAACAACCTCAACATGCATTTTAATCATTACAAAAAATTAATAACATCAATACCTGAATAATTGTTCGAAGAAAGATGAAATGCAAAGAAAAGAGCGAACGCAGAAAGTTCACAGCAATAAAGTTCACAGAAAAACGATTTTGAAGAAATACGTAATGAGGGTTACGTATTTCAATGAAAATATAAGGTTCAAAATGATCTTGGATGGAAATAAGGTTCGAAATGAAGGAGATGATAGTGGAAATACAGTTTGTAATGGACGAGATTATAGGGTTTGCAAAAGAAGAGAAGAACGATGAAGGTTGAGATGATAGTGTAGTTTACGTAATGAAGAGGAAACTGAAGATGATAGCGTAGTTTACAGCGCTTTTCCAAAGAGCGCTCTAAAAGGCCTAAGCCTTTTACAGCGCTTGTTATAAAAGCGCTGTAAAAGGCGTCCTTATTTAAATTTTTAAAAGGCTCTTTAGCAGCGCTTATCCCAACAAGCGCTGTAAAAGACCTCATTGTTTTGGTATGTTATATAATGTTTTTTTTAAAAGCCTTTTACAGCGCTTTTTCAAAGAAGCGCTGTAAAAGGCATTATTATGTTATTTTTGTGTTTTGTTATGTTATTTTTTAAACAAGCTCTGCAAAACCCACATAGTAGTAACTGGTCACCATCAAAATATCTTCCTCTTCACCAAACTCCACCTCAAAGTCCTTTTATGCATCTTCTTTGCAAACATCAAAGCTTACTCTTTCAATCTCCACCTCAACACCCTTTTTATCTCTTTACATTCCCTTTCATTCTTAAATCGTAACTTGATCTTCAGGTTCATTGCCATGTTGCAAAAAATGGGTTTGTTAACAATGTGTCTGATGTTTTGTTTAACAATGGGTCTGATGTTTTTGTTAACAATGTGTTTTTGGGGATTCTCATGATGCGTACAAGGTGTTTGAAGAAAATCCTGTTAGAGAAAGTCATGTTAGGTATCTGATGAATATTATTTTTAAAAGCCTTTTACAGCGCTTGTTCACATAAGCGCTGTAAAAGGTCTCTTTATTTTATTTTTCAAAGAGTCTTTTACAGCGCTTTTCCCAATAAGCGCTATAAAAGGTCTCCATCATACAACAAATATAGCCTTTAATTTTTACTTTATTAGGTACATTAATTATAAATATTCACACATTTTTGAAATCCATAAATTATTAATTAATATTATTAATATAACTTTAATTAATATTATTAATTATAAATATTAACACATTAATTATTGTTGAATACATTAAAGTTATATTATAAATATTAACACATTTTTGAAATCCATAAATTATATTGGAACAGTATTCAACATTCAATTATTTAATATCATATATTTAATGTTTCCTTTAATATTAGTTAATCTTGAGCGTTAAATACTCATTCTTGTCTACGTTGTCACACTTCAATTATTTAATGTCATATATTGTAAAAATTGTTATATACGTTGTCACACTTGGAAGGACTCGGTTCGAATCTGAATTAAGTGAACTTCGTAAATGTAAGCATTTTTAAATTACAAGAGTCTTTTACAGCGCTTTTGGATGTAAGCGCTGTAAAATGTATCTTTATTTAATTTTTAAAAGGGCCTTTTACAGCGCTTGGTAAGAAGAGCGCTGTAAAATGTCTCATTATTTTATTTTTAAAAGGGCCTTTTACAACGCTTTTTTTAAAAAGCGCTGTAAAAGGCATGCACTTTTTTTACATGCATAGTTCTTAAGAATTGAAATTGTCCAAATTTACATAAACATGCCCTTCACCAAAGACCCTTATCCCCCACCCATCAACCAAACTATCCAAAAGCCAAAAACTTAAGTCCTAATTGAATCACTGGTTATGCTTGCCTTCTTAGACAACAATAAAACAAGAATAGAACCAGAATAATTCAGATTATAATACCACAATAATCCAATAAAACCAGAATAGAACCAGAATAGAACAATAATTCAGATTACAATAATTCAGATTACAACAATAAAACCATAATAGAACAATAATTCAAATTACAACAATAATTCAGATTACAACAATAATTCAGATTACATGCATGGCTTATATAAAACAATTAAACATGTACATTAAGATGCCCTTCTTCTTTTCCTGGTGGGATTCACATTTGTTTGTCCATTTACAATACGAAACGATGGATTAATCCAAATTCCCTCATCATGATCATCTCTAAGATATAAACCATCATCAGTTGAATCAATTTCATGTGGTTGTTGTGATGTTGCAAATAAAAGATCATTACCAACATCTTCATCATTGTTGTTATCATCACTTATTTTATTGGTCGATAGGACAACAGACCATTTATCATCAGAAGGATCGGTGACATAAAACACTTGTTGAGCTTGCGACGCTAAAATAAAAGGCTCCTCTTTGTATCCCACCCTATTAAAATCCACAAGCAAGAATCCTGACTCATCAATCCGAATGCCATTATTATTATCGACCCACTTGCAACCAAATATGGGAACACGAAACATTGTGTAGTCTAACTCCCATATGCGCTGGATAACCCCAAAATATGATAGATTTGCATATATTGGGTTTTTGTCTTTTGCACTGGAGACATGCATCGCTTCAGCTACGAGAGTGACTCCACTATTTTGCATAGTGGTCTGATCATCTTGTTCTTTGGTATAAAATGTGTAGCCGTTAATAACATAACCAGTGTAAGAAAATACATGTAAGCTCGGACCATTTTCTAGCCACCTCAATCTCTTTGAAATTGATCCGGGGTCTATATCAAATTTTGACTTTATGTGATTTTTTAACCATGTTATAAAACTTCGATTGTGCTCTCGAGTTATCCAATTTTGATTCCTATTCATGTTCAAATGAGATAACTGATCCATGTGTATTGTAACATACGGTTGAACCTCATCATCATTGTGCAGAACATACAATTGTGCCTGCTCCCATTTTGTCCTTGATATAGTCAGCAGTCTCCTTCCAATTATCCCTTCTCCTAATATTCTTCCCGAATGACGAGACATGGGAAGCCCTATGGATTCAACATTGGACAGATATTCAGTACAAAATTCAGCAGCCTCTTCCACAATGTATCGTTCAGCAATACAACCTTCTGGTCGACTTCTACTTTTTACGTACCCTTTTAATATTTTCATATATCGTTCTATCAGATACATCCATCTCATATAAGCTGGCCCACAAAGTTGTGTCTCCTTAACCAGATGAACAGTAAGGTGAACCATTATATCAAAAAACGATGGTGGGAAATACATTTCAAGCTCACACAAAGTAACAACAATTTCCCTCTACAATGTCGGTAATTTCTGAGGGTCGATCACTTTACTACAAATTTCCCTGAAGAAGAAACATAATCTAGTCAAGGCTAGTCGAACTTTTTCAGGTAAAATGGAACGTATACCTATTGGTAGCAAATGCTCCATTAGAATATGACAATCATGGGTCTTCAAACCTTTTAACTTGAGGTCTTTCATACAAACCAAATTTTTAATGTTCGAAGAGTATCCTTCTGGAACTTTAACTTCGTGTAGAAATTTACATAAAACAATTTTTTCCTTTCTAGATAGAGTATGAGCGGCTGGAGGTAGATATGTGCGATTTCCTTTCTTTACTGGAGCCAATTCATTTCTTATTCCCATATCGACCAAGTCCAATCTTGCGTTGATGCCATCTTTAGACTTTCCTGGAACATTGAGTAACGTACCAATAACACTATCAAATACATTTTTTTCAATATGCATCACATCGAGGAAATGTCTTATATACAATGACTTCCAATATGGCAATTCAAAGAAAATTGACTTTTTCTTCCATCCAGTTTTGACCAACTCTCCCGCAAAAGGTTTGCCAAATTTATTGGTCAAACCTTGTACTTTTTCAAGTATTTGATATCCAGTCGGTGCTAAAGGAGCTTTACCTTCCTCTGATTTTCCATTAAATGCATTTCTCCACCCACGATACTGATGACTATAAGGTAAAAATCTACGATGTCCAAGAAACACATTCTTCTTACAATGCTTCAACCGCATCCAATTTGTACTCTCTTCACATATAGGACATGCACACTGACCTTTAATGTTATATCCTGATAAGTTACTATATGCTGGAAAATCATTAATTGTGCCGAACAACATAGCCCTCAAATTGAAACATTCTTTCTTATACCCATCATAAACTTCCACACCTGTCTCCCACACACGTTTTAAATCTTCGATTAGAGGAGTCAAGTATACGTCGATATCATTCCCCGGTTGTTTGGGTCCAGAAATTAACAAAGACAACATCATAAACTTACGCTTCATACATAACCATGGAGGTAGGTTATATATTACCAAAATCACAGGCCACGTGCTGTGTGAGATGCTTTAAAAACCATGTGGATTCATTCCATCAGTAGAAAGTGCAAGTCTTAGATTTCTTGACTCTATCCCGAATTCAGGATACTCGTGATCAATTTTTGCCCATTGTGGGGAATCTGCAGGGTGTGGAAACATTCCATCTCTAATTCTTTCATCTGCATGCCATGTCAAGTGTTTTGAATCTTCTTCATTGCGATACATGCGCCTAAATCTTGGTATTATAGGAAAATACCACACGACTTTTGCTGGAGTAGATTCTTTCTTTTTATATCGAGAGACATTGCATTTCTGACACGCCTTAAGTAGTTCATATTCATTTCGAAATAAAATGCAATCGTTAGGACACGCATGAATCCTTTCGTAACTCATGCCAATAGAACACAAAATTTGTTTAGCCTCGTAGGTTCGACTGGGAAGTTCATTATCATCTGGCAACATATCTTTTATGAGTGTTAATAATTCGGTAATGCTTTTATCAGACCATCCATTACTCGCTTTTAAGTTGTACAACTTTAATATCGCCGACAGTCTTGTGAATTTAGTACAACCATTATATAATTCTTTCTCTACATCACTCAACAAACTTTCAAACATTTTAGGACAATCTCGAAGATCTTCATCAACTGCTTTTGCGATCTCATCAACTCGGTCCGACTCATATGTATCTGTATCGAAGTCATTTGAAGCATATGTCGAACTATTCTCAAAATTAATGTTTCCTTTTTTTTTCTCACCATGTCTTATCCAACATGTGTAGCTTTGATCAATTCCATTACATATTAGATGTACTTCTAATTCATCTTCTCTAACACGTTTTCCAAAACAACATTTTAAACAAGGACAAACTACTCTATTTGGATCTTTTGCATTCTTCACTGCAAACTCAACAAACTCCTTCACTCCAATTTCATACTCTTTTGACAATCGATTGGCTGACATCCATTTCCTATCCATATTATACCACCTATATAAATGCAGTTACAAAACTAATAAGCTTTCAATACTGAACTAATAAACTAATAAGATTTCAAAACTAATAAACTTATAAACTAATAAAATAATAAGCTTTCAATACAAAACATATCAACACGTTTCAAAACAGAATAGATCATGTGATATGAGTTTTTGACAATTTTTGACAATTTCAAAACATAACAGATCATGTGGTATATATAATCTGAATTATTCAATTGTTCATGAGAAATAATGTTGTTTTGGATTAACAGATCTGTTCATAACAGATCATGTTGTTTCTCATGAACAATTGAAGAGATTTAAAACATAACAGATCATGTGGTATATATGTGTAGAAGAGATCATAAAGATTTTTTGACAAAAACAAATTAAAAAATACCTGAGACAACGTAGATGGCTGCACAGTACGTAGAGGATATTAGGGTTTTGAAAGATCTAGAGGATATGATATGAGGGTTTCCAACGTATATAATTATTTGAAATATGCATTTTATAGCGCTTGTGAAAAAAGCGTTGTAATAGGTAGTTAAATTCAATGAAAGCGCATGTATTTTACAGCGCTTGTGGAAAAAGCGCTGTAATAGGTAGTTCAATTATTTGAAAGCGCATGCCTTTTACAGCGCTTGTGAGAAAAGCGCTGTAAAATAATACGCGAAAGCGCTTCATTTTACAGCGCTTTTTTGACAAGCGTTGTAAAAGCCTTATAACGTTATGCGCAAACGTTATAAGACATACAACATCGCTTCTTGTACAGCGCTTGTCATAAAAAGCGTTGTAAAAGGCTCCGTTATTTTTAAAATATATTTTCAACAGCGCTTGTGTTTACCAAGCGCTGTAAAAGGGGCGTTGTAAAAGGCAATTTTTGGCGTAGTGAATGCAGATATTAAAAGATTCCCCATTTTTAATACCCATTTAACTCTAACAATTCGGACGACAATCATTAAGTAAATGCAGATATTAAAAGATTCCTCATTTTTAATACCCATTTAACTCTAACAATTCAGACAACAATCATTAAGTAAATGCAGATATTAAAAGATTCACCATTTTTAATACCGATTTAACTCTAACAATTCAGACAACAATCATTAAGTAAATGCAGATATTAAAAGATTCCCCATTTTTCATACCCATTTAACTCTAACAATTCAGACGACAATCATTAAGTAAATGCAGATAGTAAAAGAGTCCCCATTTTTAATACTCATTTAACTCCAACAATTCGCACAACAATCATTAAGTAAAAGCATATATTAAAAGATTCCCCATTTTTAATACCCATTTAACTCTAACAATTCGGACAACAATCATTAAGTAAAGGCAGATATTAAAAGATTCCCCATTTTTAATACCCATTTAACTCTAACAATTCGGACAACAACCATTAAGTAAATGCAGATATTAAGAGATTCCCCTTTCTTAATACTCATTTAACTCTAACGATTTTCACTACAAACAATAAGTAAACAGAGTTATTAAAAGATTCCCCATTTTTAATACACGTTTAACTCTAATGATTTTCACGTCAAACCTTAAGTAAACAGAGATATTAAAAGATTCCCCATTTTTAATACCCATTTAACTCTAACAATTCAGACAACAATCATTAAGTAAATGCAGATATTAAAAGATTCCCCATTTTTAATACCGATTTAACTCTAACAATTCAGACAACAATCATTAAGTAAATGCAGATATTAAAAGATTCCCCATTTTTAATACCAATTTAACTCTAACAATTCAGACGACAATCATTAAGTAAATGCATATAGTAAAAGAGTCCCCATTTTTAATACTCATTTAACTCCAACAATTCGCACAACAATCATTAAGTAAAAGCAGATATTAAAAGATTCCCCATTTTTAATACCCATTTAACTCTAACAATTCGGACAACAATCATTAAGTAAAGGCAGATATTAAAAGATTCCCCATTTTTAATACCCATTTAACTCTAACAATTCGGACAACAACCATTAAGTAAATGTAGATATTAAGAGATTCCCCTTTCTTAATACTCATTTAACTCTAACGATTTTCACTACAAACAATAAGTAAACAGAGATATTAAAAGATTCCCCATTTTTAATACTCGTTTAACTCTAATGATTTTCACGTCAAACCTTAAGTAAACAGAGATATTAAAAGATTCCCCATTTTTAATACTCGTTTAACTCTAATGATTTTCAAATTCCGCACAAAACATACACATACATATTCTCAAATTCAATCAACAATTCACAACAAATCACATCAATTCATTTTTCCACCAAATCCACACAAACACATCTCAAAATTTATAAATATTAATTAGGAACACGTCAAACACGACAAACACAAAATTATGACAACCCACCGCTCAAACACGTCAAATTTCATTTCCTCAAAACCACACATAAATTAGTTAAATTCATTTTCCACGAAACACTTATCAATGTCACCAAACCCAATTCTAAAATTTCACCCATAAAATCATTAAATTCATTTTCTGCAAATCAACACTTCAACCTTAACAAATTTATTTTCCACACAACCACAGATAAGTCCCTAAATGCAAACTAAAAGTTTGGAAGGAGCCCTTACCTTGACGGTTTGAAAATCCCTAACACCATTTTTCTTCGTTTTCGAATCAAAGAGGAAGAATGAAGTGAGAAAGATGAGCTCGCAAGTAACATGGAAAGGAAAATGCTTTTATGTTTTCTTTCAATTTTCGTTTCTTCCTTTTTCCTTTCTATTTCCTTTCTTTTCCTTTTTCCTTTCTTTTTCCCTCCAACCATATGTATATATTTATATATATTAATTATAACATAACAAATATCTAAAAATATCTAGATATTTAATAAAATTACCATTTCACCCATCACATCCCAAACCACTTTTTGTTAAAAATATCTACTCTCGGCGCAACTCAATTGACAGATACAATTTTCAGCAACCCGAGATATTTTTAACAAAACTACCAAGAATTAAATTCTTCGTAAAGGATTCATCGCACTTAATTTAATTTAATTATCGACGAGTAATTTTAATTGGGGCATCAAAATATTTTTTTTGGGCATTTAAACTCACAAAATATTAATTACTTGGCTAAAAAGCCTCCGAGTTCAATACCAAAATATACTAAAATACATAAAGTATAATATAAAATTATGGGTCTTACAAAATCATACATCAAATTCACCAAAATCCAACTCCACAAATACACATATATCATGCTATATGCAAGCTAAAAATTTGGAAGGAGCCCTTACCTTAACGTTAGCTTTAACGAGCGATTACGGTACAACGATTAATTTTGATAAAATCTCCGCTTGCGACGTCGCTTCCAAAGTTAGTTCACTAGCACCGTAGCGTGGAGGTGAGTAAATTTCCCTTCTATCTCTTTGTGAAAGAAAGCTTAGATCTAGAAGAAATATGGAGGTTTGTGTTTGACGGTTACCAACACCGTTTTTCTTCGTTTTCGAATCAAAGAAGAAAGAGGACAAAGAGAAGAAGTTGAGTAGCAAGGTATTGTTTTTCTTTCACTCACTCTTGGTTTCCTTTGCTTTTCTTTGTCCTTCCAAATACACACATATATCAATATATATATATATATATATATATATATATATATATATATATATATATATATATATATATATATATATATATATATATATATATATATATATATATATATATATATATATATATATATATATATATATATATATATATATATATATATATATATATATAGATATATATATATATATATATATATATATATATATATATATATATATATATATATATATATATATATATATATATATATATATATATATATATATATATATATATATATATATATATATATATATATATATATATATATATATATATATATATATATATATATATATATGTGTGTGTATTAACTATAACTTAACACATATCTAAATATCTAAATATTTTAGATATTTATAAAAATCAACATTTCCACATCACCTCCCATAATATCTACTCTCGTCACAACCTAATTGACAGATAAAATTTTCATCAACTCGAGATATTTTTAACAAAACTATCCAGTATTAAATTCTTCGTAACATAAATAAATTATTCTTCGGAAAAAGATTCGCCTACTTAAACTAATTTAATTATCGACGAATAATTTTAATCAGGCATCAAATAATATTTTTTAGCATTAAACTCACAAAATATCAATAACTTGGCTAAAAAGCCTCAGAGTTCAATACCCAAAAACACCAAAATACATAAATTAGAATTTAAAAATATGGGTCTTACAAAAAACCTCAACGGATAAATATTTTAGCTCGTTATAGTCTTTACTGGGTTTATTCATGTCCATTTTGGTTCTTATTCAATGAAGTTGGTGCAATTTGTGCAAACGTTTATTTGGATTAATATTTTAGGCCATCTTGGTCTTAAATTGTTTTATGTTAGTCCATTTTGGTTCTTAATCAATGTAGATCGTCCAATAAGTGCAAAAGTCTAAATGGATTAGTATTTTAGGTCATTTTGGTCTTAACTAGGTTTATTCTAGTCCATTTTGCTTCTAAATTAATAAAGTTCTTCTATTAAGATCAAAAGTCTAAATGGATTAATGTTTTAGATCATTTTGCTATTTCCAATTTTTTTGTCCATATTAGTTGCTACTCATTATAGTTCGTCCAATAAATTCAAAAGCCTTAATCGATTAATATTTTAGATCATTTTTATATTATAAGTTTATTTTAGTTCATTTTGGTTCTAAATCAATGTAGTTTGTTCAAATAAGTGAAAAAGTCTCATACGATTAATATTTTTGCTCGTTTTGGTCTTTACTAGGTTTATTCATGTCCATTTTGATTCTTAATCCATGTAGTTGGTCCAATAAGTGCAAAAGTTTAAATGGATTAATATTTTAGGTCTTCTTGGTCTTTACTTGGTTTGAACTACTACTTTTTGGTTCTAAGTCAATTTAGTTCGTTCAATAAGTGCATAATTCTTAATCGATTGATATTTTAGGTCATTTTTGTCTTAACTTGCTTTATTTTCGTCCATTTTGCTTCTGAATCAATCTAGTTCTTCTATTAAGTTCAAAAGTCTAATTGGATGAATATTTTACATAATTTTTATATTATAATTTATTCTAGTCCTTTTTGGTTTTAAATCAATGTAAGTGAAAAAGTCTCAACAGATTAATATTTTAGCTCGTTTAGGTCTTTACTAGGTTTATTAATGTCTATTTTCGTTCTTAATGAATGATGTTGGTCAAATAAGTTCAAAAGTTTAAATAAATGAATATTTTAGGTCATCTTGGTCTTTACTTTGTTAGACTAGTTTGTTTGGTTCTTAATCAATATAGTTTATCAAATAAATGCAAAAGTCTCAATGGATTAATATTTTAGGTCATTTAGGTCATAACTAGGTTGATTCTTGTCCTTTTTTCTTCTAAATGATTCTAGTCCTTCTACTAAGTTCAAAAGTCTAAATAGATTAATATTTTATGCAATGTTCCTATTTACTTTTTTTGTGCCCAATTTAGTTGTTATTCATCAAATAAGTGCAAAAGTCTTAATGGATTAATATTTTAGATCATTTTTATATAATTAGTTTATTCAAATCCATTTTGGTTCTACATCAATTAGTTTACTCCAATAAGTGAAAAAGTCTTGACAAATTAATATGTTATCCCGTTTTGGCGTTTTTTAGGTTTATTCATGTCCATTTTGGTTCTCAATGAACGCAGTAGGTTCAGTAAGTGAAAAAGTTGAAATGGATTAATATTTTTGGTCATCTTGGTCTTTACTTGCTTTATACTAGTCGATTTTGGATCTTAATCAATGTAGTTCGTCTAATAAGTGCAAAAGTCTCAATAGATTAATATTTTAGGTCATTGTGGTCTTAACTAGTTTTATTCTAGTCTGTTTTGGTTCTAAATCAATGTAGTTGGTCCAATAAATGCCAAAGTTTAAAAGGATTAATATTTTAGGTCATCTTTGTCTTTACTTGGTGTATACTAGTCCATTTTGGTTCTTAACCAATGTAGTTCTTCTATTAAGTTCAAAAGTCTTAATGGATTAATATTTTAGGTTCTTTTTGAATTTACTTTGTTTATTGTAGGCGATTTGGGTTCTTAACCGATGTTGTTCATCCAATAAATGAAAAAGTCTCGATGGATTAATATTTTAGGTCATTTTGGTCTTAACAATGTTTATTCTAGTCCATTTTGCTTCTAAATCAATCAAATTCGTCCAATAAGTTCAAAAGTTTTGATGGAATAATCTTTTAGGTCATTTTGCAATTTGCAATGGTTTTTTGGGTCAATTTTAGTTTTTATTCAATGTTGTCCGTCCCATAAGTGCAAAATTCTCAATGAATTAATATTTTAGTTTATTTTTATATTTATAAGTTTATCCTAGTCCATTTTTGTTCTAAATCAATGTAGTTTGTTCTAATAAGTGAAAAAGTCTCAAAAGATTAATATTTTACATTGTTTTGGTATTTTACGCCATCTGGGTCTTAAATTGGTTTATTCTAGTCAATTTTGCTTCTAAATCAATCTATTGCTTCCATTAAGTTCAAAAGTCTAGATGGATTAATGTTTTAGGTTATTTTGCTATTTGTAACACCCCAAATTTTATAATAAACTATTTTATTAATTAAATAGAATTTTAAATAATTAATTTGATGACGAATATTATTTTAGAATTTATGTTGATAAATTTCGTGGCTAATTTTCGTCATATGGATGCTTTCTATGATGTGCTAGTTTGATACATGTTTTATTACATGAGCGATATAAATAATACATATTATATTTTATTATTTAATATATTTAAAAAAAATAATAATAGTATTTTAGTGTAATATATATTTTAAAGAAAAAGATTTTATGGGATTTTACTTGTATATACGTGTACCCAATTAATGTAATATTTTTCTGTGTGCATGATTGATGTTGAGTATGCATGTAGTTGTATTTAAATTATTTATAACTATTTTCTATTTTAAGTTATTTATTTTATAACTAATTATCTTTAGATATTACTAATATTTTGATTGATTTCCTTTACTTTTATATATTTCCTATGACATGATGATTTTATAAATATTTGTTGTGATTTGGTAATTAATAAAAATTATTGATGTTATGTTTATTTATTTTATCATTTTGAATATTCTATAAAAATAGTAATATTTTTATAAGTTTATTTTGAAAAATGTTACAGTAATAATTATAATTACTATTTTGAATGAGAGAGTTTTGTTTTTAATATATTTTAAAATAAATAGATAAATAAATAATAATGATACATTAAAATATATAGGACAAACTAAATTGTAGAATTCGATTGATATATGTAAGGTAGGCATGGGCTGTTAACTAATTTTACAAATATTTAGATGAGTTTGTTAGGTTTTGCAAATATTTAGATAAGTTTGTTAGGTTTTGCTAATATTTAGATGAATTTCTTAGGTTTTGCTGCTTGTTTTCTGTCCGCCGCTTTCCAAAACAAAAACATAAATAAAGAGACCTTGTGAACCCTGATTTGTACTAAAATAAAACAAAACAAAGAAAAGGGAAGGGAGTTGAATGGGAAGCTGTAGAACCAAAGAGTAAACACAACAACAACCTATCGTTTTTGACACCGGTGATCGATAACTGTTCCGTAAAAGCTTCTCCATTTTCATCCAAATTTGAGTATGTTATTTCATTTATTTAACTCGTCAATTAAACATAATTTTCCAGATTTTTAACGACTCCAATTTCTCTCTAAAATACCTGACTTCTTCATTTGTAGAATTCGTTATTTTGCACTGTTCTCCTTAACCGTAAGTCTGATTTGAGTGAAACCAGCGCCAAAACGACCGTGTGAAAAGTGACTATATTATCCACTGATTGGGTTTCTGATTTACGGTAATTTTTCTTGACCGAATTTCGAATTTAGTTTTTAGAGTATCTTCTCAGAATTTATTTTTAACGTTTACCCATAAACTATCGAGTAAGATCGTTTGAAGGACAAAGAGTCAATGAACAAAGGTTGTTTTCTCGTGGAATCATATTCATGTGTGAAAGCTTCAAAATAAGGTAAGGGGTGAGAGAGCGTTTGAATTCATGGGTATAATATATTGTGAGATGAATGGGAAAACCGTATTTCCCAACGATTCATCCGAGGCTTGCTACGTACGGCAGTAGCCCTTTGAGAGATAAATTGATTAATTTGAAATATGAGAATTGTGAGATTAAAATGTGAAATAGAAATTTTTATAAGGTGTTGATTGATTTAATTTTTGATACTTGTGTGGTAGTTGATATTTGTTATTATTGTGATGTTGGATGTTGAATGAAATTATGTGTACATGTTTGCTTAGATGAAATTGTATGATGTGATAATAAAATATGGATGCATGGTTTGATATATGCTTACGTGATGATAATGATGATTTTTGATTGATGATAGTGATGTTATAAAATTGTGATGAGTTTATACGATGATTATGATTAATTATGATTAATGATATTATAAAATTGTGATGAAAATATTGAAGTACCCCATACTTGATGAGATAGTGATGATTCTTAAATATGGTGCTCTTAATGGAGTAGTTTAAGCTAACGAGGGGAGAAAATAAAAATTGTGAGTTTGTGAAGTGAAGATTATTTTGTCATCATATAGGTAGGGCCTGACAAGCCTAGTGATTCTGGGGAAGTACAACTGAATGAGCCTGATCGTGGAGGGCTACAGTCGAACTGTAAAGTAAGACTGATAGACCTTGGGGGTACACCTAGTGGGGAATTCCTAAGTGGATTAGTGGGTTATTCCCTAAGGCCGGGAGCTACCGTGCAACACAAGAGTACCCCGACCGTCGCGTATATGTGTCTCGGGTTGAGTTGAGGGGATCTATGAAGGCTTGGCCATTCATGAATTGTCCGTCCACTCTTGTAGTGGCATAGTATCAGACCTCCTAACCAAGTACTTTAGAGTTAGAATGGTACCACATTGTGAAGTAGAGTCTAAGCTCATGCATAGCATTGCATTTCCTTGTGATTGTTTTGTTGTGATTGATGTGTTTCAAAGGTAATATTAATTAGATGATTTGATGCATATTATAATGAGATGATTATTTTACTTGGGTAACTTTGATGTTATAGTATGATACTATTTAATTAAATAATTGATATATCGTAAAGTGATTATGATACAGTTCTATTATGATTGTTTGCGTGTTCTTCTTACTTATATTATACTATTAACATGATTTCGGAACTCACCTCCTTCGTTGTTTGTGTTTGACTGGCTGGGCCCTGCGTTTGCGAAGTCGCAGTTATTACAAGTTAATGAGTCTTGAAGTTCAAGTTTGGGAGGAACCCCGCTCTGATAAGTGATACCGGGAATAAGGGTTTTAATTTGTATTTTACTTATTTAATTTGAATCAAATTTTATAGGAATATGATATAAATTATTATATATATTATTTTGGGATTTAGGGTGTCACACTATTTGCTATATATATTTTTTGTCCATTATAGTTTTATTTCAATGTATTTCGTCCAATAAGTGCAAAAGTATTAATATAAGTAGTTGAAAAAAAAATGTAGTTTTTGTCTTTACTAGGTTTATTCATGTTCGTTTTTGTTCTTAATAAATGTAGTTGATTCAACAAGTGCCAAAGTCTAAATGGATTAATATTTTAGGTCATCTTGGTCTTTAATTGATTTATTGTTGTCCATTTTTGTTCTTAACCAATGTAGTTCGTTTAACAAGTGCATAAGTCTCAATGAATTAATATTTTATGTTTTATTTGTCTTTAATTAGTTTATTGTAGTCTATTTTGATTCTTAGTCAATGAAGTTCCTCCAATAGTTGCAAAAGTCTCAATGGATTAATATGGTAGGTCATTTTCTTCTTTACTAGATTTATTGTAGTCCATTTTGATTCTAAACCAATCTAGTGTGTCTCAATGGATTAATATTTTAGGTCATTTTGGTCTTTACTAGGTTTATTATAGTCCATTTTGCTTAAAACCAATCTAGTTTGTCCAATAAGTTTAATATGTCACAATGGATTAATGTATTAAGTAATTTTGGTATTTTATATGTTTTTTCCGGTTTATTTTAGTTGTTACTCAATGTAGTTTGTCCGATAAGTGCAAAAGTTTCAATGGATTAATTTTAGGTCATCTTTGCCATTACTTGGTTTATTCAATTCCATTTTTGTTCTAAATCAATGTAGTTCATCAAATAAATGCAAAAGTCTCAATAGAATAATATTTTAGGTCATTTGGGTCTTAACTAGGTTTATTCTAGTACATTTTGCTTCTAAATCAATATAGTTCATCCAATAATTTCAAAAGTCTTGATGGAATAATATTTTACGTCAATTTTCTATTTGGAAATTTTTTTTTTGGTTTGTTTTAGTTGTTATGTAATGTTGTTCGTCCAATAAGTTCAAAAGTCTCAATATATTTATATTTTTGTTCATTTTTATATTTATAATTTTATTCTAGTCCATTTTGGTTCTAAATCAATGTAGTTTGTTCCAATAAGGGAAAAAATCTCAACGGATTAATATTTTAGCTCGTTTTGGTTTTTAATATGTTTTAATATGTCCATTTTTTCTTAATAAATATTGTAACACCCCGATTTTTAACAGCGCGAGTGTATTTTTTTTTTCAAAACAAATTCATAAAAACAAAGAAATAAGGAAGAAAATACTTTTGGATAAATATTTACGTCGTAACATAACGACAAAGTCAAAAAATATTTACAAGCAGCGGAATAGTTTTTGAAATCAAAATCCAACGTATTCAAACATCAAAATACATCGGGGCTATGAGGCCTATCAAACATAGCTCATACCACTGGGGTATTCTCGGCAAACACCTGTACAAAAGCATTGTCCCAAGAATTTTAACTCCCCACATCACATCAAAAAGTGATACATGGAACCCATCAAAAATAAAATGTCGAGCTGAAAATATTGGTATAGGTACAGTCTTCCAAATTAAAATAAACACAACCCAACAAGAAAGACATCTAGTCCCTATATGTCAACCTAATCTGATCATTTTACAAAAAACTACACATCACGTGTGATCTTCTCGCGCCCAACAAGATTCTCCTAATACAGCTCCAGTCAGGTGTGTCCAACTACCTTCCTATCAATAGGGTACTTACCGATAGGATGATCTTGGTTCTCATCTAAGTGCAAAGCCCAAATTTCCACAATAGTTGTAAAGGGTCACCAACCGAAATTAACAATTAACACATAACATTTATGTTTTTACATGCACAAAATAACCTTTCAACTTAGCATGCCCCTTGAAAGGGTTTCCATATCCCAACATGCATACACAAGGTTGAAAAATGAAGTTTTTAGCAAAACAGCACTGTTGTATTTGAATATGCATCTCTGTATTCGAATACAAGGTTGTTTCAGCAGTTAGCAGCAAAAACATGTCTTTATTCGACTACATCCTTCTGTATTCAACTACACATAAGTCAGCAATAAAAACGTGTCTGTATTCAAATACAACCTTCGGTATTCGAATACACATCAGACAGCAGCAGAAAAATAGCAAAATTCAACTTTTAAAAGGGTTTCGAAATCAATTAACACTTACACACAAATCCAAACAATCACACTTAGCAATTATAGCACAATCACCATGACGACTTGAGTTTCGAAAAGGTTTTGAAATCAATCACACTTACACACAATTCCAAAACATCCACACTTGGCAATTATAACACAATCACCATGACAACTTGAGTTCAAATACTCAATCATAATCTTGAATCAAATACGACTCGCGTGCCAAGCACCCTAACTTGAGTTCCACACAGAGCATACTCAGATATATTCAGAAATTCAATCCACAATTCACACCAAATCACATCAATTCATTTTTCCACTAAATCCACTCAAACACATCTCAAAATTTTTAATATTAATTATGAACACATTAAACACGACAAACATAAATCATCACAACCCACCACACAAACACATCAAAACCATACATAAATGAGTTAACTTCATTTTCCACAAAATAGTCATCAATATCACCAAAACCCAACTCTAAAATTTCACCCATAAAAGCATTTTAATTCATTTTCCCCAAATCAACACTTAAACCCTAACAAATTTCTTTTCCACCCAACCACATATAAGTCCCTAAATGCAAACTAAAAGTTTGGAAGGAGCCCTTACCTTAATGTTAGCTTTAACTAGCGATAACGGTATCACGCATAATTCTGATAAAATCTCCCCTCGCGACGTCGCTTCCAAAGTTAGTTCACTAGCACTGTAGCGTGAAGGTGAGCAAGTTTCCCTTCTATCTCTTTGTGAAATGAAGCTTCGATCTAGAAGAAACATGGAGGTTTACGTTTGATGGTTTTAAAATCACCAACACCGTTTTTCTTCGTTTTTGAATATGAGAAGAAGAATGAAGCTGAGAAATTCTTTGCTTTCTCACCCACCAAGCCTTGGTTTCTTTTCTTGAAGCAAAAGAAGGAAAAAGAAAATGGAAGAAGAAAGAAGAAAGGTTCGCGAACAGGGAGGGAAACGTGTTTTAGTTCCTTTGTTTCCTTGTTTCCTTTTCTATCTCTTTTTCAACATATATAAATACATTACTTATACTAATATATATATATATATATATATATATATATATATATATATATATATATATATATATGTGTGTGTGTGTGTGTGTGTGTGTGTGTGTGTGTGTGTGTGTGTGTGTGTGTGTGTGTGTGTGTGTGTGTTACTTATAATATATATATATATATATATATATATTTTAATTAAAACTAAACCCACAAATATCTAACAACTCTTACACACATCACCTCACTCATATCTCAAACTATTTGATAAAAATACATACTCTCGTTGCAACTCAATTGATAGATAAAATTTTCAACAACCAGAGATATTTTTAACAAAATTGTCCGATATTAAATTCTACGTAACGTAAATAAATTATTCTCTAACAAATAATTTTAATCCAATTTCCAAAAATATGCTTTTGGCATTTAACTCACTAAATACCAAAAACTGGGCTAAAAGCCTAAGAAATTCAACACAAAATACCCTAAAATTTTATAATTTAGGATTTAAAATAAAGGGTCATACATTACTACCCCCCTAAAATTTGTTTCGTCCTCGAAACTTAAAGTACGAGTAATAATCCACACTACGTTTGTACTCAAATTCAACATACAAGTCACAATTTGTTTCACCAGGCCTACACACTACCATAGCTGGTAACGCTCGTTCGTTCCATTTCAACATGATTTTGTCTACTATCAACAACCATGATGGTGGCTTAGACTATCTTAACCAAACTGTAACAGTGCCCCTTGCGACTTGCACTTGAGGTTATCCTAATGTACAAGCAGACAACAATCTTCTCAAGGTCCACTGAGTTTCCCTTATTTTCCTATAACTTTGATCATGTCGATGAAGTACAATTTCCCATAGCTATGTCACATAGCCTCATTTACATCCACTGGGTACGAAACATCCCTTTGGTATCAATCCGAAACACTAAGTATGACACCAACACACTGAGCACAAAACAATCACTACAGTCGAGAACTCCTAAATTTCTCCATTGTCCACAAATCCTCAATTTTTCTTTAGTCATACAACTACGTCAAACCGTAGTGTTCTTATCAGTATGTTATTCCAATTATAACTTTAATAATTCGATCCCCACATCTGCTTGGTGATCCAAGCTTCCTCAAATATTTTCGAAATCATGCCAAAGACTTTACTACTTACGACAGACAAACTTCTTTTCAGTTTAGTACTTTATTTCAAAAGTCGCATTTCCAACAAAATCCAACTTGAATTTAATTCATATATCAAGGTCTACATTTGTCTCATGCCTAACACCTCAAATTCACGCTTCAATAGAAAATTTCTTACATACTTCACAATTAGGAACAAACTCGACAATAACTCTCCTACATATACTGCCAACATTCATTCTGATACTTCTCAATTTCACTGTGTCCTTCATTTGCAACTTGATGATTATCCTTTCATTATGACAGGTCAAACGCATTGTATTCACTCCATCACTTTTCCATTTATATAAACCTTAAATTTCTACCTTGAACCTTGATACATCTTCATTATAGTGATTCCAATAAATCAAGGCTTACTAATTCCCCCCAAACTTTTCCATTTCATGCTCAATTGTTTCCTATCAAACAAACATTTAACTCCTTTGATTGACGAGCACAATAACAACCCCCATGACATGCACTCAAGTAATGCCTTTATATCATTGGCATACCTTTATAATAATAATGTTTGAATTATAGGTGAGATAATTCCTTTCCTCAATCTTTAATTGTCATAAGCTACATCTCTATGTGCTGCTCCAACAAATTTCTTGGCACATTTTCCCAAATTTGGTTCACTCGCTAGATTCTTATTCCTTCTCAACCTTCACCGAGATACAAACTGAAAGAATCCTAACAATCGAATGTCCTAAAGAATTATTTCTCAAACGTTCCCCATAAGCATTTCCTAAGAAATAATTATCTATAACTTCATCCTCATAAATTTTGTAGTAAAATATCTCAAAGACCCACATACCTTTCATTGTTCATCTAGTCACTAAAACACTCATTTTAAATCTCAACGCTTGATTTCCCAAGACCAACAACTAAATCATAAATCATTTGTTACATCACTTCTTTTTCACTTTCTATCATTGAATAGAATTCTAAAATTTGATCCTCAAAATCTCCAAACACTTCCATCCTTAACATGAATTATTTATCACTTGCCTGCCTCAACTCCTTTGATTATGATAGTTTTAAGCATTACTTGGTCCTCCATCCAACCTTGTGGATTTTAAATCATCAACTAAAAAAAATCAACCATCTTTGGGTCCGAAATCAAATCTCGAATAATCCTTCTGACCTATCAAAATATTAACATCCTCTTAGTAATGTCCATCCTTTAATAGACTCTCAAAACTTATATTACCACAATCTCGAAGTATTCTCGTACTCGATACTCCAAATTCCACTTAATGGTAACATAGAGTTCAATACATCAAGGCTTAACTCATTATGTTTTTCCGAACATCACTCAAATTTCACACTTACATGTCTATAGTTTCATCCAATATCACTATCCATACTTACCATCTCCTAATCCACACCGAGATTTGTTACTTATTGAAGAAATATATATCCTCACTCCTATAATCGTCAAAAGATCATACTTTATAATCTGAGTCGCGACTCTAGTTTAACTCGAACGATCGACCTTACCCCTCAAGGTATCGACTATTCCTCAAAGTGTACTTTATCTAACGAAGGTAGTATTCACCCCTAATGTGCAATGCCCCTTAACTTCAATACAAGCGTCTTCCTTGACACCTAAGCACCAAAATGCTATTCTAAAAGGAAGCCTCGTCTTCTCAACAATTCCATGATGTTCACATCTCTTTAATATTATCATCTTCATCTAGTCTCATTATGAGATCTACAAGGAAAACATCTAATACTTTTGTTAACAAAAATCCTCCACTAAGATCTTTACTTGAAATCCCTTATTAGTCTAATGTTAATTCATCAATACCCATCATCTTCGAGTTACCATCAACAACATAGCCTTTGTGTCCTTGGAACCACTTCATAAATCCCATGTCGTCGTGATTCGCTTCAACCCTGCCTAACAATTCGTCATTTCGGAGGTCTTTTACACTTCTTGAATCCACTGATCAACTTTTTCTGAGTTCCCATCACCCTTGAACTTTGGAGGATGGTAACGACGAAAATCTTTCAATCCTCTTGACTCAATAGCACATATCTCTCTTTCCCTCTTATCCCGATCTCGTAGAGTCTTTGCAGCTGTCTGTGCAACAACAAAAATATCCATGTTATTCATAGCTTCAACCATTTGATCATCCCTACTGATGTTCATTCTTGGAACGTCGTTCCTTCTTGGAGGTAGTGTTTCCCCAAAACCAACATCAAGAAGAAGTGTTAACACCACTTCGAATAATTCCAAAACTAACTTCTGACTATACCAACAGATAATAACTACCCCTGATATGAAAACTCAGACCAATTACCCCAACGCATGATCAGATAACGACTCCCAACCTACAGGTTGGTGTACAATCTATAACCAAAACTCCACATCACCAAAGCTCTGATACCACAATTGTAACACCCCGATTTTTAATAGCGCGGGTGTATTTTTTTTCAAAACAAATTCATAAAAACAAAGAAATAAAGAAGAAAATACTTTTGGATAAATATTTAAGTCGTAACACAACGACAAAGTCAACAAATATTTACAAGCAACGGAATAGTTTTTGAAATCAACATCCAACGTATTCAAACAACAAAATACACTGGGACTATGAGGCCTATTAGACATAGCTTATACCCCTAGGGTATTCTCGGCACACACCTGTACAAAAGCATTGCCCCAAGAATTCTAACTCCCCACATCACATCAAAAAGTGGTACATGGAACCCATCAAAAATAAAATGTCAAGCTGACAATATTGGTATAGGTACAGTCTTCCAACTTAAAATAAACACAACCCAAAAAGAAAGCCACCTAGTCCCTATACGTCAACCTAATCTGATCATTCTACAAAAAACTATACATCTCGGGTGATCTTCACGTGCCCAGTAAGAGCCTCCTAACACAGCTCCAGTCAGGTGTGTCCAACTACCTTCCTATCTACAGGGTACTAACCGGTAGGATGGTCCTAGTTCTCATCTGAGGGCAAAGCCCAATTTCCACAAAAGTTGTAAAGGGTCACCAACCGAAATTAACAATCAAAACACATAACATTTACGTTTTTAAATGCACAAAATAACCTTTCAACTTAGCATGCACCTTGAAAGGGTTTCCATATGCCAACATGCATAAACAAGGTTGAAAAATGAAGTTTTTATCAAAACGACACTGTTGTATTCGAATACAGCATATCAGAATTCGAATACAAGGCTGTTTCAGCATTCAGCAACAAAAACAACTGGTTTGTATTCGGATACAACCTTTTGTATTTGACTACACATAAGTCAGCAACAAAAACAACATGTCTGTATTCGAATACACATCAGACATCAGCAGAAAAATAGCAAAATTCAGCAAAATTCAGCTTTTAAAAGGGTTTCGAAATCAATCAACACTTACACACAAATTCAAACAATCAAACTTAGCAATTATAGCACAATCACCCTGACGGCTTGAGTTTCGAAAAGGTTTTGAAATCAATCACACTTACACACAATTCCAAAACATCCACACTTGGCAATTATAACACAATCACCATGACAACTTGAGTTCAAACTGTAACACCCTAAATCTGATAATAAACTATTTTATTAATTAAATAAGATTTTAAATAATTAATTTGATGTCAAAATTATTTTAGAATATATGTTGATAAATTTTGTGAGTAATCTTTGTTTTAAGGATTTTTTCTATGATGTGTTGGTTTGATAGATATTATATTTAATGAGCAATATAAATAATAAATATTTTATTTTATATATTTTTCTAAAAATAATAGTATTTTAATGTAATATTTTAAAGAACAAGATTTTATGTGATATTAAGTGTATATGTGAGTTGGTAATTAATATGATATGATATTTTCATATATGTTTGACTAATGTTAAGTGTGTACATATTTATATTTTAATCATTTTTAAGTATCTCTTATTTTAATTATTTCTAAATATATCTTATTTTAATTATTTATAGAATCTTGAGATCGTAGTAATTTGTGTTTGATTTTCTTTGTTTTTATATACTTATTTTTGAATTGTGATTTTATATATATATTTATTATGATTTAGTAATTTACATAAAATATTATTGTTATATCTATTTATTTTATAATTTTGACTATTTTCTAATATGATGGTAATGTTATAATATGAATATTTTGAGAAATAAGTATAAT
Source organism: Cicer pinnatifidum (assembly GCA_037974775.1). Taxonomy (NCBI): domain Eukaryota; kingdom Viridiplantae; phylum Streptophyta; class Magnoliopsida; order Fabales; family Fabaceae; genus Cicer; species Cicer pinnatifidum. Next base: position 33,568,769 of record JBBPBR010000008.1, read on the forward strand.
TGTAGGGATTATTTTGAATGTGAAAGTTTCTATTATTAGTAATATGTTTTGTTTATATATTTATTATTTTAATTACTCTAATTTATAAAATATTAGTAATGTTTGGAAAACTAAATGGGGTTTGAAGGAATATTAAAAAGGAGATTAAATAATTATTAGTTTTATTTTAACAAAATAAAAATAATAATAGTAAAATATAAATAAAGAGACCAATGGGGTTGACTCTATGAACCCTAATTGTTAATAATATAAAATAAAAAAAAATAAGGGAAGGGAGTTGGAAGGACAGTCGTAGAACCAAAGAGTAAACACAACAACAATCTATCGTTTGACACTAGAGAGCCATAACTGTCCCAGAAAAGTTTCTCTGTTTTCGTCCAAATTTAAGTATGTTGTTTTACTCATTTATCTATTCAATTAAATACAATTTTTCAGATTTTTAACAACCCGAATTTCTCCCTAAAATACCCGATTTCTCCGTTTCTAGAAATCCTTATTTTGCATCGTTCTCCTTCACCGTAAGCCCGATTTTAGTGAAACCAACGCCAAAACTGTGACACCCTAAATCCCAAAATAACATATATAATAATTTATATCATATTCCTATAAAATTTGCAGCGGATAAATAAAATTATATTTTCAAGAAAATAAAAACTTTTGTAACTAATTTAGGATATCACGTTTCTCAAAGTACACATGCAACAATTCAAATTTTATTATTCAAATAAAACAATTTAATCTCAATAAACTTGATTTAAGTATAATTACTTGATTTAATTCTAAAAACTTACTAGTACTTCTAAGGTTTTCATACAAAAATTTGATTCAAATTAAATAAGTAAAATACAAATTAAAACCCTTATTCCCGGTATCACCTATCAGAGCGGGGTTCCTCCCAAACTTGAACTCCAAGACTCATTAACATGTAATAACTGCGATTTCGCAAACGCAGGGCCCAGCCAGTCAAACACAAACAATGAAAGAGGTGAGTTTTGAAATCATGTTAATAGTATAATATGAGTAAGAAGAACACCCAAACAATCATAATAGAACCGTATCATAATCAATTGACAATATATCAAAATATTTAATGAAATAGTATCATATTATAACATCAAAGTCACTCAAGTAAAATAATCATCTCATTATAATATGCATCAAATCATCTAATTAATATTACCTTTGAAACACACCAATCACAACAAATCAATCACAAGGAAATGCAATGCTATGCATGAGCTGAGACTCTACTTCACAATGTGGTACCATTCTAACTCTGAAGTACTTGGTTAGGAGGCCATGATACTATGCCACCATCCCGGTGGACGGACAATTCAAATTGGCCCTGTCCTCATAGATCCCCTCAACTCAACCCGAGACACATATACGCGACAGTCGAGGTAAACGTGTGTTGCATGGTAGCTCCCGACATTTGGAGTGCTACCTCCAAGTCACCTAGGAATTCCCCACCGGAATACCTCCAAGGTCTAACAGTCTTGCCTTAAGGCTCGACAGCAGACCGCCACGATCAGGCTCATTCAGTTGTACTTCCCCATAATCACTAGGCTTGTCAGGCCCTACCTATATGATGACAAAATAATCTCCACTTCACAATTCACAATATTTATTTTCTTCCCCCGTTAGCTTAGACTACTCCATTAAGAGCACCATATTTAAGAATCATCACTATCTCATCAAGTATGGGGTACTTCAATATTTTCATCACAGTTTTATAATATCAACAATCATAAATAATCATGATCATCGTATAAACTCGTCACAATTTTATAACATCACTATCATCAATCAAAATCATCATTATCATCACGTAAGCATATATCAAACCTTGCATCCATATTTTATTATCATATCACATAATTTCAACTAAGCAAACATGTACACATAATTTCATCTAAGCAAACATGTACACATAATTTCATTCAACATCCAACATCACAATAATATCAAATATCAACTACCACACAAGTATCAAAAATTAAATCAATCAACACCTTATAAAAATTTCTATTTCACATTTTAATCTCACAATTCTCATATTTCAAATTAATCAATTTATCTCTCAAAGGGCTACTGCCGTATGTAGCAAGCCTCGGATGAATCGTTGGGAAATACGGTTTTCCCGTTCATCTCACAATATATTATACTCATGAATTCAAACGCTCTCTCTCACCCCTTACCTTATTTCTACGCTTTCAGACACGAGTACAATTCCACGAGCAAACAATATTTATTCTTTGACTTTTTATCCTTCAATCGATCTAACTCGACAATTTATGGGTAAACGTCAAAAATAAATTATGAGAAAATAATCTAAAAACTGATTTCGAAATTCGGTCAAAGAAAATTACCATAAATCAGAAAACCAATTGGTGGATAATATAGCCACTTTTCACACGGTCGTTTTGGCGTTGGTTTCACTAAAATCGGGTTGGCGTTGGTTTCACTAAAATCGGGCTGACGGTGAAGGAGAACGATGCAAAATAAGGATTTCTGTAAACAGAGAAATCGGGTATTTTAGGGAGAAATTCGGGTTGTTAAAAATCTGAAAAATTATGTTTAATTGAATAGATAAATGAGTAAAACAACATACTGAAATTTGGACGAAAACAGATAAACTTTTCTGGGACAGTTATGGATCGCCGGTGCCAAACGATACGATTATTGTTGGTTTCCTCTTGGTTTTAGTTGTGCTAGCCGTAAGCTTCCTTCCTTGTTCTTTTATTTTATTTGATTAACAATTTAAATCATTTAAACACATGGGTCAAGCCCATTAGACTCCTTTTAGGTTTTACTATTACTATTTTATTTTATTTAAAAAAAAACACAATTTCATTAATAAAATATTATTAATATTTCAAAACTAATATTTTATAAAATAAAATAATTAAACTTCTAAAATATGTTAATAATTAAAACTTTCATATTCAAAATAATCACCCTAATGATATATATTTTATTTATTTAAATACTCACATTAAAATACTATCGTCATTAAAGAATATTCAAAATTATAAAATAAATCAGTATAAAATCAACACTTTATATTAATTACTAAATCATACTATATATATATATATATAATCACAATATCATAATAAGTATATAAAAATAAAGAAAATCAAACTCAATATTACCACTATCTCAAGATAATTATTTATAGAATAAATAATTAAGATATATTTAGAAATAATTAAAATATAAATATGTACACACTTAACATTAGTCAAACATATAAGAAAATATCATATTAATTACCAAATCACATGTACACTTAAAATCATATAAAATCTTGTTCTTTAAAATATTACACTAAAATACTATTATATTTAGAAAAATATATAAAATATAATAGTATAAAATATTTATTATTTATATCGTTCGTTTAATATAATGTGTATAAAACTAGCATATCATAGAAAACATCCATATAACAAAAATTATTCGCAAAAATTTATCAATATATATTTTAAAATAATTTTAACATCAAATTAATTATTTAAGATCCTATTTAATTAATAAAATAGTTTATTATCAAATTTAGGGTGTTACAAAAACGACCGTGTGAAAAGTGGCTACATTATGTTAGTTACTTGTTGCTTATTTCTTGTCTACCGAACTGTGATTTTTGCACTGTTGTTTTATATGAATAGTTGGAAGTAATAATTTTGATTGACCAGCTGTATGTTTCAAGTTATTAATCTCATTCACATAATCTTAGGCAACAAATGTCATACCTCACTAGTTAGTTGTTTTAAAGTTCGACTTTCACCCTTAATCAATTTAAAATATTTAGTTTTGATATGTATTTATTTAAAATGTTTGATCTAATAACTAATTGATTGAAACATTGAATTCCTTATGGATTATATGTTTAAAACTACAAGTATTGACTTTTACTAGGTACACATTATTATTATTCTGTTGAAACTCAATTTAGAGAAAAAGAAGATGTTTCGTTCTAAACTTTGAGTTAGATAGGAAATATGTCTCTTACGTTTAAAGTTTTAATTTTGACTAAAAATTTATTATTTTTATTTTTTGTTGGCTTGTGTTAAAAAAAAAAGAGTCGATTTTAAATCGTGAATGTTAATTTTAATCACTTGAAAGTGTTGATGGTTGTATCTAGATGAGTAGAATTTTGATATTGGTTTTGAAAACAATTTAGAATGTTCGTCATGATTTAGATAGTGTGAAATTCATATTATTAGCAATAGTAATTCTTGAATATTAGAGATTGGTAGAACTTAGAATTTTTTAAAAATGACATTTTGAAGGAGTTAAAGTTTACTTATTTTGT
>JBBPBR010000008.1:33573570-33610655 GCA_037974775.1 Cicer pinnatifidum
TTTAGAGTATTGATTAACCACTAAAATAATTTATGTACTACGAGATTTATCTTAATTTTATGATTGTTATATTAACTTGGAGTAAAAATAGTTGCATACTTTACCTACTAATTGAAAAATCTTTGTTTCAATCTTTGTTAAATGATAAAAAATTGATTAAAATAAAAGTTAATTAATAATTTATTTGTTATCAATTTGTAAATATTGAATCGGTATGAGAATATTCTACATCATGATGTCAATTGATGAATTAGTTATATGCATGTATATGATTATGTAAATATGAAATTGTTTGTGTTTCAAGTGTTCTAATTTTTGGGAATAAGTGTATAGAGTTAGAGTAGTCGAGAGAATTTAAAAGTGGAATAGTTCTATATTTCTTCAATCGAATTATTGAGTATATATTGATGTTATTGTTCTTTCTTTTGTTGTTGTAGCTAGTTGTAAATTACAAATAAATTATTGTGAACGTGTAATTATGTGTGTTTTTAACTTGAAGTAAGGAGTAGGAGTTGTGGCGCCGCCTTCGCACTCCTGAACCACGTTAAAGATACTTTTAATTATTCATATTTGAATTTGAATGACTGCAGTTATAGTTCCTTAAGTAGTTGACTACATGAGTAGGAGGGACTAGCTACCCCGATGACTCATCGTCAATAAAAGAGACAACGATAACTCATTATTTTGTTAGAAATACCTTTTAATTTTATTTTTAATAAATTAAAAAAACATGTACATTGCTTATATCAATTGATTGAATTTAATTATTAAATATATGTTATTAGGAAATAGTATCTCTATCCTTAATGTTTTTCTCGTTGATTATATACAAAGTATGTTTTTATAGAGTAAGTGATTATAAATTATTATAATATTATTAAGTTGTTAGATGTATTTAATATTTTAAAAATTGCTCTTTTTGTCAGACCAAAATTAGATTTGTTGAATGTTTGGTAATAGGATTTAGATTTTATTTTAAAGAGTAAAACTAGTAATATTTGGTTGGAAAGAACTAGTTGAAATTGACAACGTACTTGAAATGTGTTTCATTTAACCAAACTAAATGAACTACATTATTATTGACAAAATCTATATCTTATGTTTTATATGTAAATTACAGTGATTAACTCTATGGTACTTTATTTCATAATTGAATGATAAATGCTGTGTGTTTAATTGATTTATTTGTCATGTTAGTCTATCATGCTATGTTAGTTGATTTTCTACATGTTGTGCTTGATTGGAGATTGAATGTCTTAAATATACTTATAGACTAAGTTTGAATCTTGAGGGTGGTAAGTTAGATATTAGTTCACTCAACACAAATTTCGAGGACAAAATTCTTTAACAAGGGGAGAATTGTAACACCCTAAATCTGATAATAAACTATTTTATTAATTAAATAAGATTTTAAATAATTAATTTGATGTTAAAATTATTTTAGAATATATGTTGATAAATTTTGTGAGTAATTTTTGTTTTAAGGATTTTTTCTATGATGTGTTGGTTTGATAGATATTATATTTAATGAGCAATATAAATAATAAATATTTTATTTTATTATTTTATATATTTTTCTAAAAATAATAGTATTTTAATGTAATATTTTAAAGAACAAGATTTTATGTGATATTAAGTGTATATGTGAGTTGGTAATTAATATGATATGATATTTTCATATATGTTTGACTAATGTTAAGTGTGTACATATTTATATTTTAATCATTTTTAAGTATCTCTTATTTTAATTATTTCTAAATATATCTTATTTTAATTATTTATAGAATCTTGAGATCGTAGTAATATTGTGTTTGATTTTTTTTGTTTTTGTGTACTTATTTTTGAATTGTGATTTTATATATATATTTATTATGATTTAGTAATTTACATAAAATATTATTGTTATATCTATTTATTTTATAATTTTGACTATTTTCTAATATGATGGTAATGTTATAATATGAATATTTTGAGAAATAAGTATAATTGTAGGGATTATTTTGAATGTGAAAGTTTCTATTATTAGTAATATGTTTTGTTTATATATTTATTATTTTAATTACTCTAATTTATAAAATATTAGTAATGTTTGGAAAACTAAATGGGGTTTGAAGGAATATTAAAAAGGAGATTAAATAATTATTAGTTTTATTTTAACAAAATAAAAATAATAATAGTAAAATATAAATAAAGAGACCAATGGGGTTGACTCTATGAACCCTAATTGTTAATAATATAAAATAAAAAAAAATAAGGGAAGGGAGTTGGAAGGACAGTCGTAGAACCAAAGAGTAAACACAACAACAATCTATCGTTTGACACTAGAGAGCCATAACTGTCCCAGAAAAGTTTCTCTGTTTTCGTCCAAATTTAAGTATGTTGTTTTACTCATTTATCTATTCAATTAAATACAATTTTTCAGATTTTTAACAACCCGAATTTCTCCCTAAAATACCCGATTTCTCCGTTTCTAGAAATCCTTATTTTGCATCGTTCTCCTTCACCGTAAGCCCGATTTTAGTGAAACCAACGCCAAAACTGTGACACCCTAAATCCCAAAATAACATATATAATAATTTATATCATATTCCTATAAAATTTGCAGCGGATAAATAAAATTATATTTTCAAGAAAATAAAAACTTTTGTAACTAATTTAGGATATCACGTTTCTCAAAGTACACATGCAACAATTCAAATTTTATTATTCAAATAAAACAATTTAATCTCAATAAACTTGATTTAAGTATAATTACTTGATTTAATTCTAAAAACTTACTAGTACTTCTAAGGTTTTCATACAAAAATTTGATTCAAATTAAATAAGTAAAATACAAATTAAAACCCTTATTCCCGGTATCACCTATCAGAGCGGGGTTCCTCCCAAACTTGAACTCCAAGACTCATTAACATGTAATAACTGCGATTTCGCAAACGCAGGGCCCAGCCAGTCAAACACAAACAATGAAAGAGGTGAGTTTTGAAATCATGTTAATAGTATAATATGAGTAAGAAGAACACCCAAACAATCATAATAGAACCGTATCATAATCAATTGACAATATATCAAAATATTTAATGAAATAGTATCATATTATAACATCAAAGTCACTCAAGTAAAATAATCATCTCATTATAATATGCATCAAATCATCTAATTAATATTACCTTTGAAACACACCAATCACAACAAATCAATCACAAGGAAATGCAATGCTATGCATGAGCTTAGACTCTACTTCACAATGTGGTACCATTCTAACTCTGAAGTACTTGGTTAGGAGGCCATGATACTATGCCACCATCCCGGTGGACGGACAATTCAAATTGGCCCTGTCCTCATAGATCCCCTCAACTCAACCCGAGACACATATACGCGAAGTCGAGGTAAACGTGTGTTGCATGGTAGCTCCCGACATTTGGAGTGCTACCTCCAAGTCACCTAGTAATCCCCACCGGAATACCTCCAAGGTCTAACAATCTTGCCTTAAGGCTCGACAGCAGACCGCCACGATCAGGCTCATTCAGTTGTACTTCCCCAGAATCACTAGGCTTGTCAGGCCCTACCTATATGATGACAAAATAATCTTCACTTCACAATTCACAATATTTATTTTCTCCCCCCGTTAACTTAGACTACTCCATTAAGAGCACCATATTTAAGAATCATCACTATCTCATCAAGTATGGGGTACTTCAATATTTTCATCACAATTTTATAATATCATTAATCATAAATAATCATGATCATCGTATAAACACATCACAATTTTATAACATCACTATTGATGACTCTTCATCATATGCATAATTTTTATTGATTTTAGTCTTATTTATCTTTAATCATTAGTTAATTTAATGAGTTATTTAATATATTTTGTTGATTTTAGTTATTTGATTTAATGAAATGTTTTTGTTCTTATTTGCTTAATTAAGTAGAGATTTTTCGTAGTTTTGCGTTGTTACTTTGTTTTAGTGCAGTGCTTAATTTTGGTGAGAAATTAATATGACCTATATGGAGTATTTCAGCCATATCTGGAGTTCTAGATGTCCCATTGAAGTCAATCCAAGTGCTAATGAAAGCTAAGATCCATATCTACAACTTTCATGAAGACACCGAGACCAAATTCAGACTCGAAATATAAGCAAAATGAAAAATACGTCAGACATCAGATGTTGCGCGCCTGGAGCGCGCCCTGCGCGCCTGGAGCGCATTTCCAGCCATTCATTACTGTCAATACGCGTCCGGAGCGCAAAGACCGTGCCTGGGGCGCGCGACGCGCATCAGCATTCATAAAAACACAATTTTTTACTGTTTAGGGATCTTTTTTGACTCTTGGGAAGTTGGGAGACTTGTGCCCTAGCAGAGAAACTCAAAGACGGCCGTTTCTAACGCCATTGAAGCAGTTTTATCAAGAATCATCCATGAATCATTCTTGTAATTCTTCTTTAATCCTTATCTTTTGTATCTCTGCCATGAGTAACTAAACTCTATTTGTTAGGGATGAGTGTAACCAGATGAAACCCTTATTTTTCTGATTTGATTTCTAGTTATATGAATGAGTTTATTGAATTGTTTTTCTCATCTCTGTGCTTAATGCTTTTTATTGCTTGATCAACATTAAAATGTTCTACAATTTGTATTTTGAAACGGAAGTGGAATTTACGAATGCTTGAGACGAGAAATTCATGAATTTGTAGTCTAGGGATAGATGCAGGTCATGAAACCAATTAAATTAGTTGCAAAACAATAATTTACAAAAGAATTTCTATACGGTAATGCTTAATTCTAATCTTCATCATATGCATAATTTTTATTGATTTTAGTCTTATTTATCTTTAATCATTAGTTAAAACTGCTTCAAACTTAATATATTAAATAACTCATTAAATTAACTAATGGTTAAAGATAAATAAGACTAAAATCAATAAAAATTATGCATATGATGAAGAGTCATCACAACCCCAAACTTAATCTATTGCTTGTCCCCAAGCAACAATTAATTTCAAATTTGGTGCAGTTAAAAGCAAACTTAAACTCAATTTCTCAATTCAAATCAAACTCAATTCTCAAAGTTTCAGCTACTACAAAACATCCATCATACTCTATGGTTGCTTACAAAAAATAACAAGGTTTGTACACCTTGGCATTCATTTATCAAATTCAACTCTCTCTTCACACAATCTCACCAAAATTTCTCTCAAGTGTTTAGAAGGGTTATGAATTTATCACTCAAATCCTAGAACATGCATCACGCTACCATAGGCTTGAAAAAATTCTAGTTAGCAATCACAATGCAGCAAACACATACATTTTTGGAGGACTTTTGGGTTGTAATGGGGCTTAGGTAAGGGTAGGCATTTTGGGATAGTAGGCTCTACTACTTGGAGTTAGGCATATATTTCCAAATTATTCTACCATTTTTTTTCACCTTTTCATTCTGGAGATTCTCAAACATTGACAAAAGAACCAAGAAGATATTATTTATCAAGATATTATTTATCGTTTTTTTTTCTTCTTTTCTTCTTTTTCTTTATTTTTTTTTTCTTTATTTTTTTTTATTTTTTATTTTTTGTGAGAATCACCACCCAAACTTAAAAGGTTGTTATCCCATGAGCAACCCCAAACTTAAAAGGTTTCTGAATACTTACATAAGTTTGAGTTTGTAAGGTTTTCTGAGTTGTTGTGTTGTATATTCTTCTTCAAAATTGATCCATTTATATCACATGAATTAGGGTTTCAATACTATCCCAAACAAGTTTTGATTGTATCTTCCTTACGCGAGGTCAACAAAGATCTTTACAAAAAATAAACATTGATATATACGGTTTAGGAATATGACCCTTGAAGCTTGATTAATTCCAAAATGAATCTTCAATAAAAACTTCTAGAATGATTATGTGCGAGAATGTCCAGCTAGCGCTTGAAAATAATTCTCCATGAATTTTCTAAGTAAATCTTCCTTGTGGGAGGTTGTAACACCCTAAATTTGATAATAAACTATTTTATTAATTAAATAGGATTTTAAATAATTAATTTGATGTTAAAATTATTTTAGAATATATGTTGATAAATTTTGTGAGTAAATTTTGTTATATGGATGTTTTCTATGATATGCTAGTTTGATACACATTATATTAAACAAACGATATAAATAATAAATATTTTATACTATTATATTTTATATATTTTTCTAAAAATAATAGTATTTTAATATAATATTTTAAAGAACAAGATTTTATGTGATATTAAGTGTATATGTGAGTTGGTAATTAATATGATATGATATTTTCATATATGTTTGACTAATGTTAAGTGTCTACATATTTATATTTTAATCATTTTTAAGTATCTCTTATTTTAATTATTTCTAAATATATATTATTTTAATTATTTATAGAATCTTGAGATCGTAGTAATATTGTGTTTGATTTTCTTTGTTTTTGTATACTTATTTTTGTATTGTGATTTTATATATATATTTATTATGATTTAGTAATTTACATAAAATATTATTGTTATATCTATTTATTTTATAATTTTGACTATTTTCTAATATGATGGTAATGTTATAATATGAATATTTTGAGAAATAAGTATAATTGTAGGGATTATTTTGAATGTGAAAGTTTCTATTATTAGTAATATGTTTTGTTTATATATTTATTATTTTAATTACTCTAATTTATAAAATATTAGTAATGTTTGGAGAACTAAATGGGGTTTGAAGGAATATTAAAAAGGAGATTAAATAATTATTAGTTTTATTTTAACAAAATAAAAATAATAATAGTAAAACATAAATAAAGAGACCAATGGGGTTGACTCTATGAACCCTAATTGTTAATAATATAAAATAAACAATATAAGGGAAGGGAGTTGGAAGGGCAGCCGTAGAACCAAAGAGTAAACACAACAACAACCTATCGTTTGACACTAGAGAGCTATAACTGTCCCAGAAAAGTTTCTCCGTTTTCGTCCAAATTTCAGTATGTTGTTTTACTCATTTATCTATTCAATTAAATACAATTTTTCAGATTTTTAACAACCCAAATTTCTCCCTAAAATACCCGATTTCTCTGTTTACAGAAATCCTTATTTTGCATCGTTCTCCTTCACCGTAAGCCCGATTTTAGTGAAACCAACGCCAACCCGATTTTAGTGAAACCAACGCCAAAACGACCGTGTGAAAAGTGGCTATATTATCCACTGATTGGTTTTCTGATTTATGGTAATTTTCTTTGACCGAATTTCGAAATTAGTTTTTAGACTATTTTCTCATGATTTATTTTTTTGACGTTTACCCATAAATTGTCGAGTTAGATCGATTGAAGGACAAAAAGTCAAAGAACAAATATTGTTTGCTCGTGGAATTGTACTCGTGTCTGAAAGCAGCGAAATAAGGTAAGGGGTGAGAGAGCGTTTGAATTCATGAGTATAATATATTGTGAGATGAACGGGAAAACCGTATTTCCCAACGATTCATCCGGGGCTTGCTACGTACGGCAGTAGCCCTTTGAGAGATAAATTGATTAATTTGAAATATGTGAATTGTGAGATTAAAATGTGAAATAGAAATTTTTATAAGGTGTTGATTGATTTAATTTTCGATACTTGTGTGGTAGTTGATATTTGTTATTATTGTGATGTTGGATGTTGAATGAAATTATGTGTACATGTTTGATTAGATGAAATTATGTGATGTGATAATAAAATAGGGATGTATGGTTTGATATATGCTTACGTCATGATAATGATGATTTTTGATTGATGATAGTGATGTTATAAAATTGTGATGAGTTTATACGATGATCATGATTATTTATGATTAATGATATTATACAATTGTGATGAAAATATTGAAGTACCCCATACTTGATGAGATAGTGATGATTCTTAAATATGGTGCTCTTAATGGAGTCGTCTAAGCTAACGGGGGGAGAAAATAAATATTGTGAATTTGTGAAGTGGAGATTATTTTGTCATCATATAGGTAGGGCCTGACAAGCCTAGTGATTATGGGGAAGTACAACTGAATGAGCCTGATCGTGGCGGTCTGCTGTCGAGCCTTAAGGCAAGATTGTTAGACCTTGGAGGTATTCCGGTGGGGAATTCCTAGGTGACATGGAGGTAGCACTCCAAATGTCGGGAGCTACCATGCAACACACGTTTACCTCGACTGTCGCATATATGTGTCTCGGGTTGAGTTGAGGGGATCTATGAGGACATGGCCAATTTGAATTGTCCGTCCACCGGAATGGTGGCATAGTATCATGGCCTGCTAACCAAGTACTTCAGAGTTAGAATGGTACCACATTGTGAAGTAGAGTGTAAGCTCATGCATAGCATTGCATTTCCTTGTGATTGTTTTGTTGTGATTGATGTGTTTCAAAGGTAATAATAATTAGATGATTTGGTGCATATTATAATGAGATGATTATTTTACTTGAGTGACTTTGATGCTATAGTATAATACTATTTAATTAAATATTTTGATATATCGTAAAGTGATTATGATACGGTTCTATTATGATTGTTTGCGTGTTCTTCTTACTCATATTATACTATTAACATGATTTCAAAACTCACCTCCTTCGTTGTTTGTGTTTGACTGGCTGGGCCCTGCGTTTGCGAAATCGTTGTTATTACAGGTTAATGAGTCTTGAAGTTCAAGTTTGGGAGGAACCACGCTCTGATAGGTGATACCGGGAATAAGGGTTTTTATTTTTATTTTGAAAAACGTGATATCCTAAATTAAATATAGAGTTTTTATTTTCTTGGAAGTATATTTTTATTTATCCGCTGCAAATTTTATAGGAATGTGATATAAATTATTATATATATTATTTTGGGATTTAGGGTGTCACACAAACACTTAATCATAATCTTGAATCAAACACGACTCGCATGCCAAGCACACTAATGCAATGCGTATATGCCAAAATACATGGAATCGGAATTCCAAACCAAAACCCTCCTCGAAGGGCCGTAAATCATAATTGTACCGTCTATCACAAGCCGAAGTACTAAATTACTGAGGTGCTACCTATCACGGGTCAACACGATTTACTAAACATGTAAATCGTAAATGTACCGCCAATCATAGGCCGAATTACTATTTACCGAGGTGCCACCTTTCACGGGTCAGCATGATTTACCAAAAATGTGCAGTCTATCATAGACCTTACACGATGCGACAATCCCCGCAAGGATAAGATGAACCAGTAAATCACATGGAATCATCTTGTGGCCTATCCCGTCACCACTATCACCATGGCCCATCCGGTTGCCATGTACTATGAAATGCATGAGCTTACTCTGACTCTAACCACGACAATCATTAAGTAAATGCAGATATTTTGAAGCAAAAGAAGGAAAAAGAAAATGGAAGAAGAAAGGTCCGCGAACAGGGAGGGAAACGTGTTTTAGTTCCTCTGTTTCCTTGTTTCCGTTTATATCTCCTTTTCAACATATATAAATATATTACTTATACTAATAATATATATATATATATATATATATATATATATATATATATGTGTGTGTGTGTGTGTGTGTGTTACTTGTAATATATATATATATATATATATATATATATATATATATATATATATATATATATATATATATACTATAATTAAAACTAAACCCACAAATATCTAACAACTCTTACACACATCACCTCACTCACATCTCAAACTATTTGATAGAAATATATACTCTCGTTGAAACTCAATTGACAAATAAAATTTTCAGTAACCAGAGATATTTTTAACAAAATTGCCCGATATTAAATTCTTTGTAACGTAAATAAATTATTCATCGACAAATAATTTTAATCCAATTTCCAAAAATATAATTTTAGCATTTAACTCACTAAATACCAAAAATTGGGCTAAAAGCCTAAGAATTCAACCCAAAATACCCTAAAATTTTATAATTTAGGATTTAAAATTAAGGGTCTTACAAATATACTTGGTCCAATAAGTTAAAAAGTTTAAATAGAGTAATATTTTAGGTCATAGGCCGAATTACTATTTACCGAAGTGCCACCTTTCACGGGTCTGCATGATTTACCAAAAATGTGCAGTCTATCATAGACCTTACACAATGCGACAATCCCCGCAAGGATAAGATGAACCAGCAAATCACATGGAATCATCTCGTGGCCCATCCCGTCACCACTATCGCCATGGCCCATCCGGTCGCCATGTACTATGAAATGCATGAGCTTACTCTGACTCTAACCACTACAATCATTAAGTAAATGCAGATATTTTGAAGCAAAAGAAGGAAAAAGAAAATGGAAGAAGAAAGGTCCGCGAACATGGAGGGAAACGTGTTTTAGTTCCTCTGTTTCCTTGTTTCCTTTTATATCTCCTTTTCAACATATATAAATATATTACTTATACTAATAATATATATATATATATATATGTGTGTGTGTGTGTGTGTGTTACTTGTAATATATATATATATATATATATATATATATATATATATATATATATATATATATATATATATATATACTATAATTAAAACTAAACCCACAAATATCTAACAACTCTTACACACATCACCTCACTCACATCTCAAACTATTTGATAAAAATATATACTCTCATTGCAACTCAATTGACAAATAAAATTTTCAGTAACCAGAGATATTTTTAACAAAATATCTCGGTATTAAATTCTTTGTAACGTAAATAAATTATTCATCGACAAATAATTTTAATCCAATTTCCAAAAATATATTTTTAGCATTTAACTAACTAAATACCAAAAATTGGGCTAAAAGCATAAGAAATTCAACACAAAATACCCTAAAATTTTATAATTTAGGATTTAAAATTAAGGGTCTTACAAATATACTTGGTCCAATAAGTTAAAAAGTTTATATAGAGTAATATTTTAGGTCATCTTGGTCTTAACTTGGTTTATACTATTTCATTGTGGATCTTAATCAATATAGTTTGTCCAATAAGTGCACAAGTCTCAATCAATAAATATATTATGTCAATTTGTTATTTGCTATATTTTTGTTTGTTTGTTCTTTTTAGTTGTTATTCAATTCATTTTGTCCAATAAATGCAAAAGTCTCAATCGATTAATATTTTAGTTCAATCTTATATTTATATGTTTGTTCTAGTCCATTTTGGTTATAAATCGATGTAGTTTTATCTTATATATGAAAAAATTCTCAATGTGTTAATATTTTAGCTCATTTTTGTCTTTCACTAGGTTTATTCATGTACATTTTGGATCCTAATCAATGTAATAAGTCCAATAGTTGTCTTTCACTAGGTTTATTCATGTACATCTTGGTATTAACTTGGTTTATTCTAGTCCATTTTGGATCTTAATCAATAGAGTTTGTCCAATAAGTGCAAAAATCTCAATCGATTAATATATTAGGTCAATTTATTATTTGCTATATTTTTATTTGTTTGTTCTTTTTAGTTGTTATTCAATTCACTTCATCCATTAAATGCAAAAGTCTCAATCGATTAATATTTTAGTTCAATCATATATTTATAAGTTTGTTCTAGTGCATTTTGGTTCTAAATCTTAGTTTGCTCTAATAAATGAAAAAAAATCTCAATGTGTTAATATTTTAGCTCATTTTTGTCTTTCACTAGGTTTATTCATGTACATTTTTTATCCTAATCAATGTAATAAGTCCAATAAGTGCCAAAGTTTAAATGGATTAATATTTCAGGTCATATTGGTCTTTACTTGGTTTATACTAGTGCATTTTGGTTCTTTATCAAAGTAGTTCCTCTATGAAGTTCAAAAGTCTCAATGGATTAATATTTTAGGTTATTTTGCTATTTGCTAAATATACTTTTGTCCTTTTTAGTTGTTATTCAATGTAGTTCATCCAATAAGTGCTAAAGTCTTAATGGACTAATTTTAGGTCATGTTCATCATTACTTGGTTTATTTAAGTCCATTTTTGTTCTAAATCAATGCAGATCATCCAATAAATGCAAAAGTCTTAATGTATTAATATTTTAGGTCATTTCGGTCTTAACTAGGTTTATTCAATTCCATTTTGCTTCAAAATTGATCTAGTTCGTCCAATATGTTCAAAATTCTTGAGAGAATAATCTTTGCTAGGTATATTCATGTCCATTTTGTATCCTAATCAATGTAATAAGTCCAATAAGTGCCAAAGTTTAAATGGATTACTATTTTAGGTCATTTTGGTCTTTACTTGGTTTATATTGTTCCGTTTTGGTTCTTACTCAATGTAGTTCTTCTAATAAGTTCAAAAGTCTCAATGGATTAATATTTTACGTCATTTTTCTATTTTCTATATGTATTTTTTGGTCCTTTTTAGTTGTTATTCAATGTAGTTCGTCCAATAAGTGCTAAAGTCTTAATGGATTAATTTTAGGTCATCTTCGTCATTACTTGGTTTATTCAAGTCCTTTTTTTTTTTCTAAATCAATGTAGATAATCCAATAAATGCAGAAGTCTTAATGGATTAATATTTTAGAATATTTCGGTCATAACTAGGTTTATTCAATTCGATTTTGCATCAAAATCAATCTAGTTCATCCAATATGTTCAAAATTCTTGATGGAATAATCTTTTAGGTCATTTTGCTATTTGCAATGTTTTCTTGGGTCCATTTTTGTGGTTATGAGATGTAGTTCATCCAATAAATGCAAAAGTCTCAATGGATTAATATTTTAGTTCATCTTGGTCTTAACTTGGTTTATAATAGCCCATTATGGATCTTAATTAATATAGTACGTGCAAGAAGTGCAAAAGTCTCATTTGATTAATATTTTAGGTCATTTTGATATTTGCTATATTTTTGTTTGTTTGTTCATTTTAGTTATCATTTAATGTAGTTCGTCCAATAAGTGCAAAAATCTCAATCGATAGATATTTTAGTTCATTTTTATATATATAAGTTTATTCTAGTGTATTTTGGTTCTAAATCAATGTAGTTCACTCCAATAAGTGAAAAATAATTCTCAATGTGTTAATATTTTAGCTCATTTTTGTCTTTATTAGGTTTATTCATGTCCATTTTGGATCCTTATCAATTCAATTGGTCCAATAAGTGCCAAAGTTTAAATGGAATAATATTTTAGGTATTCTTTGTCTTTACTTGGTTTACACTTGTCCATTTTGGTTCTTAATTAATGTAGTTCTTCTAGGAAGTTCAAAAGTCTTGATGGATTAATATTTTAGGTCATTTTGCTATTTTTTATTTTTTTGGGTCCTTTTTAGTTGTTATTCAATGTAGTTTGTCCAATAAGTGCAAAAGTCTCAATGGATTATTATTTTAGGTTCTTTTTGTCTTTTATTGGTTTATTGTAGACCGTTTTGGCTCTTAACCGATGTATTTTATCCAAAAAAATGCAAAAGTCTCAATGGATTAATATTTTAGGTCATTTTGGTCTTAACAAGGTATATTCTAGTCCAGTTTTCTTCTAAATCAATCAAGTTCGTCCAATAAGTTCAAAAGTCTTGATGGAATAATCTTTTAGGTCATTTTGCTATTTGTAATGCTTTTTTGGGTCAATTTTAGCTGTTATTCAATCTTGTTCGTATGATAAGTGCAAAAGTCTCAATGGAATAATATTTTAGTTCATTTTTATATTTATGAGTTTATTCTAGTCAATTTTGGTTCTAAATCATTGTAGTTTGTTCCAATAAAGGAAAAAGTCTCAACGGATTAACATTTTAGCTCGGTTTGGTCTTTAATAGGTTTAATTATGTCCCTTTTGTTTCTAAATAAATAAACTTGGTCCAATAAGTTAAAAAGTTTAAATGGAGTAATATTTTAAGTCATCTTGGTCTTAACTTGGTTTATACTAGTCCATTTTGGATCTTAATCAATACAGTTCATCCAATAAGTGCAAAAGTCTCAATCGATTAATATTTTTAGTCATTTAGCTATTTCCTAAATTTTTGTTTGTTTGTTCTTTTTAGTTGTTATTCAATTAAGTCTGTCCAATAAATGCAAAACTCTCAATCGATGAATATTTTAGTTTGTCCAATAAGTGCAAAAGTCTTAGTATATCAATATTTTAGTTTATTTTTATATTTAAAAGTTTATTCTAGTCCATTTTTTTTCTAAATCAATGTAGCTTATTCCAATAAGTGAAAAATTCTCAACAGAATAATATTTTTCCTCGTTTTGGTTTTTACTAGATATATTCATGTCCATTTTGGATCCTAATTAATGTAATTGGTCCAATAAGTGCCAAAGTTTAAATGGATTAATATTTAAAGTGACAATGTAGTTCTTCTATTAAGTTCAAAACTCTCAATGATTAATATTTAAGGTCATTTTGCTATTTGCTATACTTATTTTTTGTGCTTTTTAGTTGTTATTCAATGTAGATAGTCCAATAAGTGCTTAAGTCTCAATGGATTAATTTTAGGCCATCTTCTTCATTACTTGATATATTCAAGTCCATTTTTGTTTTAAATCAATGTAGATCATCCAATAAATGAAAAAATCTAAATGGATAAATATTTTATGTCATTTTGTTCTTAACTAGGTTTATTCTATTCCACTTTGCTTCTAAATCAATCTAGTTTGTCCATTAAATTCAAAAGTCTTGATGGAATAGTCTTTTAGGTCATTTTTCTATTTGCCTTGTTTTTTTGGGTCCATTTTAGTTGTCATTCAATCTTGTTCATCCGATAAGTGTAAAAGTCTCACTAGATTAATATTATAGTCCATTTTTGTTCTAAATCAATGTAGTTTGTTCCAATAAGGGAAAAAGTCTAAACGGATTAATGCTTTAGATCCATTTGGTCTTTAATAGGTTTAATTATGTTTATTTTATTTCGTTTTAAATGGATTAATATTTTAGGTCACCTTGGTCTTAAATGGGTTTATACTAGTCTGTTTTCGATCTTAATCAATATACTTCGTCCAAAAAGTGCAAAAGTCTAAATCGATGAATATTTTAGGTCATTTTTCTATTTGCTATATTTTTGTTTGTTTGTTCATTTTAGTTGTTATTCAATTTAGTTCGTTCAATAAATGCAAAACTCTCAATCGATTCATATTTTAGTTCATTTTTATATTCATTAGTTTGTTTTAGTCTATTTTGGTTCTAAATCAATGTAGTTCGCTCCAATAAGTGAAAAAATTATCAATGTGTTAATTTTTTAGCTCGGTTTTGTCTTTACTAGATTTATTCATGTCCATTTTGGGTCCTAATTAATGTAATTGGTCCAATAAGTGCCAAAGTTTAAATGGATTAATATTTTAAGTGCCAATGTAGTTCTTCTATTAAGTTCAAAAGTCTCAATGGATAAATATTTTAGGTCATTTTTCTATTGGCTATATTTATTTTTTGTCCTGTTATCCAATGTAGTTCGTCGAATAAGTGCTAAAGTCTCAATGGATATTTTTTAGGTCATCTTCATCATTACTTGGTTTATTCAAGCCCATCTTTGGTCTAAATCAATTTAGTTCATCCTATAAATGCAAAAGTCTCAATACATTAATATTTTAGGTCACTTTGGTCTTAACTAGGTTTATTCTAGTCCATATTGCTTCTAAATCAATCTAGTTCGTCCAATATATTCAAAAGTCTTGATGGAATAATCTTTTAGGTCATTTTGCTATTTGCAATGTTTTTTTTGGTGGTTACTCAATGGATTAATATTTTAGATCATTTTTATATTATTAGTTTATTCTAGTCTATTTTGTTTCTAAATCGACGTGGTTTGTTCCAATAAGTTCAAAAGTTTAAATGGATTAGTATTTTAGGCCCTCTTGGTTTTTACATGGTTTATACAAGTCTGTTTTGGTTCTTAATCAATGTAGTTCTTCCAATAAGAGCAAATGTCTCAATGAATTAATAATTTAGGTCATTTTGGTCTTAACTACGTTTATTCTTGTCCATTTTGCTTATATATCAATTTAGTTCTTCTATTAAGTTCAAAAGATTAAATGGATTAATATTTAAGTTCATGTTTCTATTTCCAATTTTTTTTTGTCCATTTTTGTTCTTATTCAATGTAGTTCATCAAATAAGAACAAAAGTCTCAATGGATTATTACTTTTGGTCATCTTGCTCTTTACTTTCGTTATACTAGTCCGTTTTGGTTCTTAAGCATTGTAGTTCATCCAATAAGGGCAAAAGTCTCAATGGATTAAAATATTAGGTCATTTTTGTATAAACTAGGTTTATTCTGGTTTATTTTTCTTCTAAATCAATCTAGTTCTTTTATTAAGTTCTAAAGTCTAAATGTATTAATATTTTAGGTCATCTTGGCCATTAATTGGTTTTATTGTAGTCTATTTTGGTTCTTAATCAATGTATTTCGTCCAATAATTGTAATAGTCTGAATGAAGTAATATTTTTGATTATCTTTGTGTTTGCTTGTTTTATTGTAGTCCATTTTGGTTCTTAATCAATGATGTTCTTCCAACAAGTGCAAAACTTTCAGTGGATTAACATTTTAAGTAATTTTAATTTACTTTTTGTCCTTTTTAGTTGTTATCCAATGTAGTTCGTCCAATAAATGCAAAAGCTTAATGGATCAATTTTAGGTCATCTTTGTCTTTACTCGGTTTATTCAAGTCCATTTTTGTTCTAAAATAATTTAGTTCGTCCAATAAATGAAAAAGTCTCAATGGATTAATATTTTCGGTCATTTTGGTCCTAACTAGGTTTTTTCTGGTACATTTTGATTCAAAATCAATCTAGTTTGTCCAATCAGTTCAAAAGTCTTGATTGAACAATATTATAGATCATTTTGCTATTTGAAATGCTTGTTTGTGTGTCTATTTTAAGTGTTATTCAATGTAATTCGTCCAATAAGTCCAAAAGTCTTAGTAGATCAATATTTTAGTTTATTTTTATATTTAAAAGTTTATTCTAGTCCATTTTTTTTCTCTAAATCAATGTAGTTTATTCCAATAAGTGAAAAATTCTCAACGGAATAATATTTTACCTCGTTTTGGTTTTTACTAGGTTTATTCATGTCCATTTTGGTTCTTAATCAATGTAGTTGGGTCTAATAAGCGCAAAAGTTTACATGGATAAATATTTTAGATCATCTTGGACTTTACTTGGTTTATACTAGTCCATTTTGTTTCTTAATTAATGTCGTTCATCCAACTAATCAATCTTTCAACTCACTTATGTCTTTACATTGTTTATTCAAGTTCATTTTGGTTCCAAATTAATGTACTTTGTCCAATAAGTGACAAAGTCATAAAGAATTAATACTTTAGGTCATCTTTGTCTTTACTTGGTTTATTGTAATTCATTTTGGTTCTTAATCAATGAAGTTGCTCCAACAAGTGCAAAATTCTCAATGGATTAATATTTTAGATTATTTTGGTCTTTACTAGGTCTATTGTAGTCCATTTTGTTTTTAAATAAATCTTGTTCGTCCAATATTTTAAAAATGTCTTAGTGGATTAATATTTTAAGTAATTTTGGTATTTACTAATTTTTTTTCCGGTCTATTTTAGTTGTTAGTCAATGTAGTTCGTCCAATAAGTTCAAAAGTCTCAATGGAATAATATTTTAGGTCATTTTGATCTTAACTAGGTTTATTCTAGTCCATTTTTCTTTTAAATCAAACAAGTTCTTCAATTGAGTTCAAAAGTCTCAATGGATTAATACTTTAGATCATTTTTATGATATAGGTTTAATTTAGTCAATTTTTGTTCTAAATCAGTGTAGTTCATTCCAATGAGTGATAAAGTCTCAATGGATAAACATTTTAGCTAATTTGCGTCTTTACAAGGTTTATTCATGTCCATTTTTGTTCTTAATCAATGTAGTTGGTCTGATAAATGCAAAAGTTTGAATAGAACAATATTGTATGTCATCTTGGTCTTTAGTTTGTTTATACTAGTCCATTTTGGTTCTTAATCATGGTAGTTAATTAAATAAGCGCAAAAGTCTCAATGGTTAAATATTTTAGGTCATTTTAGTGTTTAGTAGGTTTATTCTAGTCCATTTTACTTCTATATCAATCTAGTTCGTCCAATAAGATCAAAATGTCTCAATGGATTAATATTTTAAGTAATTTTGGTATTTGCTAAGTCTTTTTCCGATCAATTTTAGTTGTTAACCAATGTAGTTCGCCTAATAAGTGTAAAAGTCTCAATGGATTAATTTAAGGTCATCTTCGTATTTACTTGGTTTATTGTAGTCCCTTTTGGTTCTTAATCAATGAAGTTCCTCCAATAAGTGCAAGAGTCTCAATGGATAAATATCTTAGATCATTTTGGTCATTACTAGGTTTATTGTAGTCCATTTTGATTCTAAATCAATCTAGTTGGTCCAATAAGTTCAAAATGTCTCAATGGATTAATATTTTAAGTAATGCTGGTATTTGCTATGTTATTTTAACATTCTATTATAGTTGGTAGTCAATGTAGTTCGTCCAATAAGTGCAAAATATCATGGATTAATTTAAGATCATATTTGTCTTTATTTATTTTATTGTAGTCCATTTATGTTCTATATCAATGTAGTTCATCCAATAAATTAAAAAGTATTGATGGATTAATATTTTATGTCATTGTGGTCTTAACTAGGTTTATTCTAGTCCATTTGGCTTCTAAATCAATCTACTTTATCCAATAAGTTAAAAAGTGTCGATGGGTTGATATTATAGGTCATTTTGCTATTTGCTATGTTTTTTTTTTGTCCATTTTAGTTGTTATTCAATGTACTTTGTCCAATAAATGCAAAAATGTCTCAATGGGTTAATTTAAGGTCATTTTTGTTTTACTTGGTTTATTATAGTCCATTTTTTTTTCTAAATCAATGTAGTTCATCTATTAAATTCAAAAGTCTCAATGGATTAATATTTTAGGTCATTTTGGTCATTACTAGGTTTATTGTAGTCCATTTTGGTTCTAAATCAATCTAGTTGGTCCAATAAGTTCAAAATGTCTCAATGGATTAATATTTTAAGTAATGTTGGTATTTGCTAAGTTATTTTACCGGTTTATTTTAGGTGTTAGTCAATGTAGTTCGTCCAATAAGTGTAAAAGTCTCAATGGATTAATTTGAGGTCATCTTTGTCTTTACTTGGTTTATTGTAGTCCATTTGTGTTCTATATCAATGTAGTTCATCCAATAAATTAAAAAGTATTAATGGATTAATATTTTAGGTAATTTTGGTCTTAACTATGTTTATTCTAGTCCATTTCGCTTCTAAATCAATTTATTTTGCCCAATAAGTTCAAAAGTGTTGATGGGTAAATATTTTAGGTCATTTTGCTATTTGCTATGTTTGTTTTGTCCATTTTAGTTGTTATTCAATGTTGTTCGTCTATTAGGTGTAAAAGTCTCAATGGATTAATTTTTTAGATCATTTTTATATTATAAATTTATTCTAGTCCATTTTGGTTCTAAATCAAGGTTTTTCATTCCAATAAGTGGAGAAGTCCAAATGGATTAAAATTTTTGGTCACTTTAGTCTTGTAAAATTTTTGGTCACTTTAGTCCATTTATACTTGTAAAATTTTTGGTCACTTTAGTCTTGGCTAGTCCATTTTTGGTTTTAAATTCTAATTTATGTATTTTTGGTATATTTTTGTGTTTAAATGTTGTGACGTTTAACTCAATTTTATTTTATTTTGTGAATTAAGTACCAAAAATATATTTTGTTAGAGTTTGTAATATGTTTAATATATGTGTATATTTATTTATATATTTTGAGACCCGTTTAAAATTATTTGTCAGAAAATAATTTATTTACATTACGAAGAATTTAATACTGGACAATTGAGTTAAATATCTCTGGTTGCTGAAAATTTTATCTGTCAATTGAGTTGTGGCGAGAGTATATATTTTTATCAAAATAGATTGAGATTTGAGTGAATTGATGTGTGTAAGAGTTGTTAGATATTTGTTAGTTTGGATTTAAGTATAATATATTATAAGTAATATATATATATATATATATATATATATATATATATATATATATATGTTGGAAAGGAAAAGAAACAGAAGAAAGCCAAAGCGCCTGCCTCCCTGCCTCGTGAACGAATTCATTCTCCTTCTCCCTTCTTTTTCTTTTGCTTCAACAAAAGAAACGCAAGGCTTGGTTCGTGAGAAAGAAAAGATTTGTCAGCTTCCTTTGTAACAGCCCTTTTTTTTTTCCTTAAAGCAAAAAGCGAATTTCGGAAATTGAGAAAGAAATACTTTTGGATAAAATATTTAAGTCATAACACAACGACAAAAGTCAACAATATTTACAAACAACGGAAATAGTTTTTGAAACAAAAATCTGAAGTATTTAAATAGAAAAATACACCAGGGCTATGAGACCTATCAGACATAGCTCATACACCTGGGGTATTCTCGACAGACACCTGCATAAAAGCATTGTCCCATGAATCTCTACTTTCCCCAAGTCACATCAAAAAGTGGAACATGGACCCATCAAAATAAAAGTCAAGCTGACAATAAGAGGTATAGGTATAGTCTTCCAAATTGAAATAAATACATCCGCAAAAGAACGAAAACTAGCCCCTATACAACCATCTAATCTGATCATGCTACAAAAAAACTATACAACCCAGGTGATCTCCACGCGCCCCGCAAGATCCTTCTGACACAACATCGGTCAGGTATGACTAACTACCTTCCCAACTCCAGGGTACTAACCGGTAGGATGATCCTTATTATCATTTGAGGGCAAAGCCCAAATTTCTACAATAATTGTAAAGGTCACCAACCGAAATTAACAAATATCACATAGCATTTAAATTTTAAATGCACAAAATAACCTTTCAACTTAGCATACTATTTGAAAGGATTTTCATATGCCAAACATACATAATCAAAGTTGAAAAATGAAGTTTTTAACAAAATTGCACTGTCGTATTCGAATACAACATCCTTGTATTCAATTACAGTACTAATTCATAAGTTAGTAGCAAAATCAACACAACTGTATTCAAATACGAGACAAGACAAGTCAGTAGCAAAAACAACACAAATGTATTCGAATACAACCTCCTTGTATTCGAATACAATAGTAGAAAAATGCATAATTCAATTTTGAAATGGTTTTGAAATCAATCAACCTTTACACACAAATCCAAACAATCACACTTACCAGTTATGGCACAATCACAACAACAACTGAGCATACATATACAATCATCACAGTATATCAAATATGACTCGCGTGCCAAGCACCCTAATGCAATGCGTATATGCCAAAATGCATGAATTTTGGAATTCCAATCAAAACTCTTGCCGAGAGGCGAAAATCGTAATTGTACATTCTCTCACACACAAGTACTAATTACCAAAGTGCCACCTATCACATGCCCGCATGATTTATGAAAGTGTAGCCTATCACAGGTCTTACACCTCAATTCCAAACAAAAACCCTTCGCGAGAGGCATGAATCCTAAACATACAGTTCCTCACGAAGAAACACGAGTGCAGTCTCTCAGAGACAAACACGAGTGCAGTCTCTCAGAGACAAACACGAGTGTAGTCTCTCACGGACAAACACGAGTGCAGTCTCTTACGAACAAACACGATTTTTTAGGGTGTAGTCTCTCACGGAAAAACACCATTGCAGCCTCTCACGGACAAATACAATGTACTAGGGTGTAGTCTCTCACGGACAAACACCAGTGTAGTCTCTCACTGACAAACACAATTTACTAGGGTGTAGTCTCTCAAGGACAAATACGATTTTCTAGGGTGTAGTCTCTCATAGAGAAACACCAGTTCAGTCTCTCACGGATAAACACAATGTACTAGGGTGTAGTCTCTCATGGACAAACACCAGTGTAATCTCTCACAGACAAACACAATTTACTAGGGTGTAGTCTCTCACAGACAAACACAATTTACTAGGGTGTAGTCTCTCACAGACAAACACCATAGTTAAATCCTCATAAGGATAAGATGAACCACTCCGCTCATGGAACTATCTCGTGGCCCATCGCGATCACCACTTAACATCTCAATGCACCTCAAACATACATATAGCAGTTTTGAACACATAATCACAGCAAAACTTAATCACCACAAATTCACCCATTAACCACCTTAAATTTAATTCAACCATTCAACCATTCAACCATTCACCCATCAATTTCAATTTTCTCAATTCCTACCACATTTTATCCGCAAATCAACCATATTACAACTCCACATCAAACACATCAAAACAATTTCCTCAACCACACTTAAATCACCTTAAATTCATTTTTCACAAATCCACACATAAAACACATCTCCAAATTCAATCCGCACATAAATTGAACTAAATTCATTTTCCACCAATTCACACATAAATTGAATTAAATTCATTTTCCACAAATATACCTCAAACACATAAAACATTCATAATATCATTTATGAACACATACTCAAATTAAATTTAATTCTCCCCAAATTCTTCTTAAATCACCCATATTCAATCTCCAAAATTTTCAACATTAATCACCAAATTTAATCTCCACAAATTTCAAACATAAATCAACAAATTCAAAACTCCACATTTTCAAACATATACCACCAAATTCAATTTCCACAAACACTCATAAATCACATTAAAATTCATCTTCCACACATACACATATAGAGTCCTATATGCAAACTAGAAATTTGGAAGGAGTCCTTACTTAACAGTAGCTTTAACAAGCGATTACGGCACAACGATTAATTCCAGTAAAATTTGGTTTCGTGACGTCGCTTCCAAAGTTGGCTCACTAGCACCGTAGCGAGGAGATGAGCAACATTCCCTTTATCAATTCTCGAAACGAAGCTCAAATGTCAAAGAAAAGCGTAGATTTGGGTTTGACGGTTTTGAAAACACCTAACACCATTTTCCTTGTTTTCGAGCAGAGAAGAAGAAGGAAGTTTGGAAATTTGTTCTTTCTCACCCACCAAGCCTTGGGTTTCTTTTCTTGAAGCCAAAGAAAGCAAAAGAAGAGAAGAAGAAAAAACGAAAATGGGTTCGCGAGGCATCGAGGAAGGAAAAGGAAAATGTTCGCAAGACAAATAAAATGTTTATGTTTCTCCCTTTTACTAGCCTTTCTACCTTTTCTCATGTTTATATATATATTACTAACTTAACAAATAATATATATATATATACACTAACTCACCAAACAATATATATATATACATATATATATATATATATATATATATATATATATATAATTAAACTAATCCAACAAATATCTAACAACTCATACACTCATCACAATATATTTTGATAAAAATATATACTCTCGTCGCAACTCAATTCATAGATCAAATTTTCAGCAACCAGAGATATTTTTAACAAAATTGCTCGCTGTTAAACTCTTCGTAACGTAAATAAATTATTCTTCGACAAAAAATTTAATTCAATTTCCAAAAATATATTTTAGGCATTTAACTCACTAAATACCAAAAACTGGGCTAAAACCCTAAGAAACTCAACACAAAATACCCTAAAATTGTATAATGTAGGATTTAAAAATTAAGGGTCTTACATCCTTCTTCTTCTTTGATTCGAAAACAAAGAAAGCAGTGTTAGGGGTTTTCAAAACCGTCAAACACAAATCTCTGCTTTTCTTCGACTTTTGAGCTTCATTTCGAGAAAGTTGCTCATCTCCAAGCTACGGTGCTAGTGAGCTAATTTTTGAAGTGACGACGCGAGCATAAATGTTACCGGAATTAATCACGGTGCCATAATCACTTGTTAAGGCTACAACGGAGGTAAGGGCTTCATCCAAATTTTTAGCTTGCATATAGGATGATATATGTGTATTTGTAGAGTTGGAATTTGGTGAAATTGATGTGTGATTTTGTGGAAAAAGAATTTAATTCAGTTATGTGCGTTTTGAGGAAATTAAATTTGATGTGTTTGAGGTGTGGTTTGTGAATATTAATTTGGCGTGATTTATGTTTGAAAATGTGGAAATCTATGGGTTATTGATGATTGAACTTGGTGTGGATTTTGTGGAATTTGAATTGATCGAATTTAATGTAAATTGTGGATTAAATTTGATGTGTGGTGGTGAAGAAAATATATATGCTTGAGTATGCTTTGTGTTGTATTTGAAAAATCATTAGTGTTAAATGAGTATTAAAAATGGGGAATCTTTTAATAGCTGCATTTACTTAATGGTTGGGGTGAAAAGAGTCAGAGTATGCTCATGCATTTCATAGTACATGGTGATCGGATAGGCCATGGTGATTGTGGTGCCAGATGGGCCACGAGATAATGCCATGTGATTTGTTGGTTCATCTTATCCTTACGGGGATTATCGTGTTGTGCTTACCTGTGAGAGATTGCACTCTAGAACAGACTGATTTGTGAGCGATTGTACTCTAGAAAATAGTGTAAGGCCTGTTATAGGCGACACTTTAGTAAATCGTGTAGATCTATGATGGGTGGCACCATGGTAATTAGTACAAGGCCTGTGATAGGTAGTACAATTATGATTTATGCCCCTTCGAGGAGGTTTTGATTGGAATTTCGGAACTCATGCATTTGGACATATACGCATTGCATTAGGGGGCTTGCCACGCGAGTTATGTTTGATATACTATGATGATCGTATATGTATACTCAGTTGTTATTGTGATTGTGTCGTAATTGGTAAGTGTGATGGTTTGGATTTTTGTTTAAGTGTTGATTGATTGCGAAACCATTTCGAAACTGAATTCTGCATTATTTTGCAGTTGTATTTGAATACAAGGATGTTGTAGTCGAATACAATTGTCCTGATTATGCTACTAACTTATGAAGTTGCACTATATTTGATTACAAGGATGCCGTAGTCGAATATAGTTGTCCTAATTTTGCTACTGACTTATGAATTAGCATTATATTCGAATACAAGGATGTTGTATTCAAATACGACAATGTAGAATAATGAAGAATTCAGTTTCAAAATGGTTATTTTGTGCATTTGAAATTTAAATGCTAAGTGATATTTGTTAATTTCGGTTGGTGGCCCATTACAATTATTGTCGAAATCTAGGCCTTGCCCTCCGATGAGAACCAAGATCATCCTACCAGTTAGTACCCTAGAGATGGGAAGGTAGTTAGTCATACCTGATCGATGTTGTGTCAGAAGGATCTTGCGGGGTGCGTGGAGATCACCTGGGCTATATAGTTTTTTTTGTAGCATGATCCGATTAGATGGTTGTATAGGGACTAGTTGTCTTTCTTTTGTGGATGTATTTATTTCAATTTGGAAGATTGTACCTATACCTTATATTGTCAGCTTGACTTTTATTTTGATGGGTCCTAGGAGCACCTTTTTGATGGGGGAGTGTTTTTGTACAGGTGTCTGCCGAGAATACCCTAGGGGTATGAGCTATGTCTGATAGGTTTCATAGCCCCAGTGTATTTTGTTGTTAAAATACTTTGGGTTTTTGTTTCAAAAAAACTATTTCTGCTACTTGTAAATATTTGTTGACTTATGTCATTATGTTACGACTTAGATATTTTATCCAAAAGTATTTCTTTCTTAATTTTTGAAATTAGATCTTCGATTTTAGTTTTGTTCTAAAGAAACAAACTATTACAATTGTGGTATCAGAGCCTTTGGTTATAGATTGTATGTCAACCCGTAGGTTGGGAGTTGTTATCTGATCATGCATCGGGCTAATTTGTCTGAGTTATCATATCAGGGGTAGTTATTATGTATTGATGTAGTCGGAAGTTAGTTTTAGAATGATTTGAAGTGGTGTTAAGACTCTTCTTGATGATGGTTTTGTAGGAAACAATGTCAACAAGAAGGAATGACGCTCCAAGAGTCAATGTTAATAGGGATTATCAAATGGCAGAAGCTACGAATAACATGGCTTCTTCTGTTGCTCCACAGACTGTTGCCAAGACTCTGCAGGATCTAGAAAAAAGGTTCAAAGAGATTCGTACTGCTGAGTCAAGATGATTGGAAGATTTTCGTCGTTACAATCCTCCCAAGTTTAAGGGTGATGAGAATTCAGAGAAAGTGGAACAGCGGATCCAAGAAGTGGAAAGATCTTTGAGATGAATAACTGTCAGGCAAGTGTGAAGGTCAACTATGCCACTTATCTACTACTAGGGGATGATGAGTATTAGTGAAGGAGTACAAGGATGTTGATGGGACTAGCTCACGAGGAGGTGAACTCGGAATCATTCAAAAGGAAGTTTTTAGACAAATACTTCCCGATGAGTACCAGGACTAAATGGGTGATGATTTTCTAAAACATCATCAGGGGAACATGACAGTGGGTGAATATGTTGCTAAGTTTGAATCGTTGTCAAGGAATTTTAGGTTTTTTTGTGAAGAGATTGATGAACAGTTTATGTGTCATCGTTTCCAAGACGGACTGAAGTATGAGATTCAAGACTCTGTCTTACCCTTGGGAATTTAACGTTTCCATGTTCTTGTGGAAAAATGTAGAGAAGTTGTGATATGAAAAATAAGAGGGCTAGCCAACGAGGGAATTTTTATTCATGAGGGCCTAGTCGGGTGAATTATCAGAACAACAAGGGAAAACAAGTTGTTAAACCTTATAATCGACCACATAATAACAACGGGGGGCATAATCGCCTGGGGAACCCGAATTTCTGAAGGCAATTGGGACAAGGAATTTGATGTCTCTGATGTGGGGAAGAGGGACATTATGCTAATGTTTGTACATCTAAGGCACTTACTTGCTACAACTGCTAGAAGCCAGGGCACATTGCAAGGGATTGCACGGCTCCGAAGGTAGAACCAGTTTTGACGTGACTAGGGCTACTCGTCCTACTGTAG
Organism: Cicer pinnatifidum; assembly: GCA_037974775.1. NCBI lineage: Eukaryota > Viridiplantae > Streptophyta > Magnoliopsida > Fabales > Fabaceae > Cicer > Cicer pinnatifidum. The sequence goes on from JBBPBR010000008.1 coordinate 33,600,318, forward strand.
AGGAAACGTTTATTGCGTGAGTGCTGAAGCTAGAAATCCATCTAGCAATCTGATTCAATGTGACTGTGAGATTGCATGTAACACTCTAACTACACTTTTGATTCGGGGGCAACTCATTCCTTCATTGCTATGGATTGTGTGAATCGTTTGAAGTTATTTGTGTCTGCTTTACCTTTTGATTTGGTTGTTTCCACACCTGCTAAGACTTATCTTTGATATAACTATCCATAACAGGGATTTCTTGATTAATTTTATTTGTTTACCTCTACAAATCACTCAGGTCATTCTCGATATGGATTGGATGTCGTATCATTATGTGATCCTGGATTGTGCTCACAAACTGGTTCTTCCCCCCGAACTAGAAGTTGTTAAGTATTAAGCTGCTAACAAACTCGGAGTGTCACTAAGGGAAGGAACTCATGAGTTTTTGTCTTTGGCTAATGTGGAGGTAAAGGTAAATGTGAACATAGAGGATGTGATACTTGTCAATGAGTACCCAGACATATTTCCAACAGAAATTCTAGGATTGTCACTGGTAAGAGAAGTGGAGTTTTTCATTGATTTGCACCCAGGAATCGGACCAATTTCAATTGCACCGTATCGAATGTCGCCATTGGAATTAAATGAGCTCAAAGGAAAAATTGAGGATTTGTTGGAGAAGAAATTTATTAGGCCAAGTGTATCACCATGGGGAGCTCCGGTGTTGCTAGTTAAGAAGAAGGACGGAAGCTCTCGCTTATATGTGGATTATAGACAACTTAATAAGTAACCTATTAAGAATCGTTATCCTTTGCCATGCATTGATGATTTGATGGATCAATTGAGGGGAGCCGCAGTATTTTGGAAGATTGACTTGAAGTCGGGTTACCATCAAATTCGGGTAAGGGAAGGAGATATTCAGAAAACTGCTTTCAGAACCCGTTATGGACATTATGAATATCTTGTTATGTCGTTTAGAGTTACCAATGCACCAGCAATTTTTATGGACTACATGAACATAATATTTAGTCCATTCCTAGATAAATTGGTTGTGGTGTTCATTGATGATATATTAATTTATTCAAGGACTGAGGAAGAACATTTGTGCCAAGTTCTTGAAATTTTACATGAGAAGCAATTGTATGCCAATTTGTCGAAGTGTGAGTTTTTGCTAGAAGAAGTGAATTTCTTAGGACATGTGATAACCAAGGAAGGGATCATTGTGGAACCGACAAAGATTGAGATAGTTCTTGCTTCGAAATAGTCTCAGACTGTCACTGACATACGAAGTTTTGCAGGACTAGCAGGGTACTACAGGAGATTTATTGAAGGTTTTGCTAAGATTGTAGCTCTATTGACACAACTTATCAGAAAGGATCAATCGTTCGCATGGACGGACAAGTGTGAGGAAAATTTACAGTTACTAAAGAGGAAGTTGACAACCTCACTAGTATTGGTATTACCACAATCAGAAGAACCATATGAAGTTTATTGTGATGTGTCTCACCAAGGTTTGGGATGTGTTCTGATGCAACACAAGAAAGTTTATTGTGATGTGTCTCTGGTTGCCGAAAATTTTATCTCTCAATTGAGTTGCGACGAGAGTATATATTTTTATCAAATAGATTGAGATGTGAGTGAAGTGATGTATGTAAGAGTTGTTAGATATTTGTTAGTTTGGTTTTAAGTATAATATATATATATATATATATACATATATATATATATATATATATATATATATATATATATATATATATATATATATATATATATATATATGTTGGAAAGAAAAAGGAAGGAAAAGAAACAGAGGAAAGCCAAAAAGCCTCCCTCCCTAGCTCGCGAACGAATTCCTTCTCCCTTCTTTTTCTTTTACTTTCTTTTGCTTCAAGAAAAGAAACCCAAGGCTTGGTGGGTGAGAAAGAAAAGATTTCCCAGCTTCCTTCTTGTTAAAGCTACGACGGAGGTAAGGGCTCCTTCCAAATTTTTAGCTTACATATAGGATGCTATATGTGTATTTGTAGAGTTGAAATTTGGTGAAATGGATGTGTGATTTTGTGGAAAAGGAATTTAATTCATTTATGTGTGTTTTGAGGAAATTAAATTTGATGTGTTTGAGGTTAATTTGGCATGATTTATGTTTGAAAATGTGGAAATCTATGGGTGATTGATGATTGAACTTGGTATGGATTTTGTGGAATTTGAGTTGATCGAATTTAATGTAAATTGTGGATTCAATTTGATGTGTGGTGGTGAAAAATATATATATGCTTGAGTATGCTTTGTGTTGTATTTGAAAAATTATTAGTGTTAAATGAATATTAAAAATGGGTAATCTTTTAATAGATGTATTTACATAATGGTTGTGGTGAAAAGAGTCAGAGTATGATCGTGCATTTTGTAGTACATGGTGACCGGATGCGCCATGGTGATAGTTGTGACCGAATGGGCCACAAGATGATGCCATGTGATTTATTGGTTCATCTTATCCTTACGGGGATTATCGCGCCATGCTGATCTGTGAGAGATTGCACTCTAGAACTTGCTAATCTGTGAGCGATTGCACTCTAAAAAACAGCGTAAAGCCTGTGATAGGCAACACTTTAGTAAATCGTATGGGCCTGTGATGGGTGGCACCTTGCCAATTAGTACAAGGCCTGTGATAGGCGGTACAATTATGATTTACACCCCCTTCGACAAGGATTTTGGTTGGAATTTCGGATTTCATGCATTTTGACATATATGCATTGCATTAGGGTTCTTGGCACGCGAGTCATGTTTGATATATTGGGATGATCGTATATGTATACTCAATTGTTGTTGTGATTGTGTTGTATTTGGTAAGTGTGATTGTTTGGATTTGTGTGTAAGTGTTGATTGATTGTGAAACCATGCATTATTCTGCAGTTGTATTCGAATACAAGGATGTTGTAGTCGAATACAATTGTCCTGATTTTGCTACTGACTTATGAAGTAGCACTGTATTCGATTACAAGGATGTTGTAGTCGAATACAGTTGTTCTGATTTTGCTACTAAATTATGAATTAGCATTGTATTCGAATACAAGCATGCTGTATTCGAATACGACAATGCAGTTTTGTTAAAAACTTCATTTTTCAACTTGATTTTGCATGTTTGACATATGAAAATCCTTTCAAGGAGTATGCTAGGTTAAAAGGTTATTTATGCATTTGAAATTTAAATGCTAAGTGATATTAGTTAATATCGTTTGGTGACATTTTACAATTATTGTGGAAATCTGGGCTTTGCCCTTATATGAGAACCAGGATCATCCTACCAGTTAGTACTCTAGAGATGGGAAGGTAGTTAGTCACACCTGATCGATGTTCTGTTAGAAGGATCTTGAGGGGTGCGTGGAGATCACCCGGGTTGTATAGTTTTTTTTTGTATCATGATCAAATTAGATGGTTGTATATGGACTAGTTGTATTTCTTTTGTGGATGTAATTATTTCAATTTGGAAGATTGTACCTATACCTCATATTGCCAGCTTGACTTTTATTTTGATGGGTCCTTGTACCACCTTTTTGATGTGACGTGGGGATTTTTAAATTCTTGAGGTAGTGCTTTACAGGTGTCTGCCGAGAATACCCCAGGGGTATGAGCTATGTCTGATAGGTTTCATATCCCTCGTGTATTTTGCTGTTTAAATACTTTGGGTTTTCGCTACTGGTAAATATTTGTTGACTTTTGTCGTTATGTTACGACTTAAATATTTTATCCAAAAGTATTTCTTTCATAATTTTTGAAATTCGATCTTCGATTTTAGTTTGGTTCTAAAAAAAATAGGTTATTACAATACTAGTGCAGTTTGCTTCTAAATCAATTGAGTTCTTCTATTAAGTTCAAAATTCTTAATGGGTTAATATTTTAGGTCATTTTTCTAATTTCCTATATTTGTTTTGTTCATTTTAGTTTTTATTCAATGTAGTTCATCCAATTAGTGCAAAAGTCTTAATGAGTTAATATTTTATTTCATTTATATATTTATAAGTTTAGTCTAGAATACTTTTGTTGTAAATAAGTGTAGTTTGGGAATAAATGAAAAGGTCTCATTGGATAAATATTTTAGCTCGTTTTGGTATTTACTAGATTTATTCATATCTATTTTGGTTCTTAATCAATGTATTTGGTCCAATAAATGCAAAAGTTAAAATGAATTAATCTTTTTGGGCATCTTGGTCTTTACTTGGTTTATACTAGTCTATTTTGGATCTAAATCAATGTAGTTCGTCCAATAAGTGCCAAAGTCTAAATGGATTAATACTTTAGATCCTCTTGATCTTTAATTGGTTTATTGTAGTTCGTTTTTGTTCTTTAATAATGTAGTTCGTCCAATAAGTACAAAACTCTTAGTGAGTTAATAATTTAGGTTATCTTTGTCTTAACTTGGTTTATTTTAGTCCAGTTTGGTTCTTAATCAATGAAGTCCCTCCTATAAGTGCAAAAGTCTCAATGGATTAATATTTTAGGTCATTTTGGTCTTTACTAGGTTTAATGTAGTCCAGTTTGTTTCTAAATCTATATAGTCCGTCCAATAAATTCAAAATGTCTCAATAAATTAATATTTTAAGTAATTTTGGAATTTTCGATGTTTTTTCCGGTAAATTTATGTTGTTATTCAATGTAATTCGTCCCATAAATGCAAAAGTGTCAATTGATTAATTTTAGTTCATTTTTATTCAAGTCCATTTTTGTTCTAAATCAATGTAGTTCGTCGAATAAATGCAAAAGTCTCAATGGATTAATATTTTAGTTCATTTCTATATTTATAAGTGTATTGTAGTCTATTTTTGTTCGAAACAAGTGTAGTTCATCCAATAAGTGAAAAAGTCTCAACGGATTAATATTTTAGCTCGTTTTTGTCTTTACTAGGTTTATTCATGTTCGTTTTGGTTCTCAATCAATGAAGTTGGTCCAATAAGTGCAAAAGTTTATATTGATTAATATTTTAGGTCATCTTGGTCTTTACTTGGTTTATACTAGTCCACTTTGGTTCTCAATCATTGTAGTTCGTCCTATAAGTGCAAAAGTCGCAATGGATTAATATTTTAGGTCAGGTTAGTCTTAACTAGGTTTATTATAGTACAAATTGCTTATAAATCAATAGTTCTTCTATTAAGTTCTAGAGTCTAAATGGATTAATATTTTTGGCCATTTTGCTATTGTAACGCTCCAGATTCGTATTAAAATAATTTAATAATATTATAACGTCTTAGATTTCTTATTAATATATTTTATTAATATTAAGATAAATTATTACTATTAGTGTGGTGTAATAACTTCTATGTGGTTGTCTTATGTGTTTGCCTTAGTGATTTATTTAAATTATTAATATTAATAATATTAAAATTTGTTTTAAATATATATATATATATATATATATATATATATATATATATTTATATTTATATGGAACAAAACAAGAAGGAAATGGGTGTTGCTGCTATCTTTAGCACTAATTGAGTTAATTTGGGAATGTTAATAATAATAATAATAATAATAATAATAATAATAATAATAATAATAATAATAATAATAATAATAAAAAAACCGAAGCTGATTTTGCACACGGTGAGACTAATTAATAGATGCCTAAAGCTTTCTAGTATAAAAACAGGATTGCCGCATGCCCTATCAAAATAATATAGCCGCCCTCGTATACCATAAAATACACCAGTTCTAGTATTATAGAGTGCAAGAGCTTTAGTCTTAAGGGGAAGAAAAATAAGAGGAACCTCGACTATTGTTATCATATTAAAGTATCTCTCTACAAGACTTTTCATTGTTCCGGTAAGTTGCTTGTCCTTCTTAAATTAATTGCAAACACCTATTATCTATGCCATTGTTGTTCAGTTTTGTTTTCTGTTATATAATTTATTCCATTGTCATGTTTTAATTGATTTTTCACAATCATGATTAAAATTAAAATAATAATTTTTTTATACATTTTGTTTGAATGTCAATTGATTATAAGTCGAAATTCTGACCATAAGAGTAATGTGTTCTGAACGAAATCTGTAAACCTTATCTCTAAAATAGCATAATTGTTCCTTGTGATTTTACAAGTAGCAGAATGTTATGTTATAATAAAATTAATTTGATAAATTCAATTGAATATCTAAATTTATTGATATTAAAATCTTATATAATTTAATTTTGTTAGACAATTTTAAGTGTTTAAATTCGCCTTTATATAAAAATTGCAAATATATTTTCTATCTTATATATAAGCGAAAAGCATAATCGAGGTACATTTTTCTTATTTGAAGTTAAAGATAGAATATACTATATTTATGGTATATGTACATACACCTACAATTTACAATTTTACATGTTAATAATAAAGAGTATATTTTTATTCTACATCTAATAGCTTTATTATTTGATTTTAAATACGTATGATATATTAGGCACTACTGTAATATCAAAATTATAAATACACTATATCTATTTAGCAGTACATAATTATCATTTTTAAGATATTGTTTATATTAATATAACCAAAAGTATATATGGTAATAAATATATATTTGGATGGTGTTAAAAATAGTAAACAATGAAGACACGACACGTTAACATATCATATTTTTATATGGTAATAAATATACCTATTGTAGCAAGTAATTAATACGTATTTGGTTGTCGTATTGTTTTATTTCTTTAGCGGATTATTAGAGACGACAAACGATGAAGACACGACACGTTAACATATCATATTTTTATTTTCGGCAAGATCTTCAATCGAAGTAAGGGGTGAGATGAGGTTCGACTTTATGAGTATAAAATAACGTGGGATGAACGGAAATACCAAAATTCCCATATTTTCATTCGGGGCTTACTACGTACGGTCGAGCCCTATTGAGTAATAATAATTAATTAATAATATATGAATGGTAATAGTGAGAACTAAAATATAATTTAGCAAACATAGAACTGTCGTGAATCTATTTATATCAAGATTGCATGCTATCTGATTTTATGAAGTTGTATGTTGATTATTATCGTATGAATGATATGTACTTGAGTGTTTTTGTTACTTGATTGAAATTGTGATGTTACTTGAATGTGCCACCTATTTGATTCCTTATCATGTGATTGATGAGACTGGACTGTGTATTATGAGTAGTGTAAACCAAATATTGAGATTTTATTGTGATTGAATGATATGTATATATAATGATGAATATTGTGAAGTCAAATTGAAACTTATTGAGTTATGATGATTGAGTAAGTAGGAGATATGTGTTGTAGATTTTGGAGTTAGGATTATTTTTTCATCATATAGGGAGGGTCTGACAAACCTAGTGATTCAAGGAAGTACAACTGAATGAGCCAGATCGTGGAGGGCTACAGTCGAACTGTAAGGTAAGACTGATAGACCTTGGGGGTACATCTAGTGGGGAATTCCTAAGTGGATTAGTGGGTTATTCCCTAAGGTCGGGAGCTACTATGCAACATAAGAGTACCCCGACCGTCGCGTATATGTGTCTCGGGTTGAGTTGAGGGGATCTATGAGGACTTGGCCATTCATGAATTGTTCGTCCACTCTTGTAGTGGCATAGTATCAGGCCTCCCAACCAAGTACTTCAGACTAGAATGGTACCAAATGATGAAGAAGTATAGAGTATAGGACATACATAACATTTCATCCTTGTAACTGTTTGGTTGTGATTGAATTAGATTAACCTCTGATATTATGTTCTCGAATGATTCTCTTTACTTGTGTTGTTTGACTACTTGTGTGTTCTCCTCGTTTATCTTATACTGTTACATAATTTCGAAACTCACCCCTCGTTGCTTGTGTTTGGCGCTTGCGAGAGCGCAGTTATTTCAAGTTATCGATTGGTGATCCACACTCTAAATAAGTGATACTAGGTGGGAGTAATTTTTGTATTTTGTTGAGTTTTGAACTAATTTTGAATTTTGTAAATACGATCGATCAATTGTGTTATTTTTATCTTTTATTTGTAGGTTGAAATTAATTTTCTCTAAGTTTAGAAGTTGTTTCTATAAGAGAAATATTTATTTAATAAACCTCAACTATATTCAATATTAAAGTTTTTTTTTTTATTGAAAATTTTTATGCAAGCATTTTGTGTAAGTGTGAATGTTACATCTTGAACCTTATAATTTTAAAAAAAAAAATTATACTCTATTACCGCTGTGAATATCTTTAAAAACTAATGCATTTTACTTTTATTTGAATTTGGGTGTAGGGTGTCACATTAGTGGTATTAGAGCTGGTCTATCCAATCAGACCGTGTGGGCGATGTGTCTATTGAGATGGTTTGTGTCCTTGTTAATGGTGTGATTTTTTTTTACTATTATTGATTAGATGTCTATGGAGCTTTTATTTGTGTGCTATGTGAAAATGTTGTGAAATTAACGTGAAGATACGTTGAGTGTTGTGACTTTCATTGCATTGTACGATATATAATATTTGATGTGTTTTCAAATTTTGTGTTTGTGGGATTTAATCAAGCTTGAAATGGTTAAGATAAATATACAATCTCAGTTACAGATAATTCTAAGTTGTTTAAAACAATTGCATAAAAATGGTGATTAATTTATATGCCTAATGATGCTTAATTTTTTTTACTTCTTAAGAATCTTCTCAGACTCTTAATTTCTATGTTTTAGGTGCTAGACTTTCTAGTTGGCATTTTGTAAGAACTTCTCAGGAAGTAAAACCTAGTCATGAGTTTAAGGAGGTAATTGAAGTTAACGTATCGATTCTAAGTTTGAGTAAACTTGTTATAAAAGAGAACATAACAAAGAATTCGTAGGCTAGTAATTCAACGAATGTTGTGTAGATAATTGCTTTTGTTGATTGTTGCTAAGAGACTTTAGTGAGTGTTAGGTTAAAAAGAAAGGGTGTTGTAACACCCCAATTTCTCATTATCTTATTTTAAATAGTATAATGATACAATACTATTTTTTTTTTATATGAGTGTTAATATGTGTCCTAATTTCCTTAGGTTTGTCTTGTGTTTTGTCTTACTAATTGATTTAACTAATTAATATATATATATAATACGCGGAGTGAATTCGTGTCGTTACATTAATTGTTATCTTTAACACTAATAAAATGGGTTAATAATAATAATAACTATAATAATAATAGTAACCATTATAATAAATAATAATAATAATAATAGTAACCTAGGTACTATGTAACGTATAGATATATATGGCTAAGGTATCATAGATTAGCATAGCCGCCTCCCATTTTGGATCGGGTTCCAACTTGCAATTCCATTTTCAATTTCATATTCCAGTTCCATTTCCAAACCACAACCATTTCCATTTCCAAACTACAACCAGGTATGCACGGAAATTATTGTTCTTTTTGCCTATTGGTGTGTGAGTATGTAGGTGTTTATCTTGTTAGCTCTAAGCCTTGAAGATGAGATAAAAACAAGTATTTAGGAGAGTTTGATTAGTGTTTATGATATGATAGCGTTCCTTTTTTTTTAAAACTAATCCTATAATAATCAAAGGTTGAACGAGGGTAAACTTCTCATAAACTTAGTAGCATTTCTGTGATTATACATGATTAGCAATTTTATATGGTTCTTTGGAAACTTGCACAAGTGTTTTTATCATAAGATAAATCGATAAATTTTTCGGACGCCTCCTAAATTCTATAGCACATTAGTTCAAAAAAATATTATTTTTGTCTCAAAAATTGATTCTTGGATCACTCTATATTGTAATGTTTCTATTGGCGTGTGTTTTTCTGAAGTCTTGATAATAAGTTGTGTATTAGGATTTAGAATATATATTTTTCTTGAATATGTGATTTGGAATTATGTACCTTTAAACAATATCATGTTGGCCATGAATAGTTAATCAACTATAATTTTTGCTATTTTCATCGACATTGTTATAATGGAACGCTAACATTTAAAATCCATAAAAGTTTGTATTGCAAAGAATGCTGCATGATGTTTAGGAACAATTGACTCGAGTCTTGAGTACTGTTAAACTAACCAATTGGAATTTAACATACTATTTTCTATTAAGAAAATTAATTATTTATTTATCTACTTATTTAATTATTTATTTATTTACTTATTTATTTATTATTTATTTATTCATTTACTTATTTATTTATTTATTATTTTATTATTTATTTATTTATTGGTTTATTTATTTTATTATTTATTTATTTCATTACTTATTTATTTTTTTATTTATTATTTATTTTATTATTTATTTATTCATTTACTTATTTATTTATTTATCATTTATTTTATTATTTATTTATTCATTTGCTTATTTAATTATTTATTATGTATTTTATTATTTAGTTATTTACTTATTAATGTA
>JBBPBR010000008.1:33611089-33631430 GCA_037974775.1 Cicer pinnatifidum
CTTTTACTTATTTATTTATTATTTATTTTATTATTTATTTATTTATTAATTTATTTACTTATTAATTTATTTATTATTTATTTTATTATTTATTTATTTATTTATTTATTCAGTTACTTATTTATTTATTTATTTTATTATTTATTTATTTATTCATTTATTTATTTACTTATTAATGTATTTACTTATTTATTTATTTATTTATTTACTTATTCATTTACTTATTTATTTATTTTCTTTATTATTTTATTATTTATTCATTTACTTATTCGTTTATTTATTATTTGTATTATTTATTCATTTACTTATTTGTTTATTTATTATTTATTTTGTTGTTATTTATTTCTTTATTTATTCATTTATTCATAGTAAGTAATTTATATTTATTTGGTGGTTGTGTGGCTATAATTCCTTTGCTGACTATTAGAGATGATGATTGACAAAGAAACGACCCGTTAGCAGATCAGATTCATTGGACGAAATCTCCAGTCGAGGTAACGGGTGGGATGAGGTTCGATCTTATGAGTATAAAATAACGTGAGATGAACGGGAATTTTGAACTTCCCAAATGTTCATTCGGGGCTTACTACGTACAGTTGAGCCCTATTGAGTAATAATAATTAATTAATAAAATGTGAATGGTAATAGTGAGGACTAAAATATAATTTAGCAAACTATAGAATTGTCGTGAATTTATTTATATTAAGATTGCATGTTGTCTGATTTTATGAAATCTTATGTTGATTGTTAATGTATGAATGATATGAACTTGAATGTTTTGTTACTTGATTGAATTTGTGATATTACTAGAATTTATTTATTATTTATTTATTTTATTATTTATTTACTTATTTGTTTATTTATTATTTATTTTGTTGTTATTTATTTCTTTATTTATTCATTTATTCATAGTACGTAATTTATATGTATTTGGTGGTTGTGTGGCTATAATTCCTTTGCGGACTATTAGAGACGACGATCGACAAAGAAACGACCTGTTAGCAGATTAGATTCATTGGACGAAATCTTCAGTCAAGGTAAGGGGTGGGATGAGGTTCGATCTTATGAGTATAAAATAAAGTGAGATGAACGGGAATGCTGAAATTCCCAAATGTTCATTCGGGGCTTACTACGTACAGTTGAGCCCTATTGAGTAATAATAATTAATTAATAAAATGTGAATGGTAATAGTGAGGACTAAAATATAATTTAGCAACCTATAGAATTGTCGTGAATTTATTTATATTAAGATTGCATGTTGTCTGATTTTATGAAATCTTATGTTGATTGTTAATGTATGAATGATATGAACTTGAATGTTTTGTTACTTGATTGAATTTGTGATATTACTAGAATTTATTTATTATTTATTTATTTTATTATTTATTAACTTATATGTTTATTTATTATTTATTTTGTTGTTATTTATTTCTTTATTTATTCATTTATTCATAGTAAGTAATTTATATGTATTTGGTGGTTGTGTGGCTATAATTCCTTTGCGGACTATTAGAGACGACGATCGACAAAGAAACGACCCGTTAGCTGATCAGATTCATTGGACGAAATCTTCAGTCGAGGTAAGGGGTGGGATGAGGTTCGATCTTATGAGTATAAAATAACGTGAGATGAACGGGAATGGTGAAATTCCCAAATGTTCATTTGGGGCTTACTACGTACAGTTGAGCCCTATTGAGTAATAATAATTAATTAATAAAATGTGAATGGTAATAGTGAGGACTAAAATATAATTTAGCAACCTATAGAATTGTCGTGAATTTATTTATATTAAGATTGCATGTTGTCTGATTTTATGAAATCTTATGTTGATTGTTAATGTATGAATGATATGAACTTGAATGTTTTGTTACTTGATTGAATTTGTGATATTACTAGAATTTATTTATTATTTATTTATTTTATTATTTATTAACTTATTTGTTTATTTATTATTTATTTTGTTGTTATTTATTTCTTTATTTATTCATTTATTTATAGTAAGTAATTTATATGTATTTGGTGGTTGTGTGGCTATAATTCCTTTGCGGACTATTAGAGACGACGATCGACAAAGAAACGACCCGTTAGCTGATCAGATTCATTGGATGAAATCTTCAGTCGAGGTAAGGGGTGGGATGAAGTTCGATCTTATGAGTATAAAATAACGTGAGATGAACGAGAATGTTGAAATTCCCAAATGTTCATTCGGGGCTTACTACGTACAGTTGAGCCCTATTGAGTAATAATAATTAATTAATAAAATGTGAATGGTAATAGTGAGGACTAAAATATAATTTAGCAACCTATAGAATTGTCGTGAATTTATTTATTAAGATTGCATGTTGTCTGATTTTATGAAATCTTATGTTGATTGTTAATGTATGAATGATATGAACTTGAATGTTTTGTTACTTGATTGAATTTGTGATATTACTAGAATGTGTCGCCGATTGAATTCCTTGTTATGTGATTGATGAAATTAGATTATTTATTGTGAGTAATGTAAACCAACTATTGTGACTTTATTGTGATTGACTGATAAAGATATATAATGATGAATATTGTGAAGTCAAACTGAAACTTAGTGAGTTGTGATGATCGAGTAAGTCTGAGATATGTGTTGTAGATTTTGGAGTTAGGATTATTTTGTCATCATATAGGGAGGGTCTGAAAAACCTAGTGATTCAAGGAAGTACAACTGAATGAGCCTGATTGTGGAGGGCTACAGTCGAACTGTAAAGTAAGACTGATAGACCTTGGGGGTGTTGGAAAATTATGACTTCTTTTGATTAACAAAGAGAGAATTAAGATCAAATCCAACTAGTTCGACATAATTCCCAAATTAATCATGCAATGTTCATACAACTCATACACAGTGGAAATTAAAAGACACATACAATTATAACAAGGAGCATACAAGAATAAGCAGGTATACAATACTGAAAAATTAAAGAGAAGGGATAAGAAAGATTGCACCAAGATTTATCCTGGTTCAGCCGTTGATCCAACGACCTACATCCAGTCCCGAAATCACAACATGATTCCAGCCTTTTTACTATAGAATGAATTCGAGTACATTTACAGATTTTCCAGTCTTCAACAAGACCTATCAATCTAACTCCCTTCACTCCTATCTTGACGCCCTTTGATCCTTGTAGTTTATCCCCAAACTTACACAAGATCAAAGTAGACTTCCTCTTGATGATACCACACCAACAAGGATAGCCACCAGTTTCCAAACTGGATTTGTTACAGCTTCAAATACAAGAATTGTCTTTAACAAGAAAAATAGAGAAGTATCAAGAATTGTGTTCAATCACTCTAGCATCACACAAAGAATTGATTTGCCAATGACTATTTTTGTGTGTTAACAAACTTTTCTTTCAAAGTGATTTTCAGAGATATGCAAAGATTGAGAGCAAGAGATTCTGAAAAAGAAATGAAAAGTTTTTGTGCAAGAGTTGTGTATAAAATGATTTGAAACACCTTATATATATTCAAGCAGAACACCAGGACAGTCTATTTCCCGATCGACTATATAAAAGGTCTAGTCGATTGCTGCATCGAGTTTCATATGTTCTGGGTTTTTGGAAACTTGAAATATATAGGATGCATTCGATTGAACAATCGATTTATTCAATATCTGAGTCAGACCTGATGCTATGATTTTCTTTCAATCGAGTGAGCAATCGATTTGGCCAAAACCTGGGTGCTCACTGTTTCTTGAGAAATATCATCAATTGATTGGTCAATCGATTGTCGTGATCAAGGTGATTCAGATATGATGCTATTATTCCTTTCAATCGACTGAGCAATCGCATTATCCAAAATTGAATGCTCTCTGTAACTTGAAATTCAGCATCAATCGATTTTTCAATCAAGTGCCGTGATCAAAGTGATTCAGACACTTCAAACAATCAAGTTGACAATCGAGTGGACAATCGAGTGATCAATCGAATTTGCAACAATTGGGTTCTTTCTGTAACTTGAAATTCAGCATCAATCGAATTGTCAATCGATTGTGCAATCGAGGTGACAATCGACTGAGCCTGTTACAGACCACAGTTTTGTTCAACAGTTTATGTGCAATTCGATTGATTTGCCCTCCAATCGATTATATAGTCGATTGTTTCAGAGTTGAGTTTTATAAAACTTGAATGAATGATAAAAGTTCATTGGCAATTACTTAAGTGTGAAACCTTAGTGATTTGTTCAATCAACTTGATACTTAGACACCTAATATCACTATACAAATTTGCATCTTCCTCAAGTGCATCCTCCAACTTTGGTTGATTTCTTGAGTTGCAATCCATTGTTCCGTGTGTGTGGTGTCTTCATATTTGCCTGAAATGTTTCTTAATTCAAAACATTAGATAAAGCAAATCTTTCATGTTCATTGTATGTTTGGGACTTAAATCAAAAACTTGATCAGGGAAGCTTATGACTTACAATCTCCCCCTTTTTGATTTAATGACAAACATACAGTTAATATTGAGATTATGTTAAAATCTCCCCCTGAGTTTTGAAATGTATGATGCAAAACATTTTCAGCGCATACACAGGGTGCATCTAATATGGATCAGAACAGATGCATGATATGTATTATGTACCAACACTTATAATATGAATGAATTAATCAGATCATGTACAATATTACACATATTACATATTAATCAGATGCATTGCAAATAATCTCAAATTAATCTCCCCCTTTTTGGCATTAATAACAAAAAGATATACATACACGAGGAAATTAAACAATTTAACCAACATTTTTAGAGAACAAGGCAGCAAAACACAAAAAAAGAAAAAAAAAACAAACAAACAGCAACTAAACCTAAACAAACAAAGCACTAGGACTGATCCTCATTATCACCAGCAGGAGGAGGAGAGACCGCTGTATTAGCCTCAGCAGGTGTCTTCTCCCCATGAGAAACAGACCCGTCTGCGTCGTCCTGGTTTGGTTCTGCAGTTGATTGCCTTCCAATCTCTGCAATCTCTTCAAAAGAGATTTTGAGCCCTAAGTGCTCCTGAATAGCAGCAACATCCTTCTGAACAGAATCCAATGAAGCTTGAAGCTTGAGAAGAGACGTTTCCACTCGTTCACTGTGTTCAGCTTGTAATTTCAAGACCTCCATCAGCTTTGCCATGATCTCAGATGATCCTTCAGCTGGTGCAGGTGCTTGAGCACTTGACTGGGCTTGATCAGCACTAGGTTGTGCATGATCAGCAGTAGTTGGAGTTCTCGTCCACACGTTGTTGATGCGTCTGATCTGCATTTGGTTGACTATTGCTTCACCAAATGTATTAGTAGTTGTGAGAGATTCTTCATCGGCTAGAGACACCTTGAAACGCCTCAGAATTCTCATTACCAATTGGGGGTAGGGAAGGATGTGCTTTCCTTGTGCTGATTCAATCATGTTCAGCAACACAATCCAAGTCCAGCTCATCTGGAGCTCCTTGTACAGCCCCCATAGCAGGACAATGTCCAGCCGCTGTACAACTGCATGGTTTCCAGCTCTAGGTACTAACATCCTTGTTAGCACATACATGAGCAGCCTGTGCTCAACCTTCATTTGTCCAGCTTGAATGGTTCCTTTCTCAGTGAACCCTTCTATCATAAGTTCCTGTAATGCAGCATGTCTGTCGATTGAGTTTTCCCATCCTTCATCTTCAGGAGCATCTTGTGCTCTACCATCACTGGTATACCCACTGAAAGGTAAACCAGTCATTTTAGAAAACTCCTCAAAAGTCATTGAAATCTTTTTATTCTTCACTTCAGCAGCAAAACCAGTTTTTGTCAGAACAAAAGTAGAGTAGAAGGCTCTCACTAGCCTTGGATACACATCCAGAGAACAAGATAGAAAGTTCTCCAAACCATGAAACCTTAAATGATTTTGAAATGTAAACCCATTTTTATCAAAGTACTGAAAATCCAATGTTCTTGCCTCTTGGATTTTCCTCTTGATAAATGATTCAGGAACAGCTTTTTCTTCAACAGATTTCTCCTTTGAAGGCTTGACCTTCTTTGGTGAAGATGCAGACTTCTTCTTCTTCTTCTTTTGACAGGAGGTGAAGAAGGTGGAGGACGTGAGGGTGAAGGTGTTCTTAAAGTAGAAGATGATGAAGATGAGCTGTTCTGATGAATGGTTTTAGCAGTAGGTTGAGATGGTCGTCTAGCAGTTTGTTTGACACGAGCCATTGTAGTAGTGGATTGAAGATTGATTGGGTGCAGAGAAGAATGAAGTTGGATGAAGTTTGATGATAGCAGAGTGAAAAACGTGATTGGGAAATCGAATTGGGGTTTTCCAGGTTTATATAGCACTGTAGAAATCTGATTGCCCAATAGGATGTTCTTACTTCTGGGTTTGCAAAAGTAACTGTTACACTCATCCAACGGCTATATTTTTCTCAACGGATATATGCCAATCGATTGTCCAATTGATGCTCGAATTCTGAAAAACAAACTATCTTTCCCTTGATCCAATCCGTCGCTTGTCCAGTCGACTATTTAAACCAATTTCCAATTCATCATTCGATTGACCATCCGAATGATGTGACAAAAACCTCAACAATCTGGCCTCTGAGATATCATCAATCGATTTACCATCTGATTGACGTGACAAAAACCTCAACAATCTGGCCTCTGAGATATCATCAATCGATTTACCATCTGATTGACGTGACAAAAACCTCAACAATCTGGCCTCTGAGATGTCATCAATCGATTTACCATCCGATTGACGAAGTAGAAATAACAAATATACATAAAAATAAAACAAAATAAAGAAAGCTGACACCCAACTAGTCGATTGTGCAATCGAATATCGTGTTTCCAATTTGACCGAATGAAGCACTGTTCATTAAACAATCTATTGTGCAATCGAATATTTAATGAAAAATTCTCACATGGCCACAGAACACTCGATTGTGCAGTCGATTTGGGTATAGGGATCAGATTTCATTGGGATCAATAATGCCCAGTTTCATTCTTATAAAGAAGAAACTGTCCTTAGGCAAGGCCTTGGTGAAAATGTCAGCCAACTGTTCAGTTGTATTGACATATTCCAACTTAATCTTACCCTGTTGATATTGATCTCGAATGAAGTGATGCCTTATTTCTATATGCTTGGTCCTAGAATGCATGACAGGATTCTTAGTAATGTTAATAGCACTAGTGTTATCACATAAAATAGGCACGGTTCCTAGGTCCACCCCAAAGTCTGAGAGATGCTGTTGCATCCAAAGAATTTGAGCGCAACAACTACCAGCAGCAACATACTCAGCTTCAGCAGTTGAGAGTGCTACACTATTTTGTTTCTTGCAATGCCAAGAGACAAGAGAGTTCCCTAAGAGTTGGCAAGTACCTGAAGTACTTTTTCTGTCCAATTTGCATCCAGCAAAGTCAGAATCAGAATAACCAACAAGAGTGCAAGTAGATCCCTTAGGATACCACAAACCTAGATCTTTGGTTCCTAAAAGATATCTGAAGATTCTCTTAACAGCACTAAGGTGAGATTCCTTGGGATTGGCCTAGTACCTAGCACACATGCACACACTAAACATGATATCTGGTCTACTAGCGGTTAAGTAAAGTAAGGATCCTATCAAACTTCTGAACACAGTCACATCTACAGCTTTAGCCTGTTCATCCTTATCTAAGTAGCAGGACTGACTCATAGGCGTGTCAATGGATTTAAATTTTTCAAAGTTAAATTTCTTTAAAAGATCACTGCAATATTTTGATTGACTAAGGAAAATGCCATTTTTGCTTTGTTTGATTTGAAATCCTAGGAAGTAAGTTAATTCTCCCATCATAGACATTTCAAATCTGCCTTTCATTGTATTTTCAAAATTTTTACAAAGCTTATCATTTGTTGATCCAAATATTATGTCATCAACATAAATTTGAACCAATAAAATTTCTTTTCCTTGTCTTTTGATAAACAGTGTTTTATCTACATTTCCCCTTGAAAAATTTTCTTGTAAAAGGAAATTACTCAACTTATCATACCAAGCTCTTGGAGCTTGTTTTAAGCCATAGAGAGCTTTTGTAAGTTTAAACACATGATTTGGAAGCTTAGGATCTTCAAAACCAGGAGTTTGGCTTACAAAAACTTCCTCCTTAATATCTCCATTTAAAAAAGCACTTTTAACGTCCATTTGAAATAATTTGAAATCCATTATACAAGCATAGGCCAGCAGGATCCTAATAGCTTCTAGTCTGGCTACTGGGGCATAAGTCTCATCATAGTCTATTCCCTCTTCCTTGTTGTAACCCTTGGCCACTAACCTAGCTTTATTCCTAGTGATCACACCATTCTCATCCAATTTGTTTCTGAAAACCCACCTAGTTCCTATGACATGTTTATTCTCTGGTCTTGGAACAAGAGTCCACACTTGGTTTCTCTCAAACTGATTGAGCTCTTCTTGCATGGCTACTATCCAGTCACGATCCAAAAGAGCTTCCTTAATGTTTTTGGGTTCTACTTGAGAAACAAAGGCTGTAAGGTTGCAAAACTCTCTAAGGGATTTTCTGGTTGAAACTCCTTTTGAAATCTCTCCAATAATATTGTCTATGGGATGGTTCTTGGCAAACTTCCACTCTTTGGGTAGATCATCTTCCCTAATTGGTTCTACGCAGTCAAGGTTGGTTGGAGGTTCAGGCTCACTGGTTTCTACAGGTTCAGAATCAACAATATCATCCAAGGAGTTACCAACTATAGTAAGAGTTCTGTTCAAGTTTTCATCAAATTTGACATGGACAGACTCCTCTATAGTTTTGGTTCTTTTATGGTAGATTCTATAGGCCTTACTAACCTAGGAATACCCTAAAAAGATACCCTCATCTGCCTTAGGATCAAACTTACCTAGATGTCCCTTGCCATTGTTTAACACAAAGCACTTACACCCAAAAATCCTAAAGTAGGAGATGTTAGACTTTCTCCCTTTGTATAACTCATAGGGAGTCTTTTTAAGTATAGGTCTAATAAGAACCCTATTCACTACATGGGATGCAGTGTTAATGGCATCAGCCCAGAAGTACTTAGGAAGATTAGAATCCTTAAGCATGGTCCTAGCCAGCTCTTCTAAGGATCTGTTCTTTCTTTCTACTACTCCATTTTGTTGTGGAGTTCTAGGGGCTGAAAATATGTGTTTGATACCATGATGTTCACAGTAGGTTTGAAAAGCATCATTTTGGAATTCACCTCCATGATCACTTTTTATGGATATGATTTTCTGATTATTCTCATTTTGAACCAAATCAGCAAATTTCTTAAAAGTTGAGAATGCCTCACTCTTGTGAGTCAGAAAATATGTCCACGTGAACCTGGTGAAATCATCTACCAACACATAGCCATATAGGTTCCCTCCAAAACTTCTAACCTGAGATGGACCAAACAAGTCCATGTGAACCAACTCTAAAACCTTCTTGGTTTGCACCAAGTCTATAGGGGGGAAAGAGGATTTAACCAGCTTACTCCTCTCACAGGAGTCGCATAGCCTATCCTTAGAGAACTTCCTATTTGGGAGACCTAAGACTAGCTGCTTGTTAACAAGTTTGTTCAGGTGGTTCATATTAATATGAGCCACTCGCTTGTGCCACAACCAGCTCTCATCAGCACTAGACAACAAGCAACAAATATCATTGGCAGGTAAAGAATCAAAATCTATCATGTAAATATTATTAACTCTTTTACCTGTAAGTTTCATATCTTCAACCTCCTTATGCTCAAGTGTGCAATATGTAGAAGTAAAGTGTACCTTAAACCCTTAATCACACAGCTGACTGATGCTTAGTAAGTTGTTCTTGAGGCCTTCAACAAATAAAACGTCCTTGATAACAGCAATTGAGTTGTTTCCTATATCTCCAATGCTGAGGATCTTTCCTTTGTTGTTATCTCCATATTTGACAAAGCCACCACTTTTTAAGTTCAGAGACAAGAACTTGGACTTGTCTCCGGTCATATGCTTGGAGCATCCACTGTCCAGATACCATGATTGATTCCTGGATGCCAAGCATATCTGCATAACAAGAGTCAGGTTTTGGATTTAGGTACCCAATTCAAATTGGGTCCTGGGGGGTTAGTTTCAAATGATTGTTTTTTAATTTTCCAAATCTGTCTCCATCCTCTGTTGGCACGTTTTTTTAGTTTACAATTAAACACCTTATGTCCCTTTTTGCAGCAAAAATGACATACAACAGCAGGGGATGGTTTTTGATTTGGTATAGTAAAGTTATCATACATTTGTTTAGATTAAACAAATTCCTGATGCCTTTTCATATGCATGCTTTGTTTATAGCCAAGTCCAGTTTTAACATGTAAATTTCTTTGATCTCTAAGGAGTCTATCTAAGTTATTTTTACCACTGTTAAACTTAGCTACATCACATTTCAGTTCATGAGTTTCTTTTCTCAGTTTCTCATTTATGTCTTTAAGAGACTCATGCTTCAAGTTAACTTCATTAATCAACATGCATTTTTCTTCTAGCTGTTTCTTGGTACTAATCAGTTGTTTGAGTACACTAACATATTCATTATGCAATTCATTAAAGGCATCATGAAGTTCATCATAAGATGGATTAGATGTGGTGCTTACCTCACTGTCAGAATCTGAATCATTGTTAGCCATGAGACACATGTTAGCTTCTTCATTTTCTGATTCTTCAAATGAATCTTCATCATTGTCATTCCAGGCAATGTAAGCTTTCCTGTTTGAAGGCTGTTGATCCTTGCCCTTAGTTTTTGTAGGCTTGTTTCTGTTTTGAAGTTTGTAACACTCAGATCTAATGTGTCCTGTCTTCCCACATTCATAGCAAGTTATGACTTTGCTATCACCGGTGTCACCTTTGCTGGAGCCTTTTGTCTTTGAATTATGTGGTTTTCTTGACTGGCTTCCCTTCTTTTTCAGAAACTTCTTGAATTTTCTGACCAACATACCTATCTCAGGTTCTTCACTAGATTCACTTTCTGAGCTTTCCGTATCTGGTTCGGATTTTTCTTTGTGAGATTGAGCCTTCAGTGCAAGTCCTTTGCTTTTTCTGTTTGATTGCTCTGTCTCATTTAATCTATGTAGTTCCATCTCATGTTCACGAAGCTTTCCAAACAGTGTTGCTATGGTCATATTTGCAAGATCTTTAGACTCAGCAATAGCAGTTATCTTGGGCTGCCATTCCCGTGACAAACACCTCATAACTTTTCCTATCTGCTGTTCATTATCCACAACTTTTCCCAGGGCATGTAGATTGTTAATGATGTGAGTGAACCTGGTTTGAAGATCGTTTATTGATTCGTCCTTCTTCATGAAGAAAAGTTCATACTCGTGCATTAATGTATTTGTTCTTGCCCTTTTGACATCTGTGGTAACTTCATGTGTTTCTTGCAATGTATCCCACATTTCTTTTGCCGTCTTGCAATTTGACACTCTGAAGAATTCTTCTACACTTAAAGCTGATGTTATAATATTTTTTGCTTTGGCATTATACCCAACCTTCTTTTTGTCATCATCAAACCAATCAGATCTTGGTTTGATGATGCAGGATGATCCCTCAGTGCCTGTAATTTTGGGCACGTAGGGACCATTCTCCACTGCATCTAAAATGTCCAGCCCACATGCTTCTAGAAAGATGAGCATCCTCTCTTTCCAGTACATGTATGCTGTACCATTAAAGGCAGGGGGTCTGGTTAGAGATGCTCCTTCTCCTAGGAAATCTAAAGAAGTCATTTTCTTTTATGAGTTTTTTCTCTAAAAAAGTTAGGCTCTTGATGCCACTTGTTGGAAAATTATGACTTCTTTTGATTAACAAAGAGAGAATTAAGATCAAATCCAACTAGTTCGACATAATTCCCAAATTAATCATGCAATGTTCATACAACTCATACACAGCGGAAATTAAAAGACACATACAATTATAACAAGGAGCATACAAGAATAAGCAGGTATACAATATTGAAAAATTAAAGAGAAGGGATAAGAAAGATTGCACCAAGATTTATCCTGGTTCAGCCGTTGATCCAACGACCTACATCCAGTCCCGAAATCACAACATGATTCCAGCCTTTTTACTATAGAATGAATTCGAGTACATTTACAGATTTTCCAGTCTTCAACAAGACCTATCAATCTAACTCCCTTCACTCCTATCTTGACGCCCTTTGATCCTTGTAGTTTATCCCCAAACTTACACAAGATCAAAGTAGACTTCCTCTTGATGATACCACACCAACAAGGATAGCCACCAGTTTCCAAACTGGATTTGTTACAGCTTCAAATACAAGAATTGTCTTTAACAAGAAAAATAGAGAAGTATCAAGAATTGTGTTCAATCACTCTAGCATCACACAAAGAATTGATTTGCCAATGACTATTTTTGTGTGTTAACAAATTTTTCTTTCAAAGTGATTTTTAGAGATATGCAAAGATTGAGAGCAGAGATTCTGAAAAAGAAATGAAAAGTTTTTGTGCAAGAGTTGTGTATAAAATGATTTGAAACTCCTTATATATATTCAAGCAGAACACCAGGACAGTCTATTGCCCAATCGACTATATAAAAGGTCTAGTCGATTGCTGCATCGAGTTTCAAATGTTCTGGGTTTTTGGAAACATGAAATATATAGGATGCATTCGATTGAACAATCGATTTATTCAATATATGAGTCAGACCTGATGCTATGATTTTCTTTCAATCGAGTGAGCAATCGATTTGGCCAAAACCTGGGTGCTCACTGTTTCTTGAGAAATATCATCAATCGATTGGTCAATCGATTGTCGTGATCAAGGTGATTCAGATATGACGCTATTATTCCTTTCAATCGACTGAGCAATCGCATTATCCAAAATTGAATGCTCTCTGTAACTTGAAATTCAGCATCAATCGATTTGTCAATCAAGTGTCGTGATCAAAGTGATTCAGACACTTCAAACAATCAAGTTGACAATCGAGTGGACAATCGAGTGATCAATCGAATTTGCAACAATTGAGTTCTTTTTGTAACTTGAAATTCAGCATCAATCGAATTGTCAATCGATTGTGCAATCGAGGTGACATTCGACTGAGCCTGTTACAGACCTCAGTTTTGTTCAACATTTTATGTGCAATTCGATTGATTTGCCCTCCAATCGATTATATAGTCGATTGTTTCAGAGTTGAGTTTTATAAAACTTGAATGAATGATAAAAGTTCATTGGCAATTACTTAAGTGTGAAACCTTAGTGATTTGTTCACTCAACTTGATACTTAGACACCTAATATCACTATACAAATTTGCATCTTCCTCAAGTGCATCCTCCAACTTTGGTTGATTCCTTGAGTTGCAGTCCATTGTTCCGTGTGTGTGGTGTCTTTATGTTTGCCTAAAATGTTTCTTAATTCAAAACATTAGATAAAGCAAATCTTTCATGTGCATTGTATGTTTAGGACTTAAATCAAAAACTTGATCAGGGAAGCTTATGACTTACAGGGGGTATACCTAGTGGGGAATTCCTAAGTGGATTAGTGGGTTATTCCCTAAGGCCGGGAACTACCGTTCAACACAAGAGTACCCCGACTGTCGCGTATATGTGTCTCGGGTTGAGTTGAGGGGATCTGTGAGGACTTGGCCATTCATGAATTATCCGTCCACTCTTGTAGTAGCATAGTATCAGGCCTCCTAACCAAGTACTTCAGAGTAGAATGGTACCAAATGATGAAGTGTAGAGTATAGGACATTCATAGCATTTCATCATGGTGATTATCTTATTGTGAATGAATTTGATAAATCGTTGATATTATACACTTGACTGTTTTTGAGATTGTGATAATTTGATTGCTTGCATGTTCTCCTCGTGAATTTTATATTGTTACATAATTTCGATACTCACCCCTCGTTGTTTGTGTTTGGAGTTTGCGACGGACGCAGGCGAGTAGTAAGTTGCAAGTGATGACTAATACTATCAGCGAGTAGTAAGTTGCAAGTGTTTGTAGTAATTTTATATTGATGTTATTTTGAGTATTTTTATTTTGGGAATTTTCGCTCTGATAGTGACATCGGGTTGGGACTATATTTGCACTGAATTTAAAACATGAGTATGTGTACTTCTAAAAGGATTTTGTTGTTTGATATTATGATTTCGATGTCATTATGTTTGATGGAATTTTTGGATTTATGTGACATGTTTATGATTATGAGATATTCTTTATCGTAATAACAAAACAAAACAAAAAAATTTATTTGGGATTTAGGGTGTCACATTAGTGGTATCAGAGCAGGTTTGTCCAATCAGACCGTAAATGTGTTATGTGTTCGCTATGTTTCCTTGTGTACTCTGTTTTGTATTTTGTGGTTATGGTCATTATTGTGTTAGTGTTGTAGAACTAAGTTAGTTTCTCACTTCCCTAAGTGTCTCACTATATTCGATTGGCTTATCTGATTGATGTAGGTAGTGATGGCTAGTGGAAGGAATGATGTTGCGATTGCTGAGGCTCTAGAGTCCATGGCAGGAGTTACAGTGCAGGCTCTCCAAGCTTTGGCTAAATCTCAAGCTACTGCACAAGCCTCTGCGCAAGCTGCTACTCAAGCTGCACAGATTGCTGCTCAAGCTGTTGCTCAAGCTACTAGCTACAGTGGTGGCCAAGGAAATGTGTAACTAAATGAAATCATGGTGATGGATCGATTCCACAAGGCTAACCCCCCATCATTTGAAGGTCACTATAATTCTGATGGAGCTCAAAAGTGGCTGCAAGAAGTTGAGAAAATTTTCAGAGGAGTGGCATGTCCCGAAGGTCAGAAAGTGCATCTTGGTACCTTTATGTTGACGGAGGAGGCAAAACATTGGTGGGATAATGCCCGCCAATGTTTAGATAATGCAGGGACTGCAATTACTTGGGCTATATTCAAGAACATGTTTCTAATTAAGTATTTCCCTGAAGATATCCGTAATAGAAAGGAGATGGAATTTGTTAAATTGGAACAACGAAATATGTCAGTAGCAGAGTATGTTGCTAAGTTCGAGGAATTATCCAGGTATTATCCACTCTATGTTGGAGAGGCAGGAGAAAAGTCGAAATGCATCAAGTTTGAAATGGGACTCAGGCCAGAGATCAAGAAACAGGTTGGGATGCAAGAGATTCGTGACTTTCCTACCCTAGTGAATAAGAGTAGGATTTATGATGAAGATAGTCGTGCTGAAAAGGTGCATTACCGAAACACTGGAACCATGAAGGACAAGAGGCCTATGCATCATAATAGAGGAAAACCTTACGCTTTTCCTCCTAGTAGATCTGGAAGTCTTATGAATTATCAACAACACAGTTTTTCAGTTGGAAAAGGAGCTAGTAGTGGTAACTGAAAAGGAAATGGGAACAGTTATAGTTATGTGAGTGGTAGAGGAAACCCCAATGGACGAGGAGGTAGTAGCGGAAATGGTAACAACATGAGTCAAATCTCGCGCAACAACGATGGTAATAATGGTGGTCTGGCTACTCCTATCCGATGTAGCAGGTGTGGCAAGCAGGGTCACATGACATATGAATGTAGAGATGCTGGAATTACTTATTTTAATTGTCAACAACAAGGCAGCATTAGCACCACATGCCCTTACCCAAGGAAGACTCCACAGCCTGGAAACCAGAGTTCCCAAGCCAGCCGACCTAAATCCAATGGAAGAGTCTTTACCCTCAGTGGTGCAGGAGCGTCTGAGAAAGACAACTTGATCCAAGGTACATGTCTCATAAGTGATACTCCTTTATTTGTACTATTTGATTGTGGTGCCACTCATTCCTTTGTGTCTCTTGATTGTGTTAGACGTTTAGGACTACATGTATCTCGTTTACAGTATGAGTTGATTGTGAATACCCCAACTAGTGATTCGTTTGATACCTCTAGTGTTTGTCTTGACATTTCTATCCATGTGTGTGGAAGGGACTTTCGAGTTGACTTAGTGTGTCTACCTTTGCGTCTGGTTGATGTGATTCTTGGTATGGATTGGCTATCTGCCAACCGTGTCCGCGTAGATTTTTTTAGTAAAACCATTGAATTCATGGAGTCAGAAGAGAGGGATAAGCCTAGCAATATATCCACTAACCAAGTAAAGGCACTCTTAAAAGAAGATGCCCAGTTATACATGATCCTTGCCTCATTGGAATTTGAAGAAAAAGTGGTAATACGAGATGTTCCTATAGTGTGTGAATTCCCTGAAGTATTCCCTGAAGATGTCACTAGTTTACCACCAGAGCGTGAGATTGAGTTTAGCATTGACCTTGTACCAGGTACTGGACCCATATCCATGGCACCATATAGGATGTCTCCCTTAGAATTGTCTGAGCTTAAGAAGCAATTGGAAGAGCTTTTAGATAAACAATTTATAAGACCTAGTGTTTCACCATGGGGTGCACCTGTGTTGTTGGTTAAGAAGAAGGATGGCTCTATGAGGTTATGTGTGGATTATCGTCGACTTAATAAAGTGACAATCAAGAATAAGTATCCCCTACCTAGGATAGATGACCTTATGGATCAATTGAGAGGATCATGTGTGTTTAGTAAGATCGATCTAAGATCAGATTACCACCAGATCCGAGTGAAGCCTTTTGATACCCCTAAGACCGCCTTTAGGACTCGTTATGGTCATTACGAGTATTTGGTTATGCCTTTTGGTGTGACTAATGCACCAGCAGTGTTTATGGATTACATGAATCGGATCTTTCATCCTTGCTTAGACTCTTTTGTGGTTGTGTTTATAGATGATATCTTAGTGTACTCTAAGACTAAGGAAGAACATGGTGAACATCTAAGGATAGTCTTGAAAACCCTTAAGGAGAAACAATTATTTGCCAAGTTTTCTAAGAGTGAATTTTGGTTAGAGGAAGTAAGTTTCTTAGGACACATAATTTCAAGAGGTGGAATAGCCGTTGATCCTACCAAAGTGGAGAGTGTCTTAGAATGGAAAGCACCTAAATCAGTGACTGAGATTAGGAGTTTCCTAGGATTGGCAGGTTATTATCGTAGGTTCATAGAAGGATTCTCCAAGTTGGCCTTACCATTGACTAAGTTGACCCGAAAAGGGGAATTGTTCGTGTGGGATACTCATTGTGAGAATAGTTTCCAAGATCTTAAGAAACGATTGACCTCTGCACCGATCTTAGTATTACCTGACCTGAGTGAACCCTTTGTAGTATATTGTGATGCGTGTGGTTCTGGATTAGGTGGAGTACTTATGCAGGATGGGAAGGTAGTAGCATATGCTTCTAGGCAACTGAAGATTCATGAGAGGAACTACCCTACCCATGACCTAGAACTAGCAGCAGTTGTCTTTGTACTTACGATGTGGAGACATTATTTATATGGATCTAGATTTGAGGTTTTTAGTGACCATAAGAGCCTTAAGTATCTTTTTGATCATAAGGAGTTGAACATGAGACAACGTAGGTGGATGGAATTTCTTAAAGATTTTGATTTTGAGCTTAAATATCACCCTAGAAAGGCCAATGTAGTGGCTGATGCCTTGAGTAGGAAGACTTTGAGTGTGTCCGCCTTAATGGTTAAGCATAGTGAGTTGTTGGAACAGTTTAGAGACCTTAGTTTAGTTTGTGAAGTGACACCAGAAAGTATTAAATTAGGAATGTTGAAGGTAACCAGCGGACTATTGGAAGAGATTGAAAAGAGTCAAAAGTTGGATTTATACCTTTTAGATAAGTTACAGTCGATTGACCTAGGGAGAAAACCTGACTTTAAAATAGGTGTGGATGGAATTTTGAGATTTAAGGAGAGGATTTGTGTTCCCAATGTGGAGGAGTTAAGAAAGATGATCTTAGAGGAAGGACATAGGAGTTGTCTAAGTATTCACCCTGGAGCCACAAAGATGTATAAGGACCTCAATAAGATATTTCGGTGGCCTAAAATGAAAAGAGATGTTGCTGAGTTTGTGTATGCTTGTTTGACCTGCCAAAAATCTAAGGTAGAACACCAAAAACCTTCAGGTTTGATGCAACCTTTGAGCATTCCTAAATGGAAGTGGGATAGCATCTCTATGGACTTTGTTGTAGGCTTACCTCGAACTCCAAAAAGGTACGTTAGCATTTGGGTCATTGTGGATAGATTAACTAAATTTGCTCACTTTATTCCGATAAACATAGCTTATTATATGGAAAGGTTAACTGAAATATACATAAAGGAAATTGTGAAGTTGCATGGAATCCCATCGAGTATAGTCTCAAACAGAGACCCTAGGCTTACCTCTAAGTTTTGGCAAGGTTTACAAAGCGCTTTAAGTACGAACCTTAGGATGAGTTCAGCCTACCACCCACAGACAAATGGTCAAACTGAGCGAACCAATCAATCCCTAGAAGACTTGTTGAGAGCTTGTGTGTTGGAACAAAATGGAAGTTGGGATAGCTTTTTGCCACTTATAGAATTTACCTATAACAATAGTTTCCACTCTAGCATTGGAACGACCCCTTTTGAGGCGTTATATGGGAGAAGATGTAGGACCCCTCTGTGTTGGTTTGAGATAGGTGATAACCTTGTGTTAGGACCTGAGATTGTTCAACAAACTACTGATAAAGTAAAACTGATTCAGGAAAAAATGAGAGCATCTGAAAGTAGGCAAAAGAGTTACCATGATAAAAGAAAGAAAAACCTCGAATTTCAAGAAGGTGATCATGTATTTCTGAGAGTTACTCCGACAACTGGGGTTGGTCGGGCATTAAAAATGCGAAAGCTTACACCTCGGTTTATAGGACATTACCAAATTCTCAAACGTGTCGGTAACGTAGCATATCAGATCGCGTTGCCTCCGTCTCTTTCTAATCTCCATAGTGTCTTTCATGTGTCTCAACTTCGCAAGTACATTTTCGATCACTCACACGTGATTGAGTCAGACAAGGTCCAAATAAAAGAGAATCTAACTTTTGAGACCTTACTGCTACGGATTGAGGACCAAAAGACCAAAGAATTAAGGGGTAAGGCGATTTCATTGGTTAAGGTTGTCTGGGGAGGTGCTACTGGTGAAAGTGCTACGTGGGAGGTCGAAAGCCAGTTGAGCGATTCTTATCCAGAACTATTTCCGTTAGGTAAATTTCGAGGACGAAATTTTCTTCAACAGGGGGAGAAATGTAACACCCCAATTTCTCATTTTCTTATTTTAAATAGTATAATGATACAATACTATTTTTTTTTATATGAGTGTTAATATGTGTCCTAATTTCCTTAGGTGTGTCTTGTGTGTTGTCTTAGTAATTGATTTAACTCATTAATAGTAACTATATTTAACTTACAAATATATATATATAGTAATACGCGGAGCGAATTCGTGTCGTTACATTAATTGTTATCTTTAACACTAATAAAATGGGTTAATAATAATAATAATAATAACTATAATAATAATGAATAATAATAATAGTAACCATTATAATAAATAATAATAATAATAATAATAGTAACCTAGGTACTATGTAACGTATAGATATATATGGCTAAGGTATCATAGATTAGCATAGCCGCCTCCCATTTTGGATCGGATTCCAACTCGCAATTCCAATTTCAATTTCATATTCCAGTTCCATTTCCAAACCACAGCCATTTCCATTTCCAAACTACAACCAGGTATGCACGGAAGTTATTGTTCTTTTTGCCTATTGGTGTGTGAGTATGTAGGTGTTTATCTTGTTAGCTCTAAGCCTTGAAGATGAGATAAAAACAAGTATTTAGGAGAGTTTGATTAGTGTTTATGATATGATAGCGTTCCTTTTTTTAAAAAACTAATCCTATAATAATCAAAGGTAGAACGAGGGTAAACTTCTCATAAACTTAGTAGCATTTCTGTGATTTATCTTGGGGAATTGATAAAATGTTATACATGATTAGCAATTTTATATGGTTCTTTGGAAACTTGCACAAGTGTTTTTATCATAAGATAAATCCATAAATTTTTCGGACGCCTCCTAAATTCTATAGCACTTTAGTTCAAAAAAATATTATTTTTGTCTCAAATATGGATTCTTGGATCACTCTATATTGTAATGTTTCTATTGGCGTGTGTTTTTTCTGAAGTCTTGATAATAAGTTGTGTATTAGGATTTAGAATATATATTTTTCTTGAATATGTGATTTGGAATTATGTACCTTTAAACAATATCATGTTAGCCATGAATAGTTAATCAACTATAATTTTTTCTATTTTCATCAACAATATTATAATGGAATGCTAAAATTTTAAATCCATAAAAGTTTGTATTGCAAAGAATGCTGCATGATGTTTAGAAACAATTGACTCGAGTCTTGAGTAGTGTTAAACTAACCAATTGGAATTTAACTTACTATTTTCTATTAAGAAAATTAATTATTTATTTATCTACTTATTTA